>CM031607.1:73673459-73698459 GCA_018398815.1 Conus ventricosus | reverse complement strand
ATTCTTTTGCCGAGCTTGAAGAATACATGAATGAAAAGGGAAAAGAAACATACAGCAGGAAGCATCTGAAAGACAAGCTCAAAGCGACCTTTGGAGACAATATCAGTATAACTGAGCTACCAGGTGAAAATGGAGTGGTGAGTTTTAGAGACACTGCACAAAACATTCTTCACAAGACCTGGTACACCGACAGGGCGTCTGACGAAAAGACTGAACGAAAACGAGTAGTTGAGACAGCAGCAGCAATCATTCGAGAGGATATCAGGTCTTGCATCTTTGATTGTGATGCATATCCAGCTGCGACTGAACTGCAAAAAACAGCTGGGGCAATGATCCCAGAAACACTGGCTTGTTTTGTTGATGGCGCCACGCAACCTCGAAAAGGAAGAAGCAAAAACACAGACCGAAAGTCTACAACTATCCAACATGCTATTGTAGCAGCATGCCGTCCAAGATCCTTTGTTTCTCCTGTTCTTTTAAGTGTTGCCGTGTACATTCATCGAAAGTATGGCCATAAAGATCTCATCAATCTGCTGCACAATCTTGGGGTTGCTGAGAATTATGCTGAAGCTGTCAGGTACGAAAGTTCCCTTCTTATTCACTTACCATCGTCTGATAGTATTGCAGTTGACGAGTTTATGCAGTTTACATTTGACAATGCTGATTTCAGCACAAACACCCTTGATGGACATGACACTTTTTATGCAATAGGAGGTATCATGTGCATCACTCCAGCAAAAAATATTGAAGGGAATAAACCAGTACCAAGATGCAGAGATCATGTTTCTTGTGCAGACATCGTTGGAACATTTGGAAATGTACCTATCAAAACATACAAAAAGGCAGAGACGCGAGGACTGCAAGGAATCGTGATCAAAAGCCTGTCTCTGTCTCCAGAAGAAGCGCAGCGATCATTGAATATGGCCATGAAGTTGGATTCTTTATGGATGACAGGATGTATCCTTGAAATACTACCCCGACCATCATGGGCTGGCTTCACGGGAAAAGCCATGCAAAGTTCAGGAACGTTTCATGTCAGTTCAGTTGATGCACTCCCATTCATTAACCTTGACGCATCAAATCCCAGTACCATTTACACAGCTCTGATGTTTGCCATCACTGGGTGCAAGAAGAACAACAAAGCAAATTGCATTGTGACATTTGATCAACCGTTGTACCAGAAAGCTTCAGAAATTGTGGCTGCGTCACCAGCAGACCTGGGTAGTGTGGTTGTCAGACTTGGTGGTTTCCATTTGTTGATGTCCTTCATGGGTGCAGTTGGCAGCATTATGGCAGGAAGTGGGTTGGAGGAACTCTGGAACACTACACTGTGTGTGCCCCATCATCTGTTAGGCACATGATCTCTGGCCATGCCTACTCTAGAGCACTCAGAGCACACTTTCTGACCCAAGAGGCTTTGGCAAGTGTACTGTTGAAGAAATCAAATGTGCTTGACGAGAGCTGCATAGAAAGTCTTCGCCAGATGTACTCAAGGCTTTTGAGAGATTCAAATCTTGAAGAGGTTTTTTTCCTCAGAAGACATTACGCGGGTGTGTGACAACTTGCAACAAATATGTGAACACATGAAAGGTACCAACCGGACACCTAAGCTGTGGATACAATATTTTGAGCTTGTACAAATCATGAGACTGTTTGTCCGTGCAGAGAGAACTGGGGACTGGCATCTGCATGTATACACAGTGAAACAGATGCTTCCCTACCTGCATGCTGCAGGACATGCTTGCCCACGCCAAATCAGCCCACGTCTAGGTGCAGCAGATGAAAAACTTCCCTCTCAGTCCATGCCAGTTTGTGGAGTCAGCTACTCACAATCCGCCGCACTGAAATATCTGAGTGGGTTATGGTCTGACATGACCATGGGCAAGTCTTGATGAGAGCCATGAAAAACTTCTGAGGACTCACTAGTGGACGAGAACTCGACAGCAGACTTGCTCATTGGGTCCTGTCGCTGCCTCTGACAGTTGCATTGTGCAACAGCCTTGAGGACTTTGCTGGTGTTGTTCGTGAAACATCAGAGCAACACAAGAACTTCGATCTTCCAGACAAGTGAAAGACAACCCATGATGTGGACACTTTAAACCAGTGGTTCTCATGTCACATGCCGTTTGAAGACAGCCTCCCTGCATGCTGGTCAGTTTTTTGAGCTGGGTATTGCTGATGATTCTGTCAACGTGACTATGCTTTCTATGTCGGAGTGGCTCACAGAAAGAACATGATTGGCAAAACCCTTGTGGAGGTGAAGCTGCAGCGAAAAACTAAGTAAAGGGTCTCTTGCTTCCATGAACATTCATGAAGATCAGTAAAGAGAAGTGGTCGTTCAGCCACAGCAGATGCTAAATCGTATTCTTTCCATTGGGGACTCGGCTACTGATTTAGCTACATACATGAAGTATGAACTTGCCCCTCGACCACCCTCACTGTTTGATGACATCTCCATGCGACGACCTTCAAAAGCTGCACGGGCACCCCTTTGCTGTCTCTTCTTCCACCTGGTCTAATGACTTGCCTCAAATCGGGTCTATGTATCGATGGAGGTCATCTACTGCACAGCGTTTGTGGCCATCCCATCTACTTACGAGAGATTTGTGAGACATATGTGAGACACATAGCCACTTACTATGGAAAGAATGCCACAAGCGGTTTTGGATGTTTTGCCGGGTCACCATCTACAAAGTCTGAGGAACAAAAACGAAGAACAGCAAAGCAACATCTGCTAACATTGACGTAGCCTGCCACATCAAAGCCACAGTGAGTCAGGCTGATTTCTTAGAAAACCAGCACAACAAGCAAGGCCTGCAATCAAGTCTTCGGGCAGGGGGGGGGGGGGGGGGGGGGGGGGGGGGGGGGGGGGGGGGGGGGGGTCAGGAAGGAGAAAAATAAAAAAAACAATCTCCCCCTCTCTCTTTCCTCCCCTCTTTCCCCTCTCCTCTCTCTCTCTTCTCTTTCTCTCTCTCTCTCTTTCGGCAGATTTCTTCTCAAGTGTTTTTGCTCTTTCCATTTTCGTTTTCAAAGAGTGATTTTACACCACTCTCAGGTTTTATTTTCCCCCCCAAAAACTGATAAGGTAGAGCCCAGATGTTATTAGGGTGAGTCTTCAAAAGGCACACACTTGAAAGATAATTCCTCCAATTTATTTTTCTCCACGGGGGGTCTAAGGAAGAAAACTCGAGCGTAAAATTTGCAGTAAAAGGAGCTGCGTCCCTTGTGTCTACCCCCCTGTTGCAGCAGATTCGAATCTGCATGCACTCTCTGTAGCTTGTGTAATCAAGACGAATAAAATAGGGTTTTACACGGTGAACTAGTATTAGGGGTAGAAGGGATTTACGCGGATGTTCTTTTCGCGAGACATAGTACTACAGTTTCAGAGAACTAATAAATGCCGCTTCTAACTCACTTTTGCCCTCAACCAGTTTTCGGGCGAAAGTGACCTAGATGCAGCATTTATTAGTTCTCTGACAAGTAACAAAAAAATAAACGATTTTCTACAAACAAACATACTGTGTAGGGTTATCCGTTTTCAATACTAATTTACTAAACTTTTCAGATTTCAGTTTTTCCGCGTTTTTTCTAATCATTATCAATAACATCATTTTCGCGCATACAGTCATTTTCAATAACATCATTTTTGCGCAGACAGTCATCAAACTAAGACTTGGCTGAGACACTGTGCGAACAACCCTAATTAGAGGGCTTGGGGTTTGTGGCAGGCAGTACCATGTACGGTGGTCCTGGGTGGCTCATGCGATACCTGTAATTAACTAACTGTAACCACCATAAGGCGGGGCTGGTGGCACTCACCTGACCAGTTAACCCACAACATTGTGGTGCAATCACAAAAGAAAGACCGGTTTCGCCATCTTTCCCGGACTGCCGCACAAGAAGGTTGTTTTTTGACTGTGCTCCGGTGTGACCACTGTGTTTTGGTTGTGTTTTATTTTAAAATGGCTAACAGGTTTACCGAAGAACAGGCTTGTGCTATTCAAGATCACAAGGTTTACTTCACTAGCATGTTAGAGTATTTGTCAAAAAAAGAACTAGGCGAAGCATGTTCTCTACCAGTTAAACCGAAAAGAAGCATTGCTTTTTTGGAAGGAACAGAAAAGGAAAAAAGTGAACTGACTGCTTTGGAAATGCACGACTATCTTAAAGGTTTGTTGGTTCAAGAAAATGAAAACGCTGAAAGAAATATTGCTGAACAAGATGTAGCCGGTTTCAATATGTGTTTGACTATTGATGAGATGGTTCCTTATCTAAAAAATGGCGCTGTGTTGTTGAAAGTTGGCCAAAGCAAAACAATCCATCATGCATTGATTGTTGGGCGCTGGCTTGAGACAGCTAAAGCCATGTTTAAAAGAACAAAACCATCAAACATGGCGTTCATTTCTCAAGACGCAGGTAAACATGGCTGATTCGTATGCTAGGAAACTTATTCAACTTTCTGTTGTGTTTTTATAACTATCCTAAATTTCACAAGCTAGGAATCAGTATAAATGAACTGTGTAGCAAACGTCAAAGTATTATTAGGATTATGCAACTGAATAGCGATTTTCGGGAGTTTTGGCAAACAAACTAGATAGGGCTAGGCAGACCTTAGTATATTTGCTGCTGACTGCTACTATAAATAGCCGCTCATGTGTGAACGTCCTATTTTAGCAGCAAGAGGGCTGTGGTGAAGTCAGCCTTGCTGACTGCTACTATAAATAGCCGTTCATGTGTGAACGTCCTATTTTAGCAGCAAGAGGACTGTGGTAAAATCCGCCTTGCTATAAATAGCCGTTCATGTGTGAACGTCCTATTTTAGCAGCAAGAGGACTGTGGTAAAATCCGCCTTGCTATAAATAGCCGTTCATGTGTGAACGTCCTATTTTAGCAGCAAGAGGGCTGTTACTATAACTGACCTTTTTTAGCAGCATTAGTCTAACAGGATGTAGTGGTGCTAGTAACTAGGACAGACGTGCCACACCCCCACCCCACGCATGCACACCCCCCACCCCCACCCCACGCATGCACACACTCAAGTCACTTCTAAGTTCTTAACTCAAGTCACCCCAAGTCACTTCTAAGTTCTTACTCAAGTTCTTACTCAAGTCGTCCTCAAGTCATCCTCAAGTCATCCTCAAGTTTCTTACTCAAGTCACTTCT
Organism: Conus ventricosus; assembly: GCA_018398815.1. Lineage (NCBI taxonomy): Eukaryota > Metazoa > Mollusca > Gastropoda > Neogastropoda > Conidae > Conus > Conus ventricosus. The sequence goes on along the minus strand of CM031607.1, from coordinate 73,693,296 downwards.
AAGTTCTTACTCAAGTCATCCTCAAGTCACCCCAAGTCACTTCTAAGTTCTTACTCAAGTCATCCCCAAGTTCTTACTCAGGTCACTTAGAAGTTCTTAATTAAGTTCCTCTAAGTTTTCTACTTAAGTCACTTCTAAGTTCTTACTCAAGTTGTCCTCAAGTCATCCTCAAGTTCTTACTCAAGTCACCTCAAGATTGTAATTAAGTCATCCTTTAAGTACAACCAAGTTCTTATTCAAGTTATCTTATAATTATCAAAAAAAAATACAATCTATGTTTTTATCTTAAATAGTAGATGTCTAATATAGTACACACACGCCTCAAAAAACGCGTTATTGCTGAGGATGTTTTGCTCAGCGTTTTCTGCGCAAGATTGGTCAGCATAGATCTTAATGAAGTTCTTACATCCTAAGCAACCGCATTGATTACAATTCTGGTCTATGGAAATGTCTTTTATAGACTCCATGTCTTTATTTATTGACTCCATCATTTTATAATATGCCATGATCTATTTTTTTCAAAAAAATTTAAAATTAAGTTCTTAAAATATTATTACATTTCAAATGGATCAAAACGATCTTTTGTTGTTGGTGGTTCTGGCATGCTTTTGTCTTCTGTATTTAGTGGTTCAGGTTGTTTGGACTGCTTTGGTTTTTGTTGCCATTGTTTATATATTTTATAACCGTAATAACCACCCCCAGCAGCAGCAAGGGCGCCAAAAATGACAACAGTTTTAAGTTCAATATTCCATGAAGACTTTGGTGCTGTAGGCCTTGAATCACATGGAGTTTTTATAGCTGGCATTGAATCAACTTGTTCTGGCGTTGGCGGTGTTATGTTTTCATTATGAGTTATATTCTGTGATTGTAACATTAATTTTCTTTGTCTGTTAAACTCTGCTACTCTTTTTCCTGCTGCAACGCGCCCAGGATGCTTTTCACTGGCCTCCACCTGATTCAGTGTTTTCTGATTCTGCTGATTTTCTGGCTTGGTTACTTTCTCCACCTGATTCAGTGTTTTCTGATTCTGCTGATTTTCTGGCTCGGTCATTTTGAAGGGAAATAAAATCTATATGATTAAAAGTAATTAATCCCATGATTAATGGTGATAACAATGTTCCAAATCTGTAATATAGATCACAGCTTAGAGACTCTAATGACTTTGTTAAAACTGGATCCTGCGTTAAATCATACATAAAGTCTTGTTCAGAATCAATAGGCGCAAATTTACTTACTAGTTTAGTGTACAAACTAAGAACCGTTTGCCCGACACTTTTTACCATTCTAGACCCCAGCTGCGCTTCATACCTGTTGTGATACTTTAAAATGTCTTGTGGCGACATCTGTTGAATTTGTTCTATGCTGAATTCATTTCCGAGGAACTGTTTTGTTTTTTCCACACGCCGCCAAAGAATACAGCCTTTCCTTTTTGGGCATAATAGCTTGGTCATCAACTTCTTCATTTGTAAGCCCAAGACGGTTTAGGCCGCTCTGTAGCTCTAGCAGATCATCGGTGTTCATGTTTTTTTTATTAATTATAATTATTTTATTTTTTAAAATGAGCACCAAAAAAACTGTCGCCAACCTTGTATACCATTCTGCTGTTATTGGAGGTCTAAGTGTAGGATACACAATGCTTGGTAAAAGCCTGTTAAAAATAAAACCAGCAGATCTTGGTAAACTAGACTTTGAAGACTCAGCAAAACTGATTGCTGTTATAACAGCTTCATTTGCTACGAAAGATTTTCTAGTTAATCAAAAAATAATTCCAGAGAATATAAATATGTAAAAAAAATACATTTATAAAAAATGGCTTCGCTCGTAATGATGATAGCGGCGCTGTGGTTAATGCGCTTGCTTTTAGCGGAAGTAATTACGCATTTAGTAACTACGGGATGACGGCAAGAGAAAAAGACATAACAAAGCTGTGGAGCAACTAGCTGCAGCACAAGATCACTATGAAAAGCAGAGAATTGAGCAGTTAGATTTTAGTAATAACAAACTGAAAAAACAGGGGCATGCAGCTTACACATTTAAAGATGTTGATCAAGCAATAAAAGAATATTATCTAGTAACAGGCAAACCAATCGAAACATTGCCCCCACCAAAATTCAGTGACTTTTATCATCCATCAGAAAAACAAAAGATGCAAGAAATCGCGTTTATTGCTGTTGGCATGACTATCGTGTATTTTGTTGCACATAATATTGGCTGAATAAAAAATGAACAAAATCTATTATTCACCAAAAGGATACTGGAAGGGAATAACAGCAATCAAAAAGCTAAGCCAAGCAGCGGGAGTTAGCGAACAAACAGCGAAGGAATGGTTATCTAAACAAGCGATCTGGCAAATTTATTTACCTGCACCTAAACGAATACAGAGACCACACTTGTGAATACAATACCGAACGACACCCATCAAATGGATCTTCTATATTTACCCCATGATACGATTAGGCGAAAAAGATTTAAGTACGCACTTACAGTCATTGACGTAGCTTCAAGATACAAAGATGCGGAACCATTAACACAAAAGAGTGCTTCTGCTGTTGCTGTCGCTATACAACTAATATATCAACGAGGCCCGTTAACTTATCCTCGCATGATTCAAGTCAATGATGGAAAAGAATTTAAAGGCCGAGTGAATCAATTATTGTTAAAACATAGAGTTACCATTAAAAGAGGCATTCCAGGAGTTCACAGATCACAGGCTTTAGTTGAAAACTTTAACAAACAGTTAGCTGAAAGACTTTTCTCCTACCAGTATCATAGAGAGCTTATTGACAATTCTCGCAACACAGAATGGGTTAGAAGACTGCCCTCGGTTTTGCGCGCAATGAATAATGAAGAATTTAAAGGGGTAAAACCAGTACAAGCAATCAAAAAACAAACAATAAATGTTGCTGAAGACTCCAGTACACCAGCAAACTATTACCGTTTGGTTTAAAAGTAAGGTACCTTTATTTACCGGGGAAGCAGAAGGGGACACTCGCATCAGGGCAACCGATCCAGTTTGGAGTGTTGATCCATATGAAATAAAAAGAATTGTAAAAATGAATCCGCCTGTGTATTATTTACGAGAAACTGACACAACGAAACAACCGGCTCCTCAAAGATCTTTTGTGAAGGAGGAACTGCAGATAATCCCACCAGACACAGTTCCGCTTTAATTAATTTACGGTTCTCCAATGTCCAATTACATATGAAAACTCTGGATTAACAAACACACGTTTTGTGTTTGTTCTATCTAATGACTTCTTTGTTACAACCATTGTGTTGATCTCATGTAGATTAGATCGCAGTTTTACGTTGTCATGATGAAAAGTCTTATTGTCAAATAATGCTTCTTTGTAGTTGTCATGCGATATGTTTGACTGCACAACACTGCGAGATATTCCTTTTGCTTTCTTAATGGTTTTCTCCTGGCTCGAAATACTGTACATTTTCGACCTTAAACCAACAAACTCCTTGATCACCTTTCCAGATAATTCATCCTTCATCTTTCCTAAAACCTTCTTGTTAGTAATTGAATGCAAAGGCGAATCTTTAGGGTAATCGGATGTGTCGTACCATCCTGCATGCCCTTTAGCTACTTCTAATTCCATGTCTTTATAGATGTTGCAGGGAAGGAAAAAACCAGAGCCCTGAAAGCAATGGCAGAAGCGGCAGAGAGGTGTTCAAGCTGGATCTGGTCAAGGCGGAACAAAAGTGAACTTCATAAGGCTTAATTTCCCTACAAATATCAGGTGTCCCTGTGGCTCAGTGGTTAAAGCGCGAGTCATTAAGTAGAAAATGAGCATGTCCAGAGGGTCATGGGTTCGAATCCCAGCCATGGCTCGTCCCAAGATGGGGGGAAAAAAAGGGGGCAGCAGAAGGACATCCGGAGTCATGAACCGGGTGTGGCCCAACCCCCTAGAGTGTCAGGAGATAAGGGCCGAAACACTTGCTTGAAGGGGGCTTCTCTTCTGAGGACTCTCTGCTGCCACGCTCTCCACGAGTTTCTTTCTACTTCAGTGGGGATATCTATAACAAAACTATCTGTATCTGTGTAAAGTACTCTGGACTCAGGATACGAGGGCTTAAAGTAGTCATAAAGAAATTCTAACATCAAAAGCTTTGATAATTCTAAAACAGTAAACCCGATAAAAACGGGCTTATCCAATTTGACTTTCTTTTTTTCATTATTATGCCAAAAAGCTGATCATGAAATCTTCTAAAGTCCTGATAATTTGGTTTTGAAGTCAGCTTAATTGCTTCGTTCTCTCTGGTGACCAATCTGACATCTTTACGCTTGTGCGGATTCTCCATAGTCTTTCCAAAACAGCTGTTGTTCATCAGCTTGAAAAAGTCTTTTTCTGAAGCATCTGTGGATTTAGTTCTAAGATCAGTGTTCTTCATGATGTATGGTTTCATGAACTGTTCTTGATCAAAAGCAATTATACGATGAACAGCTGTCAACTTCAAACCATGTCTTAAATAAAATTGTAGAAGTCTGTAATGACAGACATAATTTTTTTTACCTCGAAGATTAGGCACAAGTTTAGGTGGCTCTGTTTTTGCCATCTTTAGACTTTCTGCTGCTAACGGATAGTCATTATGCAGGTCATGGAGTTCATGAGGATATTCTAAGTCAACTTCTAGAATGTATCCGCGCTGGTGACCGGCGTCAAACTGCTCAACCACTTTAATGCTTTTTGAATATTATTCGTATTATCTGTGTACATTTTAAAGTTGCGTAATGGAAGTGATTGCGCCATAGCCCAACCATACAGATTGTTTGCATCTAAATACATGAGATAGTTAGACCTTTACTCGGATCATAATCGTCCAAGTATTTGTTGTTTGCTTTACAGTAATGATGCGACGCCATACTAATTCCTCCACGCAATCCGTTTTCAATCATCTGAATCATTGGTAAATCAGACAATAAATCAATCTGTACTCCAGTAAACTTTAAGAAAGCGTCCCAGCTCATCCCAGGCGCAGAAATGTAATGCGCGGGATCCAGGCTATAATGTTTCATGCAGGTCTTTCTATAATTTTCAAGACGTCCGCCAACAAACATGTATCAGCCATCAAGTATGCATCATGATAGTCTCCCATCGTTTTACACTCTAACTTCTGCCACGCATCTTGAGCATGCTGGTAATCAGAATCACTGATTTCCTTTCCTCTAAGACTAGAAAAGAACGCGCCTTTAGGCGGAAGTGTGTCTTCGTCAAACCTTTCCCAACTGTTCATGTATTCATAGGGTAAACGCCCTTTCTAACAAGAGTTTGGGTCAAATATTCTTCCGTTATTGGGCAGGATTTTAAGGACATAGCTAGTGACTCTAATGAACCCATCATGTGCTGCATAGAGTCATAAAAAGACATGTTATTTAAAGTGAAACACATGTACTTTTCTGATGACTGTGCAATACATGACACCCTGAAGGCGTCGTCTACTGCTTGCATTATAGGTGAGAGTCGTAACCTCGCAAGTTATGAAAGAATACAGGCAGCTTCCATGTCTTTGGTTCAAACTTTAGTTGGAGATTGCATTTACTGTGTGCTGCTCCTCTGAACTTTCCACTAATGTGATCATGGTCTCTTACTGACGGATTTGTTGCTTCTTCACTGAGTTCAAACCACAAATCCAACAATGTGTGGCTGAGTCATACTGTTGTTGATCTTCAGGCGACATCATGATTTCAGATAAATTCAGATTTATTAGAACAATCATTACGCACTTGCTGCATGCGCTGTAAAAATCTTCTAGCCGCATTTGGTCCTCTGTATAATTCTGGCGTTGAATGAGCGCCATCCGACCTGACAACAATGAAAGCAAATGAACAAATCTGATGATTACTCACAAAGGCTGTTTTTGGAAGTTTCTGTGGGGTTGGCCCCTCATAAGGAACAATGAGTGATTCAAAGTCTGCGTAAACAACATATGGGGAATTTTGCATCCGTTTCCAGTTCTTAAAACTAACTTTACTGCCTTCTGGGGGCGTAATTAGTTCTGTATTACAGTCAACTGGGCCGATACAATGTTTCTTATGTTCGCTCGCGGCTGAACAGATGGAATTCTTGTTAAACATTTTCTGCAGAATTCTTGTTTATGGTAATGCTTTGAAGTATGCCTCAATAATCTACTCATTGTTCGTATCAATGTGTAATGCGGTAGCCCCGCTGGTGAAAACATCAGTAGTAAGTCCGCATGATTTTTGTCTGGTTCGCCAATCGTTGGAACTGTTTTTGGACACTTTAATGGGCTGTAGATTTGTTTCCTCATCCCATGTGTAGACATTAACAGTTATTGGTTTGTTTTGTTCTTCAAACTGATCAATTTGATCTACGCTAACAGGAAAGGATATTCCACTAAAGTTAAGATCATTGCTGTAAGTTCATAGTTAGACACTCTCTCTGCGTTTTTGCGGACGTGATGCAGCCTTGCGAGAACACACCACATGAAACATTTGTTGTCTGTATTCTTTATGTTTAGAACTGCTCTTTTTGCAACTAATGCTGGAGGAGTGGAATGTAAGCCTTGCCAACATCGGTGCATACTTAGCCTGTTTTAATCTGATCTCTAAGACTTCGCCCTCTGACCAACCAGAGCCTCTCATTTTGGCTTCTTCAGCGGCCACATCAAACTGTGTAAGCAGTTCGTCTGCCCAACCAGTGTTAAGTCATTATGAGAAAGAATAGTCTGTTGTTTAGTTGAGACCCAGACTTCTAGATTTTCTTCATTTATTGTTACATAGTCGATTAAAACAGCTAACATTACTTTAACTGGCGGGTCTATTGTTAGTTTACCCGGAACTTGAGAAATAGCATGAGCAACACTTGCCTGTACGTTTGCTGGATTAATGACTTCTAAATCAATATCATTCAGTGCTCTTGATAAATCTTCTTCCTTACGCATTGCTTCAAACAATTCGTCTGGACCTTCATATATCTTATCCATGCTGAGTTTCTTTTCTAACTCAAAATATTTATTTAAATCAAAAAATAATTAATCAATATCGATGGTCTTTTTGTGTTTAGACTCATAAACTAAAGTATAAACACCCTTTGGCGTTGTTAATGTGAGCTGTTTAGAGCAGAGTTTAATGTTTCGTTTACTTTTTTAAACATTCCTTTTTTTATCTGATCGGTGTCTGGCTGTTGAGAAAAACTTGTCCTTGCCTTTCTTTGAAGATCAAACTTTTGTCTTTTGTAGTCATTAAAATCAGCCTGTAAACGGCTAAATTCTTCATCCGTGATGTTTGAGTCAGCTAGTGCTTTATTTATTATCAGATTAAAGGAACTAAGTTTAGCTGTTATTAGTTGAACCATGGCTGTGTGCTTTTGGAGTTTAGTTTTTATTTTTTTGCTCGCAGCACCTACGGCTAATGAACACAGGCCAAGAGCTAAAGACAAACCGCCTAGAGGTAAAGCTGCGGGTACGCCTATGCCCGTTGCTAAAAGACCAACACTCGTTCCTGCTGATGCGGCGCTTATAGTTGATGCTCCAGTATTAACATAAGTAACAGCATTAAAGACAGCAGAATACCTTCGTTTGGTTTTGCTGTATTTTGAAAGGTCCTGCTCTAGTTCTTGTTGCATTTGTGTAATGTTTGTTAATCTGAAGGTTTTTACTTCAGCCGCAGCAGAGACGACCCTAGGGTCAATGTTGCCTTCTATAACAGCAGAGTTGCCTACTATCTCTTCTTTAGGTACTCTCGGATAATTCTGAACAGACATGCTTTTTAAAAATAAAAATAATTTAGTATTTTGTTTCTTTTAATCTGTTTTTTTCAATATTCAGCTGCGCATCAAACATTAAAAACAAATACACGTTAAGTGGTTTGTCGGCCTCTTTTTCTTTATCAATTTGAATGTTTATTATGTACGTCTTTAACCTTTCTCCCACTTCCATACAACTTATTATCCTCTGTTGACCTTAGGTCAATCCATAAGCCGTACTTCGTTGTTAAAATAATCATCAAGTCTAACACTGTGAAGGTGTAGATCTTTAGACACAAGGTCAACTTTTGGATTTCTACACCTCCCACCCCCGAACAATTTTCTTATTTCATCAAAATGATGATAAGGTTTAAGCCCACTAGCGTAGATTTGGTTAGGACTACCCTCAATTGTACATTGCACTTTTGTTATTTTAGGATTAAAAAACTTTTCAGTTTGTCTTTTGAATGGTTCTTCATCTTCACACAGCAATAAAATACCTTTAAGTGATCTTGCTGTGGTGCGAAAACTAAAATTCCATATAGTGTCTGCCCTGCTTTTGGGATATGTTGAATGATGATGCACTCTTTCGTAATATATTGCTAATTGTGACTGATATTGTTGCTCAATCAGCCTTGCTAAATTAGAGTTGCTAACAACGTCAAACTCTAACGAGATGTCAGAAATGCTGTACTTTGCGTCGGTGTCTGTAGATAGAATAACATGTTTGTAGTCATTAAAAGTTAGTTCATATGACAATCTGTCTTTTAACGCTCCTTGAAAGTATGGGGCATGCGCTTTTAACAACTCAAAATCTAGGGGTATGAAAAAGCGATTTCCATACGCATAACTTACAGCTGCATGCTTTTTGTTGTCTTTAACATCTGCGGCGCCTATTCTATGTTTTAGTGCATCATCATTTTCAATTCCTTGAAACGCAAGATCAGCCCTTTCGTCCCCAGTTAGCCATAGATCAGAATAGGTTAAAAAATATGTCTGCATTGTGTAAAGAAAATACTTCTTGCCCCTCAAGTTTTACAGAAATTTTCTTAACGATTGCCCGCCCCAGATTCTGTACAACTGTTCTGTTGGGGTCTGTTTCTGATGTGAGTTTCTATTTTGAAAGTAAGACGCGCAGAGCCTGGCACAATCACATCATCCGCTCCTAGGTCTGGAAATCTAACAGTAAGAATTTGATCCGCATCAATAGTAGATGGATTATTTGGAACAGTAATATTCCGTTTATTTCCCTTCAACGCCTCGGGGCTCTTTCAGTTTTCTATACGGGTTAAGAATCGAGCCATATTCTTGTGACATTTTTTATAAAACAAAGTAAAAAGTTAATTATTTAAAAATATGGCAGGCATTGGAGGTGAAGAAGATTTTGATATTCGTGATCTTGGAGACAACATGAGTGATTCCTCTTGGGAGCAGCATCACTCAGGGCTCTCATTGCATGATGAATTAGTCGAAGGGGAGCAAAGGCGTGAATTAACAGAAAGTAAGGTCAGATCATTATACCAAAGTTTAAAACTAGAACCTCCTGAAACTATATACCCTGATGATTTTAAACTAAAAGATAATCATTTGTATTTTAGAACCGCAAAGGAGAACTTGTTCAGCTTACGCATAAAACGAGACTCATCAAAGTTTGTAGGCATGGGTACAATCAAAAAACACCTTCCGGCGGAAAGTTCGAAATCGCCTTGGCTTTACTAAACCAGAATTAAATAGGGATAACATTGCTAAACATCAAAACACACTACAAAAACTCCAACAGGTAGCCAAATACAAAACACAAAACCTGAAGATTTAATTCAAACAGTGGACGAAGTAATAAATACAGTAGGAGCAGAACTCACTGAAGAAGAAGAAACAGCATTAAATATACTCAGAGGCATAAAAAACGCGAAAAAAATTGAGACAGTGCACGATTGTTCACATTGTGAACAGGACGTAAGCAATGTCGTTTGCACGTGCAACATTAGCAGTGCGTGGTGTCTTGGCCGGTTGTAACCTCGTAACAGTGGGTGAATGTTGCCGGGTCAGCGTTTTTGGCACGAGGAGTGCATTTGCCATGTGGACTACCTACGCCACGTGCATCAATGTGAATTGCAACTCAATGTGGCCCCCATTGTGGGGCTATAAATTTCCAAACCCCAAAAAGTTCAAATCATCCCTTCCAGAGGCGCCAACATAATGCCGAGACTTTCTCGTCAAGATCGTTGCATAGCAATGGGGCAACTGCAGGCCGGGGTTCCAATGAGGCAGGTCGCTATCGCATTCGGAGTCCACATTTCCACCGTCTATCGCCTTCTGGACCGCTTTCAAGCAAGAAACACCACTGATGACAGACCGAGGAGCGGCAGACCGAGGGTCACCACAGCAGCCCAAGACCGCCATCTTCTTCGTCAGCATCGACGGGAGCCTTACCAAACCGCTGCCAACACAGCCAGGAACACCGTAGGCAACCATGGCAGGCCAATCAGCAACAGGACCGTGCGTCGCCGACATAACACAGTTGGTCTCCAATGCAGGCGTCCAGCCGGCGACCTATCCTGACACTCCAGCATCGCCAGAACCGTCTGCAGTGGGCACAGATCCACGTGCATTGGCGCCATCGGGACTGGGCCGAGTCCTCTTCAGTGATGAAAGCCGGTTCTGCGTCGACCCAGGCGATGGCCGCATCCGGATCTGGAGAAGAGCGGGGGAACGCTTCACTGATGCCAACATCACCGAAAGGGACCCATGGGGTGGTGAAAGCATCATGATCTGGAGGGCTATCGGCATAAATCGCCGTATTGGGCCAGTCATCTTCCAGAATGTGGGTCCAGGACGTGGTAACGGGGTCACTGCTGTTCATTACATCGACCAAGTTCTGAGGCCCCACATCCTGCCGCATTTCCAGCGGCATCCACAGAACCTGTTTCAGCAGGACAACGCAAGGCCGCACACTGCCCGTGCTACGCAGAACTTCCTAGAGCAGAACAACATCAATCTGCTGCCTCACCCAGCCCGTTCTCCCGACCTTAACCCAATAGAGCATTTCTGGGATGCCCTTCAGAGGCAGTTGAACCCGCTCAACCCCAGACCCCAGACAGCAGCTCAGCTTGCTGTCGCTGTGGGCCAGGTGTGGTGGCAAGTCCCCCAGAGGCAGACCAACACTCTGGTGCGCTCGATGTACCGCAGGTGCACAGCTGTGATCAATGCTCGAGGTGGTCACACCAGATACTGACATTCTGCTGTTAACACAGGGTCAAGGTCAAGTTCATGTGACCTTATTTTCTACCAGAATGAACTTTGAAAGGACACTTTTGCGGTGTTCGATTGCTTTTTCTCACTTTCTATTACCAGTTCAAAGGAATCGGTAGCCAAATTACATCAAAATTTCTATACAGTTTGTTTTCGCGTTTTTTATGCCTCTGAGTATACTATACACGAACCACGGCTACCTGAGAGAGAATTATTAGCCCTTGATCGTACTTTAAGAACCATTAGAGGCGAATTAACAAACAATTTAGCAAAACTGGGTGAACTAGACAAGCGTATAAAAAGAGAAAACAAAAAATCGTTGAGGCTGACGACGCCAACTTAGGACCTGATATTAAAGAAAGAATAAAACAAAGACTAAAAGATCTTGAACAAGAAAGATCAGCAAGACTAGAAGTAACGACTACTAACCGAGACCAATTACGAACTCAAGTGAACAGAATAAGAGAAACTATCGAAAAAATTTTATATGAAGACGCAACGCTAGCAGAACGAATAAGAACATTGTTTAGAGAGCAAGGCGTCACATTAGCAAGCGTTATAACGGTCCTTAGGATTTGCAATAAGTACACTGGTGATGGCTATTACAGGCGGTGGTGGAGGGCAACAGTTCAGTGCCTCCATCGCCATCTCCTGATAAATCATGGGTTAAAAAAACAACTTGATCATCTTGCGAGTTTATTTAAAAAAATTAGCTGGTAAAGCTATAGACTCTTTGCCAGGTATATTAGGGAGTATCGTTAGCTGGCTTTTGTCTACTGCAAGCAAAGTAGTTGGCTTTATGGCTGAGCACTTATGGCATTAGTTCTCTTAATAGTTGGGTTACTATTTAGTAAGATAAAGACCAAGTAATCCTAGGCCAGTTAATCCAATAACAAGTGCTGTCTTTTCATATTCATGGTCATTACTTTTTTTGCGGTCTTCAACAGTCTTTTGGCTTTGGGCCTCGGGGATTGGATGACTTAATCTTGGGGCGTGTTTTTTTTATTGTTTGCAATATTACTGGCTCAGAATTTATGTCGTTTTTTCCAACCTTCTGTTCATTGCCTGCCACAAGGATTTCATTATTGTAGTTTATTATTGTTCCTACCTGGAGTCTAAGGTCAGAAGGTAGCATGTATAAACCAGTGCCAACAGCAAAGTCTACTTTCGATCTTGCGTATTGTAAAACATTTTGGTACCTTTTTATACTCGAAGGTAAATCAACTATAGAATTAATGGCGTCCTCTAAATTTGCTAAGTATTGTTTTTGTGCGCCAAAGCCAGTAGAAGGATCGGTTATGCTCGATCTCGTTTGTGCTTGCGAACCTAGCAAACACCAAACGTAAATAACAGAGTCGTTTATTCGTTCTATTCCCGCTCTAGTTAAGCCCTTAGAAGTGTCTAAGATAAATGTTGTCCATGCTGCTTTATGCTCTTGCTCTATGGACCCGAGGTGAACACCTGTGCCTGAAGAGAAAGATGTTAAAGGAGGATTCCAGTCATAGTTATACTTTCTGTGCACGCCCCAAAAATAAGGGGTGCCTAAGCCATGATTAAGATCCGACTTTTGTCTAAAGTCTGTCTTAACATTAATATTGAATTCGTTACGGATCCTTTAAAAAGCCTTCATGTCTATTCTGTTGCTAAATGGATTAAACGTTTTGTCATTTGGTAATGGAGCTTGCAGTTCAGTCAAAATACGCCTGAAGGTGTAATAAAAATGAAATCTGTACACTGACCTCACCAAAGGATCAGGATGATTTAAGTGATCAGCATACGATACTCCACATCCAGTTGATGCACAAAACACAGCAAAGTTTAACTGGTTCTGATAAAACTGCATCGGATGACTGAACCACACTTTTGGGATGTAGTCTTTTTTAATAGGAGGGTTAAGATATCTGCTTAATGGAGTACTCACCTTTACTTGAAAGGCATCAGACTGAGTCACAGAAATGTCGAGGGTGTCGGTTGTTATATTTTTAAGATTGTAGTGCGGCCCAACAGAATATTTTGCATCAGTATATTTAAACGCACTCATTTTTATTTCGTTTAAAAAATGTTTGTAACAATAACAACTCAAGACCGTCCTTCGTTTTTAGAACATGCTATTGATAACAATTGTGGAACCAAAATGGTCGCGCTTCATGAAATATCTTACAAAGTCGTATGGTTTAATATTACTAAATCCCTAAATAATAATAAGATTCTAAAAGTTGACAAAACAGGGGCCAAAGTTAGCCAGTTAACAATACCTGATGGTTATTACGGGTTTTGCTCACTAAAAGAAGCAATGAGTAACTTTGACATTACTCTCAAACTTAACAATGCGAATCTGAAAGCAATGTTATCATTCAAGCCTGAAGAAGAAGCAGGTTACTATTTTGATAAAGAGCTAGCTAAAATGTTAGGCTTTGCAGCTAACAATCATAGATTTAGAGTTACACCAGACAAAACTACTTATGAGGGGGAAAGTCCGCTCAATCTTGCATTACATTCATTACTATATGTTCATTTGGACGAGCTAAGCACTGATGAAAACTTACATGATGGAAGGCCCTCAACTGTTTTAAGAGCTCTTCCGTCAGGGAAAGCTGCATATTGCGATTATGAAATTATACAATTCCCTAATTTACAGTTTAAAAGATTAGTTTGTGGGAGGGTTGGATCATTTAATATAAAGATCACAGACAAAACAGGGAAAGTCGTGAAATGTGATAACCTGCAAATTGTTTTGGAAATAAAATAATAAACTGTACTAAAAAAATGTCGCGGGGGCCAGAAGAACCAGGAGTTACATTGACGCCTGTAAGGTGTATAACCTTAGAATTAAAAGACCTTGCAGACGTTGTAGACTTTGAACGAATGGTGAGATAGGCGCTTTGTATGGTTTTGAGTACACTAAAGATGGTGATTATAAACGCAAAGAGGTTGGCGACAGCAAAAAGTTTCCTAAACTAGAACAGCTGCGCAATCTAGAAGCAAATAATGTTGGTCAGTATGAATATAAAATAGTTCGAAAACCTGACCTCAAATGGCACTTGGAACCATATTTAGAATGGGACATAAAATTTGAATTCATAAGCCCTTTACATTTTTTAGCCGTCAAAAAGTTTAGAAAAGCATTCAACTCTGGCCCTTTACATGTAAGTCTTATGCCGGACGACAATAGTCGGAAAGAGATTGAAATAAAGCCGTATGGGAATAAACAGTACGTCCTCCACAGAAGAGAAACGGTTTTAAAGGATGCTTCTACAAAATTACAGTTCTTTCCGCAAATGAAATTAGGAGATGCGTTCACAATGATATTTGAAATTTCTGTCTTAAAAGATAAGGGGAGGGATGGGGTTGTGGGCGTTAGTGACGTCCTTCTAAAAGGAATTCTAATTAGCTGGCAAAACTTAGACGTTGAAAAACTTAAAGTTACTGTCGTCATTCTTCACAATGGCGAGGATATTAAGGTCATAACAACAAGCAACAAAATCAATATTAGTCTAAATAGAAACAATCTTACAGAACTGAATTGGATTAATCTTACGCATTTAGGCCTCATAGGATTTTATTATACTGAACAGGTTTTGACGGAGAGCATGATAAAAATAATAACTGGATTAGATTAAGTTCTGTTATAAAACTATGGAGCAGTTAAACTTTATGACAAAAACCTCTCATTGTTCATTAATTTGTGGGCAAACTGGTTGTGGGAAAACAATATTTGTCCTCAACCTATTACAAACAGTTTATCGTTATAATTTTGCTCATATTGTGATTTTCTGTCCAACGCTTGAATTTAACAAAGCATATTATGATAGAAGGTTTATATGGACAGATGATGACATATATTTAGTTGATCCTAGCAATAAGCTAAGTGAGTGTTTAGAATACTTTTATAAATTTTTTAAGGGAACGCAGACACTATTTATTATAGATGACTGTTCGGCAGAAAGAGACATAGTTAAAAAAAGAAACGCTTTGTCGAAACTAGCTTTCAGTGGAAGACATGCTGGGATAAGTGTGTGGATTTTATGTCAGAAATATAACTCGGTTTTAAAAGACTTTAGAGAACAGTTAAAGACTGTAGTTTTATTTCACATGAAAGACAGAGACGCATTTGATGAATGTATGCGTGAAAATGATGTTATTGAAAATGACCAGGAAAAACACAGGATTAAACAAAAACTGAAATCTGAAAAGTTTAGTAAATTAGTATTAAAAACGGATAACCCTACACAGTATGTTTGTTTGTAGAAAATCGTTATTTTTTTGTTACTTGTCAGCGAACTAATAAATGCCGCTTCTAGGCCACTTTCGCCCGAAAACTGGTTGAGGGCGAAAGTGAGTTATAAGCGGCATTTATTAGTTCTCTGTTTCAGTTTCATCAAGGAGGAGTCACTGCGTGCAGACCATACACGTCCATAGTCCATACACGTTACACCACATCTGGTAAGTTTTGAGACCACAATGTGGGCACCATTTCACCACTAGTGAAGAAGAAGACACAGACTCTATCTGGAACGAAAAGCAGAACAAGAGACGACAGCCTCAGTCGGGAAGCAACTACAGACCTTCCAATGAGACCACAATGTGGGCACCGTTTCAGCACTAGTGAAGAAGAAGAAGACACAGACTCCATCTGGAGTCATCCATGTCCTTAATCAAGGGCCTCTGCTGATAGGACGTAAAATTCAACCATCGACCGAAGACACGTTTCCTCCAAACACACACACACACACACACACACACACACACACACACCACACACACACACACACACACACACACACATACACACACACACACACACGCGCGCGCGCGCGGCGCGCGCGCGCCACACGCACACCCACAAAGACCCAGACCAGCAGGCACTGCTTCTTGTTCAGCTGGCAGTCCAGAAGATTAGTTTCCACTTGTTTTGTGGAATGATCATGGCATAGTATGAAGCACACGATCGTTGGTTGGTTCTTTTCGTAGCCATCGATAAGCTTCGAATGTGTGTGTGTGTGTGTGTGTGTGTGTGTGTGTGTGTGTGTGTGTGTGTGTGTGTGTGCGTGTGTGTGTGTGTGTGTGTGTGTGTGTGTGTGTGTGTGTGTGTGTGTGTGTGTGTGTGTGTGTGTCACTCTGTCTCAGTCCTGAACGGAAGATATGACAAAAACACAAAAATAAATTTAAAAAAAGGACAGGCGGGAGGGGGAAGGGGCGGATTCCAACAGATTCTAACTAGTAGGCCTACTGGGGTTTTTCAGTTAGGTGGAACCCTTTGAGAAGATCCACTTCAAAGGATACGTAAGACCGTGTGGTGAAAGCTTGGCTGTGTCTGAAGTTGTACTGTTTTCACCTGTCGGCGAAACAGCCACAAATGGAGCCGCAGAATGCGCGTAGCAAGTCCCTTGGTGGTGGCGTCTTTCGCTGGTGGACTCTGCAGTCATGAAGTGCAGGTGGTATACCCATGGGGGCGCTTCCACGGAAGTTCTGTTGTGTCATGTTCGGTGGTCATAATGCAATGATATCTGCTAGGGAGCGGTTATGTCCCTTGAAGTGCTCCGTGCGTGGCTGCACCCTATGTGAACAAAGGGCAGGATTCTAAAGGTGATGCTGGACTGCTCCCGGCTGGTTGAGTCGGCAGTTAAGGATAGTACTTCTGTGGGTCTAAATGACACCTTTGGGTGCATTGCATCTTTTTCTAGCCCTATTTTACTTTCTCCAGGCGCTTTGGTATACATTGTATTGCAGTGAGTTGTGGAATACCGTCGAAGAATGTACAATATCGGGTTACGAGATACAGGATTTATCATCATCTGAAATGTAGTTAGAGCAGTGTGCACGGTCTTCACCATGTAACATTACAGGATACATCAGCACACACTTACTTAGTTGCTGACGAACCGAAGAGAGAACTGTTTTTGACATGAACAATATAAATGATCTGTGTGTTTGAATATGCTTTCGATGCATTTTGCTTCGTTTGTTTTATGTCCTACACATGTATCTGCATGTGAGTCAAAGAGGTTAACTGAAGATACTTATTTTCTGGTTTTCAAAGGATCTGTGTCTAATATGTTTGTGGAAAAAAAAACTTGGTTCGTTTATCAAGCAAAACCCTCGAGAAGACCATAACTGTTCTACGGTTGTGATTTTCTGTTGTGGTTATGTTTTGAGTAGTATGTCTGTTACATACCTATGAGGGGTGGACCATGACTACCACAGGATTGTGATTTTCTCTCGTGGTGGTGACAATACCACAATGCTGTAAGTAGCATGTCTCTGTTATATACCTATCATGGATCGGCTGTCACCACCATTTGATTTTGATTTTCAGCCGTGGTGGTGAGAACACCACAGTATTAAGTGGAATGTCTCTGTCAGGGCCAGGTCAACTAACAAGTCTTGCCATGGAGACAAAATCTGTCTATAGACCACGATGACCACTGGTTTTGTTCACAGTGCAATGGTTCCTACATGCTGTCAGTGAAGGGTGTAATCCTCTCTCTCTCTCTCTCTCTCTCTCTCTCTCTCTCTCTCTCTCTCTCTCTCTCTCTCTCTCTCTCTCTCTCTCTCCAGGATGAAATTGTTGTCCGGCTGCACTTAGCTCCCCCAGCTGCTTACTTCTGCTATGTAATACGTATACAAGCACATTGCAAGGCTGACTTTCTTTTTCCCCAAACGAACCACTCTCATCTGCTCTAGGTTATCTTTAATCTTTTCTGGCTAACAAAATTCCGATCTTGTTGTTATGTTTGTTCGTGTAATTATTTCATTTTTCAAAACAAAATATTTGACATGTTAAAAAGTCACATTCTAAAAGCATAGTTATCTCACTCTCAAATGAAGCTTCTTTGACGAAAGGAAAAATCAAATGCTTGGAAAGTGTCCCCCTTTCCTAACTCTATTTTAACTTTTTCTTGACTCTCAGTCGCTGTAGCACTCGCTGGTGGCAGACAGACCTTTGCCTCCCCACAGCAATGCTTCTGGCATAGAGATAGGGGTTCAGCAGAGATGTCAGGGGCATCAGGAGAAAGATCATGCCCACATGGACGTCATCTGAGAAGTGCAGACCCTAAGGGGACAGCAGATGGACCAGGCTCATGCACAATCGGCACGACAGGTTGGTGACACAGATTGGCAGCAACCGTCTAGCAATGTCCAGTTCTGCAGACTTTGAACTGGGGTTCACAAAATAGTAAGGATTGGTTTTAATTTTAAAGTATGTATAGCACTGTCCAGCTCCTACCAGAAAGAACAGAGTCAAGTGAATCACGCCATCAACCCCAGTAATGTATATGGAAAACGCATGCGAAGCGTCCTCTGTTTGTGGTATTAGTGTACAAATCCCCAGGACAGAGTAGCTGGCTGACACAGATGTAGGAGAAACCCACGGCACCACTGCCAGCAGCAGGCCCAGCGTCCAGGCCACAACACACATCAGATGCATCACTGATGAGGATAGTGCGATGCCGCACTGAGGAAGGCGGAGAACCAAGACCCTGTCCATCGTCAGAAGCACAATGAAGAACGTGGACACCTGACGAGACAGAGTGGAGAACACACCAGGCAGCTGACACCCTACGCTGTGTCTCCAGGTTGTGTCCTCCCACACGTAATGACCACGATACAACCTGTCTGCTGTCAGGATGATCACCTGGTGAAGCCCAGAAACGAAGTCAGAAATGGACAGGTGAGTCACGACCACGCCGTAACTAGCGAGATTACCCGACTTTTTCACAAACACACGGAACACAAAACTGACCATATTACCGAGAAGAGTCAGTATAGCATAAACAGTCACAGCATAGAAATAAACGTCTTTACCAACCAGCGAATGACATGTGGACAGCTTGTCATGAGGAGCATAACAATCCTTAAGGCTAAATTCCACAGGCAGAACCGATTCACAACATACCCTGTAGGTATCACCCAAAACAAACTGTAAGCCCTCTAAAGTTTTTAACAATGACTTCGGAAAATGTAACATTGGACAACCTCTAAAGTCAACTGTTCTTAGCTGTCCTAGAACATTAAAGTCATGAGATAGGTAGTTGATTCCGCAGTAAGAGAGGTTTAAATGCTCTAAGTTGGAGAATGGAGACAAACTATATGAATCAAATTCAGGGAGCGGAAGCAATGACAGGTCTAGAGTATGAAGACTGGGGAAGTCAATGGACACGTCGGGGCTACTGGGGAAAACTGATGATACCAGGGGGTTGTCAGCAAAGAAGACGGCAGTTACATGTAGGCCTATAGTTGACAAATCTGACAAAGTGATCGCTTGAATCATATTGCTGCTGACGTCCAGACTTCGTAAATTCGGCAAGCTGATGTTCCCCAAAGTTGTCAGACCACAGCTGGCCAAACTGAGATATATCAGGAGTGTGTTATTGATCAGTGTCTCAGGTGTCATTCCACTTCCTGCGGCATTGAGGTAACGAAGCTGGGGGTACAAGTGGACAGGGGAAGGAGCACTACACGTGAAAGCATGCCCATAACACGTGCAGTTGATAGATGGGCAATCAAGACGACAGAACATCTCGTCATCAAACTGTGGACATTGGGGTATCCCATCACACATATATCTTGCATGCACACAGACTTTGGATCCTCGACAGCGGTAATAGCCGGGGCAAACGTAATCACTACAATCGTATTCATCTTCATGCCCAGGGCAGTCGAACACTCCGTTGCAGAGAAAGTATGTGGCCAAGATTAACTGTGTGTCCGGACAGACAAAATGCGTCCCTGAATTTATGAGCTTATGGTCCACCAGCATGGGTTGATTTAGTGAAACCAGTTCCACAATTTGTCGCCAGAATGTGAAGATCTCTTCTTTGAATGGCAGGCGGTATTTACGATATTGGCACGTCTCTTCGTCACTTCTATCA
>CM031607.1:73645959-73668459 GCA_018398815.1 Conus ventricosus | reverse complement strand
GTTTAGCCACATAAATAACCAGCAGTTTCTTTATAAAGTGACGACGACTGTTACACAATTAATCCGCTTTCGTACATGTTTTCAGATATGACACTGTCAGATCTGTATACAGACGAGAAGCAACTGTTATAAAAATGACGCCACAAAGAACGTACTGCAAAGACAAAATATTCATGGGCAATTCCCGTGCATGAGAAACATCTAAAAAGATAAACGATATTGATTAAGTAATCAATCAATGAACATGAATTAATGTTTTAATCAAGTAACAGGAAAACCACTATAGTACAAAAATGAATTGTAGTAAGTGGTATTTGACATAAAGTTAATGTCGCTGAGGCCTAAAAGATAATCATAAACCAACATTGCATGACAGTTTTTTTTCCCGCTCCTCTTCGTATGTTTGTTTGTTTCTTGCTTGATGGAGTCTCGTCTTCCGTGTCCCGTCACTGACATCACGCTGCTCATTCCATTTCTCTCCAACACAGCTACACCCAGCATTATCCTGTCGTTGCCCCATCACCAGCAGTTCATAGAGAGCGCAAGGAATATCTGGTGGTTATGAGCCAGTCCATCAGAGAAGACATCCCGCAGCTGCCGGATCTCTTCAGTTATGCGTTTCCCGATCGAACATACGCAGGATACCACCTACTACTACTACTAACGACAATAAATTGTTTAGTCGAGGAGCCAGCGTAGATGAGAGCCCCGCTTAGGGAGGGGGAGGGCCACCACAAACAATCCACTGACTGAGTCTCGGTGAAACCAAAACCCCCAAAACCGAACCCTTGGACAAAGAACTGACCACGTGACGGACATGGAGACTAAATCGAAACCAAGGTCACTCTGTATAATCACAAAATTGGCGAATTTTTCTTATGAGGATGGATGAGGATGAGAATGATGAACATGATGTTGTGGAGTTGCACTGTGAAGGGGGACAAATGGAAAGCCTCCAATTTACTGCAGGTCCTGTTTGCTTTTTAAGTCAAACTGTAGTTTCTTCTTGTGGAAATATAAGTTTTTTTCCGCAAATATGAGGTTTTGAATTTGTCAGAGGCCAAACTTTAAGAATTTTCTCCCAGGCCAAGTAGCCTATTTTTCCCTATATAACAGGATTTAAATTTTTCCCAGGACAAAATCCAACTGAAGTTTTTATTCTTTCTGCAGATGTAAGGATTTGCACTATATGCACATATGCAAGTTCTCAAATACAATGGATAGCACAATTTCAGCACCAGATGTTGAGATACTCGATCTCTACATCAAGGCCGAATGTTACTGTGGTGATGTCACTGACAGGCTGCACCGTGTTGTATGTGTAGTAGTCTGCATCATCCACCTGCACCTACAATGACATAAAGCAACACCGTTATTCAAATTATTATCAACAATGACATCACGACTTCTCATAGGAGACAAACAACGAGAGGTATCGCCGCTTAACCACTATCGCGACGACGACAAAATTAGATAAACTAAGAAATAGTTCTGGACTAATTCCGAACGAATTTACATTGATGATTCTCTCTCTCCTCTCTCTCTCTCTCTCTCTCTCTCTCTCTCTCTCTCTCTCTCTCTCTCTCTCTCTTTAGTAGTACTAGTAGTAGTAGTAGTAGTAGTAGTAGTAGTAGTAGTAGTAGTAGTAATCGTAACAGTCGTCGTCGTCGTCGTCGTCGTCGTCGTCGTCGTCGTCGTCGTAGTAGTAGTAGTAGTAATAGCAGCAGCAGCAGCAGTAACAGTAGTAGTAGTAGCAGCACTATCAAAATATTTGTGTGTTTTTTAGATTAATTTTACTATCTATCCCGTTTTTATATCATTTTTCATCATCATCATCATCACCATCATCATTACACACACACACACACACACACACACACACACACACACACACACACACACACACACACACACACACACACACACACACACACACACAAAGCAACAATGCTGTTTAAAATCTTCCACACACACACACACACTGTTACTAACTGTTATTTTGTCGATTGTCAGCTACTACTTATCAAAGAGGCCTGTGTACTACAGGAGACATGGTGACATAATTGTGCCCGTTTCCCCTCTCTTGTTAAAGACAAAGAGCAGTAAGCCTGGTGGATCATTCCCAGCATAGTATTCAGCCACTGCTAAACACAGCAATATGCACATTGACATTTTGCATGTGGAGGACGTCAGAGATGTAGTGCACTACTAGTGGGCATCTATACCTTTGCCTCCTACTTCCCTCTAAGCCCTCACCCCCATTCTACCACATTTGTTCTCTACTTCTCCCCACCCCTCTGCTCCATCCCGCAATCCATTCTCACCCCTTTATTTCTTCTCTTTCCGCCCGCTCCCCTACCCCCACGCACAACCTTCATCGTTCCAAGCATTTTCCCTCTTTATTACAGAGAATAAAAGAAATGAAAAGCTGAAATTCAAATTCTGTTCAGAGATTTTATCTGTAACCATTTGCTGCTATTCGGAAGGCCCCAAGAAAAATAGGGAAGGGAGGGAAGGAGGGGGAGGGGGTAAATAAACACCAGTAAAACAAGTAACCAGACTTCATATTCTGAATGACTGAACCGTGAAGGAAATGTCTTCATTATGAGATTTTCTTGGCTTTGCTGGGTGGGGGGGAGGGGGGGGGGGGATAGGTAACGGCAGGTCTGGGAAATGATGAGACATCGCCGACTATCACTCACTTTCAGTTGGTACAGAGAAATGGCGGTGATGGTGATCTCGAAGGAAACACCCACGCTGAAAGGGAATGGAGGACTAGGGTCTTGCAGACTTATTTCGCTTCCCCAAGCGCCGTTCCGCAGGTTATTCACAGCTGTACGTCTATATCCAGCATGGTTTAGCCTGGGGTTGAATTGCATAACTATGTCCTCGTCGCTGGTCCCTAAATTGAAGAAAAACCTGAAACGAAGGAAGAAAATTATTGGCTTAGCACGAATACGATGATTTTGAAATGTATTCATAATTTCATGAATAGTTCGGGAAATTTGAAATCCAATTCCTTCTTCAGTGATCCATGAAGCAGAGTTAAGAATTCTTTCGAATTTTCAGTCAAACATCAGTTCTATCAGACTGCACATCGGAACCGCAACCATCTTTGTTGAACATCTATACAATTTTCAAAAGGATTTTCTGCTACTTGAGAGAAAAACATTCTGTTACCTGCATACTGTAGTAGTTTCCTTTCAATATCTAGCGTAAACAGGTACGAGAATACATGGTCTCTTTGCGTACAACTTTTCTATTTTGAAATGGTATGGAATCTCTGAGCATACATCAGGATATAATTACCATTTGTTCATAGAACATACCTACCGTCTTGTCATATATCTTCGTAAAGACCAGATCGTCTGATTTTCTTAGACATAAAGTACCAGTACAAGTACACCGCTTTCCCAAAGTTATATTACAGTCTGCGGAGTCGTTTATCTAAATGTTTTATAGCATATTTTCATTCAAATTATTGCAAATGTATTTGTTTCTGATTCATTCTGTTCATCTCCATGTTTAACCGTTGACTATACATTTTGTTAGTTTACCATACGCTTAACAATCAATTCCTATGCATCACATTTCTTATCAACACAGGTCTCCAGCTTTTATTGCCTTGATTTGTCTCCTTCGAGAAAGCATACAGCCGCTTTTCTTCTGATGGTTGTCATTTTCTGAAACAAGTATTTAGAATACTGGAAAGATAATCCATTGGGGGGGGGGGGGGGGGGGGGGGGGCAGAGAAAGAAGTCAGCCTCAAAAGGTTTCTGAATCTGGACTTTAATTGTTTTACAAGTTCCTCAAGACTTAATTAGTGACCCTGGATTTCACTTGCTTCTGAATGCTGTGCCGCTTGTCTCCATCTCTGAAGGTTGTGGGCACCTATCTGAGTTGCAACAAGTGTTGTCTGTCCACCTTGTTCTTGGTCTGCCTCGTCTCCTCTTTCTTCCCCTGCACTCTCTTCCTTGAAGGGACCACTTGACATGCCCCATGTCTACACACCAGTCCGGCTTTCGTTTCCTTAGTGAGGCCCACAGGTTTCCTAACTGATTCACGTGCTGTGTGATGGTTTTGCAGACTTCATCCTTGGTGACATTCTCCGTGGGGAGATGGTTTGTGCTCTTGCAAAGCATCTCCTGTCCATCGTATAGGTCGGTCTTCCTGTCGTGTTCTTGCTGTCAGAGTCCATGACACAATACCCCAAGGGTATAGGACACCTAAAAAAAAAAAAAATCCCACACCTAAAAAAAACAAAATCACACACCCTCAAGAGCAGCTTAAAAAAAAACACTTCCTGAGGGGGGCACTAGTAGGAGTGTAAAAATAAAAAAAGGTGTGGGGAGATACTGGGTGAACGTTTATATGGCTTTGCACAGCAGGTATTTAGCCTTTACAAATTCAGAGCCAAAACTCTCCTTTTCATGAGTGAAAGCACTGAAGCGTCTACCTGAGCTATTGAGCAGGCAATTGAATAGAGTGTGCGAATGAATAGGGGATTGAGCACCGCTAGCTTTACAAATTCAATGAAGCGTGTCTTATTTCCTGACCGGCGCAGTGCTATCTTCCTGTCACGGTATGATATTTATAAACCTAAAAAGTTGTTGAAGCTTATCTGCGTGACTGAATCACTCCAAGCGTGACAGGAAGTTAAGAGAGAGTCGGACAGGAAGGCATATGTATTGCGATTTGTGGTGCAATGATAGGTAAGTGGTAATGTTACTAATTTTAGAAATGACTTGTTTATTAAATCAAGCTTTGATGAGTGCACTTGGTGGCTGCTTTGAACTTTCAACAAAGAGTTAATGAAAAAGACTATAAATAGACACAAACACCTTTTCCACTTACATGTCAGAACAAAATGGTGTACACCAGTTCAATATTTACATATTAAAAATGTTTATATAATATCAAATCGGGATGGTCGTGTTAATCTTTATCAACCAATTGATAATAAGCGTGGGCTTGCAAGTGTTGCACTCATGAAATCTTCTTCAAAGGAAAATGGTTTTAATATAAGTGAATCACAAGACAATAATTGGATTAAGATAGGTGAACAAACTTTAGTTATACCAGATGGATATTACGGATTCTGTACATTAAAAGAAATGTTAGAAGAGGAGGAATCATTTTAAAACTTAACGATGCTAATAATAGAATAACTTTATCATTCAAAAACACGCAACCAAAATTACACTTTTGCAGCTGGGTTGGCAAAGATGTTAGATTTAATACAACTATATTCAGTGGCTCTTCAGAGGGTGATGAACCTGCCGACTTAAGAGGAATCCAGAGCTCTTTGTTCATTTAGACTGAATACAAACGAAAACTTATTACAATGGTCGTCCATCAACAGTTCTACGGATTATTCCATCAGGAAATTCGGCATTCTGTGAGCATGAAACAAAAACATTCACTAACTTACAGTTCAAAAAATTAGCCCTGGGATATTTTGATTCATTAAATTAAGAATAATTAATCAAGCAGGAGAAAAATACAGTGTGAGGATGTGTATATTGTTTTGGAAATAAAACAAAATTTTAGCATATAAAATGTTCGCGCGTTCCAGTTTTGCTCGCACCTAAAAGATGTATAACCTTAGAACTTAAAGATCTGGCGACACACAAGATTTTGATCACAATGGTGATGGGGAAACTTATGGTTTGAATACACAGAAGATGGATACTATAAACGAGTAGAAGTAAGTAAAGATAGAAAAATTCCAAAACTTGAACAACTTCGCAGTGTTCTGGGTGATAACATTTACAACAACTTTGACTATAAACTAGCACGGAAAGATAGCAAATGGAACCTTATTCCATTAATTGATTGGGAAATAAAAATTTGAATTCCTTAGTCCGTATACTTACTTCGACCAAGAAAACAATTTTAGGAAATCATTCAACGCTGGCCCATTGCTAGTTAGTCTCATTCCAGAGGACAACAGCAGATGTGAAATAGAAATCAAACAGTTTAAGAGACAGTACTTGCTGCATAGAAAGAATCTGTGACTAAAAACACAGCCACAAAAGTAAAGTCATACCTAACATTCCCGTTCCGAATGAGTTCACTGTGATATTTGATATTTCAATCAGATCAGATGCTGACAGAGATGGTGTTCCAGGTTGTTAGTGATAACCTGATGAAGGGAGTAAGTATTTCTTGGCAAACTTAGAAGTTGAAACGCTTAGAATCTCAGTTGCTATTCAAAGCAATAGTAAAGAAATAAAATCTTTTGTCTCCAGTGAAAATGTAATCCTAAACGTTAATCAGAGAATCTAGATGAATTAGGATACATTAATCTCGCTCATATAGATCTCATCGGGTTTTTATTTCACTGATCGCGTTTTACCAGAGGACCTTCTTACCCTCTTAACAACAGATTAAAAATATTCTTTAAAAAATGGCTGAAGGTGGAGAAGAAATTGAAATGCACGATTATACAGTTAATGATGATGATGATGATGAAACACCTTTATTAGATGAAAGATCAATACAACAAGAATTAAAAGAAACTAAAGTAAATGATTTTTACAAATCAATTGGAGAAACTCCATATCAAAAAGATTATGATAAGTTCGATCTGGAAAAGATAACAAAACATTGTTTCTTAATACTGTGAGAGATTAACTCATGACGGGAAACCTGACAAATTTTTAGCTAAAACAACACTTCAGCGAAGGATGGGTGTAGATAGATTTAGAAAGGTTTTTAATTTACAGAATATGGATACGAGATCTTTAAAAAAAGAATCTTTTAAACGATTTCAAGAATTTCAAAGTAAATTACCTGCAATGTAGAAACAATACCAATGAATGAATTACCTTCAGTAACAGAAAATATAAGAAGTTCTATTCGAAGAAGTTTCTGAAGAAACCCATCTAAAAACATTGAATGACCCCCCATTACCTAGAGAGAACTTTAGCTCTTGACAGATCTCTCCAGTCTATTAGAGGACAATTAACTAATAATTTAGCAAAATTAGGAGAACTAGACAGAAAAATAAGAAAGAGAAAAAGAAAAACTAGTAGAAGCTGATGATGATAATTTAGATACAGAAGTAAAAGAAAGAATACAACAGAGGCCAAGAGGCTATGAAAATGATAGATTAGCGAGGTTAGAAGTTCTGTCTACAAACCGTGAACAACTTAGAACACAAGTAAGTAGAATCAGAGAAACAATAAATAGAATTCTTCATGAAGATGTAACATTAGCTGAAAGAATTAGAACTTTATTTAGAGAACAAGGAATTACAATTGCTAGTATAATTAACAGCTTTCGGATTTGTAATTAGTACAATTGTTCTTGCAATTACAGGAACTAGTCCACCACCACCATCTTCTAATTCAAAGGTTGGGTGAAAAAACAATTAAAACATTTATCCGAATTATTTAAAAAACTAGGAATAAAAGCTATAGATGCTTTAACCAGGAATAATAGGTTCTATGTTAGTTGGATATTTTCAACAGCAGTAAGTAGTTGGTTATATGGCAGATCATTTATGGACTCTATTCATTTAGTAGCAGGAATTTTAATCATAAAATAAAGAAATATTAATCCTAATGTAATTCCACCAAAACTAAAGCCGTCTTTTTATTTTCATGATCTGTTGATTCAGGAGGTGTTGATTTAGGTGGTGGTGTATAGATTTCTTAGGAGGTAAAGGAGATGTAGTTTTTAAAACAGTATTTATTTGTTCATTAACGATGGATTTAATCCCATGGTTTTGATTAGATGTTGCTATCAATATTTCATTATTATAATAGATTATTGTTCCACTTTGCATTTGCATTCGGAAGGATCAAATATAAATTATAACCAACAGCATAATCTACTTTGGATCTTGCATTCTAGTGTAATTTTTGAATCTATCAATACTTGAAGGTAAATCTTCTGCAGAATTGCCAGCATCTCCTAAATTATTTAAAAATTGTTTTTGTGAATCAAAACTAGTGCCTGTACCTATTATTTTGATCTAGTTTGAGTTTGTGCACTAAGAATACACCAAACATATGTTCTGATAGAATCATTTAACCTTTCAACACCGCTTGTTAAATCCATTTCCTTCTCAAGAATAAATGTTGCCCATGCTTTGTTTGTGTTGTTCTTAATTGAACCTAAATGAACAGTGGTGCCTGAGGAGAAAGATGTGTATGGAGGATTTTCCCGCCATAGTTTAACTCTCTGTGGACACCCCAGTAATAAAGCGAACCCAATCCATGATTTTTATCTAATTTTGTCTAAAATCGTTTTTTTGAAAATATTAAATTCATTACTTATTCTTTGAAATGCTTTAAGATCTATAGGATTATTAAATGGTTTGTGTGATTGTTCTCCAGGTAAGGGGCTCGTAGCTCTGATAGTATTCTTCTAAATTGAAAATAAACATGAAATTGATAAACAGAAACTAGTAAGAGGATCTGAATGATTAAAGTGGTTTACATACATACTCCACAATCCTGTAGTTGCACACAAATAGCAAAATTAAAATGATTTGATAAAACTGATAGGATTTGAATTCCATTGACTAGGTTTGCATTATTTTTAATTATTGGATTTAAATATTTTTGAAAAGGATTTAAAACTTTAATTTTAAAACTATTTTCTGTTGTTTCATAAAAATCGAGATAATCAAGATTAATATTTTTTGTGTGATATCTTGCTCCAATTAAATAATTTGTTTCTGGATTATATTTGTTCATTTTTTATAGTTAAAAATGAAGAAGCAATTATACCCTAAAATAGTAAATGGTAATTTAGTTGAAGAACCTACTGCACCTCCATTAGAACCAGATAATTTTAGATTACAACATATTACAAAAATTCAAAAAGACTTACAAGATGAATTAAATAATTATTCACATTGTCGTAGAAGATATAATTCAGCATTTAATACTGTGAGTAATATTCATTCCGCAGTTAGTTTTGGAACAATGGCAACTTCATCAACTGGATTGGGTCTGATAATTAGTGGTATTGGTGCACCTGCAGGAATTGCATTAGCGAGCGTTAGTGTAGGTTGTGGGATTGGTAGTTTAATGTCTGATTTTTTATTAAAAAAAGGTAAATAAAAAATTACAAAAACACATTGCTATTAGTCAGCTAGCAAATTCGAAAATAACAAGTATTCAAAAATTAATTAGTACTGCATTAGAAGATAGCAATATTTCAGATTCAGATTTTAAAAAGATAACAGATGATTATGAACATCATCAATCACAAAAACAAAGCATTCAATCTAAAATGATGACTGGTCCAACAGATATTAACAGTATAAAAAATCGTTTTTTAGAAGGGAAGAAATTGGGAATGGAAGAAGCAACGAAAAAATTAAACTCTCTTCTAGGGAAATAAAATTTGAAATAGGATATTTAAAGGGAACATTTAAAGATAAAAAATATTCCTATAAAAATGGCAACATATGGTGAAAAACTTGATCCTTATAGAAGATATAGAGAACCATTAGGACATAAAGCTATTAGACAAACTGTTATTACAACAAATAATCCATCAACTATAGATGAAAATCAATTATTAACAGTTAGATTTCCTAATCTCAGACCGGAAGATTTAATTGTTCCAGGTACAGCTAGATTAGCTTTTAAAATTGATCTTGAATCTGAGACTGATCCGAATAGAACAATAGTTAATAATTTAGGTAGAGCAATCGTTAAAAGATTTGTATTAAATTAGAAGGACAAGAAATTTTAAGTATTGATGATAGTGATATATATTTTATTTATAGTGATCTTTGGTTAACTGATAATAAAAGATCAGATCTTGTTTATCAAGGAATTCAATCTGAAAATATTAGTAAATTAAGAATTGGAGCAGGAGATAAAAATGAAAGTAAGAAAAAAGATTTAACAGTAGCCAATACTTTTAAAAATAGATTTTATATTCCACTTGATTTTGAATTATTAACTACTCATATGCCATAATGTCAATCTGCGTTAAATGATAGATTATCTTATGAACTTACGTTTAATAATTATTCACGCGTAATCATATCAGAAGATGTAACAGCTAAATATAAAATATCAGAAATTTCTCTTGAATATGAAATTGTTACAAGCAATCAACTTTCAAGAATTATTAGAGATCAATACCAATCAAAAGTAACTATATTTTATGATAGAATATTAAGACATAACTATTCAATAAAAAAGAAAAAAGATGAAGTATGGAATATTAATTTAAATACTCCAGCTAGGAGCATGAAAGGGGTATTAATGTTATTTCAAGAACCTAGAAAAGAATATGGGCGAGAGTGTGAAGACTTCTATAATCCTAAAATAAAAAATGTTAGTATAGTAATAGAAGGAAAACCTAATCAAATATTTTCTAGCGGAGTTTCACCTTTCTATTTTTATGATGAATGTAGAAAACTTTTTGGAGGAGGAAGATTAAATAATTCTTCGGTTGATTTAGTATCAAAAGATTTACATCTACATGATGTTAGATTATCTGATTTTTTAACAGACAAATATGCGTTGTGGTTAGATTTTAGAACAACAGATGATTCATCTTTACACGGTTCTGGAAGAAGAATAGAAAATGGCTTGGAAGGAATTACATTACAAATAGAAAAAGAAGCTGATAGAGAAGGATCTATTAACGTTTATACATTCGTAATATCAGATGCTCAAATGAATATTGAAAATGGAAGATTAAGTAAATTAGTTTATTAATTTATTTCTTTTAAAAATGAGCGAAAAAATATTATGAATACGATTTATCACGCAGCTGTAATTAGTGGTTTAAGTGTTGGATATAGTATGATTAGTAAAAGGTTATTAAAAATGAAAGTAGCTGATTTAGATAAACTAAACGTTGAAGATAGTGTTAAACTTATTGCTGTTATTTCTGCATCTATCGCAACTAAAGATTTTTTAGTTCAACAAGGAATCATTCCTGAAAATATTAACAAATAAAATGGCGAGTGCAGCAATGATAATAGGCGGAGCTGTTGTAAATGCGTTAGCTTTTTCAGGTAGTAATTTTCTTTTTTCTAAACTTAATAACAGTGACGAAGAAAGAAAACGACACGATATAGCGATTGAAAAGTTAGCAAAACCGAGAGATGAATATGAAAAGAAAAGATTAGCTTTAATAGATCATGCAAATGAAAAAATAATGGAAGAAAGAAAAGCGAATAAAAATTTTGTTGATAGTGAAGAAGCTATGAAATTTTATTATGAAGCAACTTTAGGTCCACCACCAAAACTTAGTGATTTTTATGAACCTTCAGAAACACAAAAAACTAATGAACTTTTATTTATTGTTGTAGGTATGGTTGGTGTTTATTTTTTTGCTAAAAAAATTAAATATGACATGGTTCTCCATAAACATATTCATAAATTTCATCAGCTAAAAGAAAAGCATCCCACCCTTCAGGTAAATGAGATATTTTTTTTACCTTCAAACTTATCCATTATTTTTAACTGTTCATCTGTTAAATAACATTTACCAGTATTTTTCAACATATTCTTTTGAATCTCAGATAGCCATATTCGTCCTAAATAAACTTTTGCATCTGGATCTTCTGCATCACAAGGACTAATTGTTTTTCTATTTCCATATAAATGAGTTTTTCTTTTCATTACCATTTTTATAGTATTATTTTAAATTATAACTTCGTACTAAGATCAAAGATCTTATTCCTAAAAAATTGTTCCTAAAAAATGTTTCCTAAAAAACCTCATTGCGCAATTATTTGTGGAGCAACAGAATGTGGAAAGACTAAATTCATATTAGATCTTCTTGAAACAGAATATAAATATTATTATGATTACATTGTTCTATTTTGTCCTACTATTAAACATAATAAAACTTATCATGAACGAGAATATATTTTAAAAGATGATGATATATTCATTGTTAATCCAGGAAGTAAATTGAATGAGTGTTTAGAATATTATTACAACTTATTAAAAGGATATGAAACTCTTTTTATAATTGATGATTGCTCGGCAGAAAAAGATATTGTAAAGAAAAGAAATGCATTATCGATGTTAGCTTTTAGTGGAAGACATGTAAATATATCTGTATGGATATTAACCCAAAAGTATAATGCAGTTTTAAAAGATTTTAGAGAACAAGTAAAATGGGTAGCTTTATTTTTTTGTAAAGATCGTGATAGTTATGACGAATGTTTAAGAGAAAATGATGTAATACAATCAAAAGAAAAACGAGATGAAGTAAAAAATAAATTAAATAAAATAAAACATTCAAAACTAATTTTAAAAACAGAACAGCCTATTGATTATAAAATAATTTAAAAATCAGTTTTCTGTAATTCTTGTGTATAGAAACTACCTTTAATTTCTTCACCTTTTAAGTCATTTATTGTATAAGTAATAGGATTTGTATTTAATATTTTCTTGATTATAAATATTTCTCTAGTCCACCGTGTAGTATAACCTTTTTCAAATTTACCTTTCTTTTTTGCTATTCTTATTCTATCACCAACTTTAAATTCAGGCTTTTTAATTTTATTTTTTTCTGGATATAAATTTTTATACACTATTAGTTCATTTTTTAATTTACTTGCTTCAACAGGCGTCATCTTAATAGAAGAATGCACTGTATTATTATAATTTTTAACTAAATTATCTAATATATTATAATATTTAGTAGTTTCATTAGCAGTAAAATATTTATACATATGCTGTTTCATAGTTCCTATCCATCGTTCTACTACACTAGATTTTTCTTCATTCTCAGTTGAATACAATTCTATTTCATTTGTTTTTAACAATTCTTTTACTTGTCGATTATAAAATTCAGTTCCTTTATCAGCCCAGATATACATTGGTTTTCTTTCTTTAAACAAATTTCGAAATGCTTCACTTACTGTTACTCCTGTTTTATTTTTCAATGGAATTAGCCAGCCATATTTACTAAAAACATCTATAGCAGCTAACAAATATTTATAGTGTTTATTTTGTTTTGAATATTGTTGCATATCTACTAAATCTACTGTCCATGTTTGGTCAATAGAATCAACATAAACACGTCTTTTAGGAAATGATTTTATAACTCTATGATGTAATTCATCCGCTAATTTATTTTTCTCCATTTTTTTTATAATCAAAATTATTTCTATAAAAATGGAGGCGTCTGATAAAGAAACTGTTAGTTCTTTGTCTGGTAAAGATTATAAAGTAAATTTACTTAAAAAGTATAAACATAAAACAACTATTAATATTTTTAAATATAAGATAGAACTTAAAAATAAATCACGAAAAACATTTATTAAAGCTTTTAATAGAATGATTGATTATTCTATTAAAGATTTTCCTAATGGTAGAATAAGAATAGTTCCTATACATGAAATTATACTTACTAAACATGATAAATGGCCTATAAGAACATATAGTAATATTAAAGAATTCTTTTTTAATAGAATGGAAAGATTATTAAACAGTGCTGCCGAGTTAAATTTAGAAGATGTTATTTTTGAAGTGTCTATTATTCCTAATAGATCAGGTAAAGGTAAAGATGCTTTAAAAATATTAAATGTAATAAATAAAAGAAGTATTATACAAATAAAAAATAATGATACAATTTGTTTAGCAAGAGCAATCATAACTGCTAGTGTAGAATATTATGAATTATCAGAGAATGAATTAATTTATATTAAAAAAGGAAGACCTTTACAAAAAGATTAGCATTAGAATTACACGAAAAATCAGGTGTAGAAATAAAAGAAGAAGGTAATAATTTAGATGATGTTAAATTATTTGAAAATTATCTTAATATTAGAATAATTGTTTTTACATCAAATAGTATAGAACATATTTTATACAAAGGAAATGAAAACTATGATAATCAAATATATTTATATTTACATGATGATCATTTTGATGTAATTACTAATTTAACAGTTTTTTTTTAGCTAAACGTAGATACTGTAAAACATGTTTAATAGGATATTCTGAACAACACACATGTAAAGGTAATACAGTAACAACTATTAGAAAACAAAATACTTGTGAAAAATGTAATAAAACATATACAGGTAAAAAACATAAATGTGATGAAATTACTTGTTCTATATGTTATGAAAAATATATGGAAAGTAATGAAGAACATAAATGTTATATGAGGCCATTAGATCCTAAAGAAGTAAGAGATAATAAATATATTTTTTTTATTTTGAAGCTAATCAGGAAACAGGTATTCATGTTATGAATTATTGTATAGCTTAGCTTATGATTTAGAAAATGTATATTGTTTTAGAAAGAACTATATAAAAATATTTAAATGTAATTTTAATATTAATGATGTAGACTTGTCAAATTTAAACATAGATGATTGTTTTAATACAGTAGAAAAAATAGAAAGTGAATCTGATGATATTGTAAATAGTTTTTCTAAATTCTTTATACAGGATAAATTTAAAAATTACACATTTATTTCTCATTATGGAAAAGGTTATGATATGCAACCAATCTTAGCTTGGATAGTTAAAAATAAAATAGAACGTGATTTTATTTCATCAGGATTAAAAATTACAGCAATCACTATTAAAGGTATAAATTTAAGATTTATTGATTCTATTAATTTACATTATGTGGATTAGCAGAGTTTCCTGAAACATTTAATTTTAAAGGTAGTAAAGGTTATTTTCCTCATTATTTTAATACAGATGAAAATCAAAGTTATAAAGGAGTTTATCCTGATAAAAATGATTACGGATATAATACTATGACTAAAAAAGATAACGAAAAATTTAATAAATGGTATGATACTGTTAAAGATAAAGAATTTAACTTTTATAGAGAAATATTTTATTATTGTTTATTAGATGTTTTAATTCTAGCTAAAGGATGTACAATATATAAAAATATTTTTTTACAAATAACAGATAATTATATTGATCCTTTTCAATCTATTACAATTGCTCAATGTTGTACAAGAATATTTAAAACATTAATGTTAGAAGAACAAACAATTGGTATTCATAAAACTACCTTTAAAGATAATCAATCTAAAAAAGCTATTCAATGGTTAGAATATTTATCAAATAAAGAAGGTATAATGATTCAACATCTAAAAGAGGTGGAGAAAAGAAATTATTTATTAACGGTAAATATTATAAACTAGATGGTTATTATTATGATAGAGAAACAAAAACCAGAAATATTTATGAATTCTTGGTTGTTATTTTCATGGTTGTCAAAAATGTTATTCACCAGATGAAATTTGTAAAATAAGATCAAGAAAAACCATGAAAGAATTATATGATAGAACAATGGAAAGATTAAAGGATATTAAAGATTATTTTAGATTTTATATTGATAAAAAAGATTATAAAATACACACAATTTGGGAATGTGAATTTGATAAAAATAAATATCCAGAAGTAGACCCTGACTTAAAACCTATTGATAAAAGAGATGCATTTTATGGTGGTAGAACAGAAACTATTCAAACATTAAATAACATTTCTGGTTTAATAGCAAAATATGTAGATTTCTGTTCATTATATCCATGGGTTAATAAATATTGTGAATATCTAATAGGGCATCCAACAATGTATACTTATTTATCAATTGAAGATTATTTAAATGGAAATTATTTTGGAGTAATGAAGTGTAAAATATTGCCACCAAGAAAATTATATCATCCTGTTTTACCTTTTAAACAAAACATTTGTAATAATTCACATAAATTAATATTTGGATTATGTAAATCATGTATGTCAAGATTAGAAATTAAATGTACACATATTACTGAAAAGTTTAGTTCAACACATGATAAAGTACATGCTATAAAACATTGTAAAGAATGTAAAAATATTATAAATGAAAAATGTAATCATACTGATGAAGAAAGAGCTTTAATAGTAACTTGGTCTACTATTGAAATTGATAAAGCAATAGAAAAAGGATATAAACTATTAAAAATATATGAGTTAGAACACTTTGAAAATACTTCTAAAAATATATTTGTAAAATATGTTAATACATTTATGAAATATAAACAAGAAGCTTCAGGTTGTAAATGTAATCCTAAATACTGTAAATCTGGTTGTAAAAATGATCACAACTGTGAAACAAAAATGCAGTATCTTATTGACAATGCTACATATGATTTAAATATACATAAAGTTAAATAAAATGCTGGTTTAAGGTTTATAGCTAAAATATGTTTAAAACTCTTTATGGGGACATTTTGGTATGAAAGATAATTATACTCAAAAAGAATATTGTTATAATTCAGATCAATTAGCAAATATAGTATTTAATGATAAATATGAAGATATAAATGTTATGATATTAGATGAAGATATTGTATTAACTGAATACCAAACAAAAGAATATTATAAAAAACCTAATCCAAGTGTAAATGTTTATAGCTTTATTTACAACTGCACATGCTAGATTAAAGTTATATGAACTATTAGATATTTTACAAGAAAGAGTATTATATTTAGATACTGATGCTGTTATTTATCAAGATGATGGATCTGAAGAATGTAAAAAGATAGAAAGTATGTTAGGAAATAAATTAGGAGATTTAACAGATGAAATTGTTTCTAAACATAAAGCAAATCATATAATACAATTTGTTTCAGCAGGGCCTAAAGATTATAAGTTAAAATTAGATACTGGTAAAATAGTCAGTAAATGTAAAGGATTTAGATTAAATGCAGAAGTAGAAGATAAACTTACATTAGATGAAACTATTAAATTAGTTACTAATGAAAATGAACCATATGAAACAATTACATATAATCAAATTACTTCAAATAAGAAAGATAGAAAATTAAAGACTGTAGAACAAGTTAAGATGTATGATTATGAATTTGATAAAAGAATAGTTCATTATGAAAATGATAATATGATTAAAAGTTTTCCTTATGGATATTAATATTAAAAAGATTACTCCATGTAAAATGGGTCAGGTTTCTCAGGCTTTATTGTTTCTTTTATTTCACTTTGGGGTTTTCTCCATTTTTGGAATATTTTATTCCCGAAATATAAACCACCACCAGCAGCCACCAAAAGTAAAAGAGTTATGTTTGATGTTTTATATTCTGTTGGTTTTTCTTTTACTTCCTCTTTTTCTTCTTCTTCTTCGTCTGTTGTTTCTGATATCATCTTTTCTTTATCTTGTTTATCTTTTAAACGTTTTATACGATTATGTTCAGCTAAACGTTTTCCGGCGGCAACTCTACCAGGGTTTTTCTCTTTAGTCACTTTTTCTATTTTCTCCTTCTTTGTTTTCGGAATTTCTTCTTTCTCGTTTTCTGAAATGTTCTCTTCCATTTTTATTAAAAGAAATATCTATTTAGAAGAAGGTACATAACAGCAAAACCTGCCAGTAATACTTCATTTTTGATAGCATTTATTTCTAAATTTTTTATACGATTTTTTAAATAATAACATTTAGCTTCTGTATTGTCTTCTATTTCAAGAATCTTTTCCGCTATCCAATCTTCGGTTTTCATCTCCTCCAAAATTTCCCTTTTCATTTTCTTCTCCTCCATTTTTATAAGATGAAAAATCAATATGATTAGCAGATATTAAAGCAACAGCTACTGGACCTAGAAGATTTCCAAATCTATAATAAAGTTCACAAGAAATAGAACCAATAGTGTTAGTAACTATAGGGTCATTGTTTAGATCTTCATACAAATAATCAACATCCTTTACCTTAAAGAAATAATTAATAGCTTTTGTGTATACACTAATTAATGACTTACCAATACTTTTAGCCATTTTGGCCCCAAGAGCAGATTGATATCTTGCATAGTAATCATCAACTTCTTCAGGTGTAAAAGATTGAACTTGTTCGACAGTTATTTGTTTTCCGAGATACAGTTTTGATTTCCCTGTTGCTATGAGTTTATATAACCTTTCCCTTTTATCATTACCCTCTTCTGTTTGAATATTTTCATTTAATAACAAATCATCGGCTTCCATTTTTATAGTATAAATTATTAAGTTCTATTTTAAGTACTTATTAAGTTTTTATTCAGGTTCTTATTCAGGTTCTTATTAAGTTCTTATTCATGTTATTATCAAATTCTTATTCAGGTTCTTATCAAGTTCTTAAAAAATTAGTAAAAATGATCGTCAAAAAAGATAGTGGGTTTGGACCATTCCTGTTTGGTGGGTTTCATTGGTGGGTTTGATTTTAAACCCATCAAAATAGGGCCTATTAAAATGACTGAAAATCCAACATTTTGTCAAAGTTGTAAAACTATCAATGCTATCATGAAAAATCAGAAAATTTGTTTAAATTGTAATAATAAGAAATTAAAACATTGTTATGTATGCAACAAAAGTTACATTGGCATAGAAGCTCATAGAAAATTACATGAAGCACAGAAGAAATCTGATGAAATAGTAATAGAAGTGCTAAAAGCTATTACTGGAGAAGGTCCTCAGTATTGCAAACAATGTAAACAATATAAAAATGAATCAAAGTATTATTTCAGTATAAAAAAATGTAAAGATTGTCATACTAAATATAAAAAAGAACCAATATACTGTGAAAAATGTAATAAGACTATAAAAAGGTCAGCATTTTTATAAACATTCATGTGCTAGATTTTAAATTATTATATAACTTTTTATCTAAAGTTTCAGAATTAAATAACCAGTGATCTAAAAACTTATGAAAAAAGATAGATGCTACTATTATAAAAATTGTTACAATGAAACAAAAGAATATAAATATTAATCCCATTTTTTTAGGGAACTTTTTAAGGCCCAAAGGGTCCTAATTTAATTTCTTCAAGGTCAAAGACCTTATTTAATTTCTTATACTCATCTATAATACGTAAAGCATATGGTATAATCTTTTTAACCTTAAAACTATTGTGTTCTTCATAATAATCGCTTATAATGTGTTTTAATTTACTTAAATTTACTTTATATCCTTTTTGAATTAAGTATTTATTTAAATAAAATATAAATGTAGCTTCGGTAATATTTAAATTATCAGCACTATTTTCTAAAATATGTTATAATTCTTGTTTTTCTAAATCAGAGAACTCAGATGCCGTTCTATTAACAAATCTAGAGAAATCTATATCACTTCTAGAAGATATTATTTTTGTTTTACTGTCATAGACTTTTTTTTATAGTTCTGATCATAAACAACAAATGTATTATTTCTTATATTGTATCTAATGATACCATAATCAATATATTGAAAGTTATTTAATGAATATTCTAATAAAAACTTGTCTTTCAAATCCATAAAGAATTTATTTGTGTTTCCTGTAGTAATATATATCTCTTTTACACCTTCTCTACTTTTAGGAGGTAGATCTGTAGACAGATGTGCAAGAAATATTAATTGAATATTAAAATGTCTTCCCTTAGTAATTAAAAAGGAGACTAAATTCTCTAATTTCATATTAGCATGATCATCAATAACTATAGTATACCCATTATATTTTGATGTTATATGATCCATATCTCTAAATTCATCAATAGTTAATATTTTTTCTGATTCCCATTCATCAATATCCATTGCAAGAACTTATATTTAGTTATATTGTTTTTATTTAGATATTTTTTTACAAAATAAGTTTTTCCAGTTTCACTAGCTCCATAAATTAAAATATGAGTGTTTTTAGTCTTATCAATTATCTCACTTTCTACTTCTTCTCCTCCAATATTTTCTGGAATAGTAAAACCTTTAAAATTTCCTGCATCTTCTACTTCCTCAGCTAATCTATGCATTTTCATATGATTAAACAGATTGAAATAATCAATCACAAAAATAATCATAAAAATTAGA
This sequence comes from Conus ventricosus, assembly GCA_018398815.1. Classification (NCBI taxonomy): domain Eukaryota; kingdom Metazoa; phylum Mollusca; class Gastropoda; order Neogastropoda; family Conidae; genus Conus; species Conus ventricosus. The sequence goes on along the minus strand of CM031607.1, from coordinate 73,648,686 downwards.
GATAAAAACATTATAATTTTTATAATGTTAGATGAAATTAATTCTTTAAGCTCATCAAAATCTGTTGCCATTTTTTTATAAGTTTTTTTTTATAGCTGCTCTTGAGGGGGGGGGGTACTGGGGTGGTGTGAATTTTTTTTTTTAAGCTGCCTCTTGAGGGTGTGTGATTTTTTTTTTTTTAGGTGTGTGATTTTTTTTTTTTTGGTGTCCTATACCCTTGGGGTATTGTGTTCCATGGTTCACATGCATGTTGGAAGGCAACATCAGCGTGTGCAAAAACTTTGAAATCAACATGCATGCATGAAAAACAACAACACGCACTTGCCTCAAATGGCTAAACAGATAAACTTTCTCACAGCCTGTTGGCTGTTGCGGCAGTTAAATGTCACCGTCTTAAAGGCATGGCGCGATGAAACACGGTCCCATCCCTCTCATTCAGCCGCCTTTAACCTTCTCTGAAGTGAATCAGGTACACATTTACTGCCGGGTGGATGGGGGTTTTCAAATCGTAAAAAACTGCAACCCCACAGATAATTGGAACCAACGACCCATCAGTTACGCAAGCAAACGCTCTAGCATTTGATTACGGGCCCCTCTTCAAATGACTTGAATCATTAGACATAACAGTAAGGAAAGTGCCTTCTTATTGCTTTTAAGTGCCAGGTATATGCCTATTGCCTCCTCATTTCCTTTCGGTGCAGCTATATAACTATCTTTTCTCTCTCATTTCCTTTCGGTGCCAGGTAAATGACTATCTTTTCCCTCTCATTTCCTTTCGGTGCCAGGTAAATGACTATCTTTTCCCTCTCATTTCCTTCCGGTGCCAGGGAAATGACTATCTTTTCCCTCTCATTTCCTTTCGGTGCCAGGTAAATGACTATCTTTTCCCTCTCATTTCCTTTCGGTGCCAGGTAAATGACTATCTTTTCCCTCTCATTTCCTTTCGGTGCATGAATATAACTGTATCTTTCTCCTCTCATTTCCTTTCGGTGCCAGGTAAATGACTATCTTTTCCCTCTCATTTCCTTCCGGTGCCAGGGAAATGACTATCTTTTCCCTCTTATTTCCTTTCGGTGCCAGGTAAATGACTATCTTTTCCCTCTCATTTCCTTTCGGTGCCAGGTAAATGACTATCTTTTCCCTCTCATTTCCTTTCGGTGCATGAATATAACTGTATCTTTCTCCTCTCATTTCCTTTCGGTGCCAGGTAAATGACTATCTTTTCCCTCTCATTTCCTTTCGGTGCATGAATATAACTGTATCTTTCTCCTCTAATTTCCTTTCAGTTCTGGATATATCACTGTATTTTTTTTTTTAACTTTCATTTAATTTCGATGCCGGGTATATGACGGTATCTTTTCTCTCTCATTTTCTTTCGATGCCAGGTATATGACTGTCTCTCTTCCCTCTCAATTCCTTTCGGTGCCGGAAAAAACGGTTCTGGATATCTTTCTTCTTTCATTCCCTTTCGATGCCGGGCATATAACTGTATCTTTTTCTCCTCGTTTCCTTTCGGTTCTGAATATATGACTGTATCTTTCTCCTTTCAATTCCTTTCAGGGTCAGGTATACGACAGTACATTTCCCCCCTCTCATTTCCTTTTCAGTGCAGGTTATATGACTTTATCTATTTCCAGCCACTGCACGCGTACCTCAAACTGTGATCTACTCATCTTCTTTTTTTCTTTTTTCATAAATGCACAAAACACTGAAGGATGTCAAACTGGCTGAACGGTATGAAACTCCTTTCTTTTGAATCCCATGAAGCGACGTGCTTTAACGTTTAGGGTATTGCTTTCGTTATGAAAAAGAAGGCAATGAAATATGCAGAATTCATCATTTTCATTAATACCACACGCACGCACGCGCGCACGCACACGCATACACACACACGCACACGCACGCACACACACACACACACACACACACACACACACACACACACACACACACACACACACACACACACACACGTACACACGTACACACACACACACACACACACACAACACACACACACACACACACACACACACACACACACACAACAACACACACACACACACACACACACACACACACACACACACACACACACTGAAGCGTTTAAGTGTTTTTTTTAAAAATCTATGTTCATGGTTTGTATAAACCACAAATTATAAAAAGAGATTCTATTCGTGCGTTCGTGGGTGCCTGTGTGTGTGTGTGTGTGTGTGTGTGTGTGTGTGTGTGTGTGTGTGTGTGTGTGTGTGTGTGTGTGTGTGTGTGTGTCTGTGCCTGTGTATATGTGAACCTCAATATGATGAGCACCACAATGTCCATAGAACCGTACCAGGTGTTCTTTGTGGGGTGTCCTTTCGTTCGCATACACCACCCGACCAGTGCCGAGGATCGTGGCAAGGAATGCGACTGCCCTTGCTGCGCCTGTGTGGGTCAGACAACGTGTGGGTCAGACAACGTGTGGGTCAGACAACGTGTGGGTTAGACAATGTGTGGGTCAGACAATGTGTGGGTCAGACAACGTGTGGGTCAGACAATGTGTGGGTCAGACAACGTGTTGGTCAGACAATGTGTGGGTCAGACAACGTGTTGGTCAGACAATGTGTGGGTCGGACAATGTGTGGATCAGACAATGTGTTGGTCGGGCAATGTGTGGGTCAGACAATGTGTGGGTCGGGCAATGAGTGGGTCGGGCAATGTGTGGGTCGGGCAATGTGTGGGTCAGAC
>CM031607.1:73623459-73643459 GCA_018398815.1 Conus ventricosus | reverse complement strand
GTTTAAGAAGACTGGACATAAAAGAAAGTCAACTGCCCTTGGGAGGGCATAGGAGATGACGAAGCAGAAAGACAGATAAGCCAATGGTATACCGTGTTATCCCTCCACGCACGCTGCACGCACGTTGCAGGCATGGTCCAGCTTCCAGATTCCTCTTGACACTGAAGCAGGGGCTTTCCATCTTGACTGGCTATGTAATCCTCGTGGCAGCTGCCGTCATTTTCCAGTGTGGACTCCGTCATTCGCCAGCTGCTGAGCTGACCATTGGGGATGACAGGAGCATCCCCGGCGTTACATCTCTTTACTGCCGAGGGTATTCATGACAGCTGATGAGTTTCGGTGGGGAAAAGGGAGATAATCTCTGTGTCTCTGTCTCTCTCTCTCTCTCTCTCTCTCTCTCTCTGTCTCTCTCTCTCTCACACACACACACACACACACACACACACACACCACACACACACACACACACACACACGCACACACACACTCAAACACGTGCATGGGCACACAGACACCCACATCCACACACCCACTAATCCTAAACACACACACACATGCACGCGCACGCGCGCGCGCGCGCGCATGTTCGCACGCACGCAAGCACGCAGCAAGCTCTCACAATGAATGGGCCAAGATCCTTAAAACAAAAAACAAAACAAAAACAAAAAAGAAAAGATAAGAAATTCAGCCTTGACGCCATTCGTCATGGGACATTTATGGTTTACTCATATTCTTCAATGCAAATACTGCTTCATCAAGTGAAATGTCGCCTATTAGTGACTGTGCTTCCTCTGGCGTAAAGTTTAGAAACTTATTAAACAAATTCTCAAAGTGACATTCTTTCACTTTTTTTCTGAATAAACTGCTTTAAAAAATAAAAAGAACCTTCCTTCAACTGGTCATGCAACTCGTTCTCATCCTTATCCACAAGATTAGTCAGTATTTCGCTTACATCATTCCTTTTTTTTCCAGAGAACAGAAATATGGCGTGATATTTTCCCCTTCTGTGATCCATCTAGCCCAGGTTATAATTTATACCCCTTCCGTTTACGCTTTTCGCAATGCTTCAAGTTCATCATTCATATGTTTTGACAGATTCATATCTTCATCCATTTTACATTCAGTTTTCTCATACAGGTACTTCATTTACTTTCTATTTCATGGTGGCACAAGCAGCAGTCTCGGCATAGATTTTCATCTGCTTAAAGTCCAGAAAGATCTTGTCCAAGACAGTGAACTGAATATCAAATGTTGAGTTATTTTCAAATATTTTCGAGTCTGTCACGACATACTCCTACAACAAAGTGAATTAGTTCCTGAGTTTCCTTAACATATTGTCTATCCCTTAAAAGTGAACTCTCCGGCTTCCAAAAAATTATTGTTTTTTCTGTTTGATCAAATTTTTCAAGTTAAAGAAAAATCATTTAATGGTCTGTCCTGCAACTCGGATTAACGTTTGTTTCATCTTCACACCAGATTAAGTGATTATGTAGAAGAGGAAAAAAAAATCAAGTCCACTTTGCTTTAGCGGATTGAGTTTTTTCCCAAAGTATGGAGCTGAGAAATGAGGGGAGACAGGAAGGTATGAGCAAGACGAGAAAAAGAAGATTCCAAAACAAAAACAAAGTGAGTAAAAAAACAACAACAAACAAATAATTCGAAACTGCATGAAAGGGGATGGTGGTGAAAAAAGAAATAAATCTTTACCTAATATTTAGATTTACACCCATCAGACTGTATAATTAAACACAGATACAATGGAAGTTTCGAATATTGACATGATTGTGCTGTCATGAAGAATGCAACAAAACAGTTCATGCCATCCTCGAAATGAAGCAGTCACAAATCATTGAGTCGTTTAAGCCCCTATCTCCGCTGCCCCCCCCCCCCCCCTCCCCCCACCTCCCGCTCCCTTTCTACGGAAAGGAAGTCTGTCGCCTCAAGCAGGAAGACAAAAAGAGTTGGGGGAGGCGGCTGACAGAGAGAGAGAGAGAGAGAGAGAGAGAGAGAGAGAGAGAGAGAGAGAGAGAGAGACAGACAGACAGACAGACAGACAGACAGACAGACACACAGAAAGACATTATTCATTCATATAGTCAAAACCTACAAAATGCGCCACATGCTTAATTGGACGAGGGAAACGGAAGATATCTAACACATGGATTCCTTAAGCAACACTAGAATTACCATGATAATGTGGGTGCGATCAAGATGGAACACCCGAAATGCCACAAGAAACCTCATAATTATAGTGGTGGAAAGAAATGATAATGAACAGTTCGCTTCAAACAAAACCAGTTGTGATTTATAAAATTCTTCCAAACAGTCTGTGAGTGTGAATTTCCAAACAAAACGTGATGGGAATGCTAAAGTGGCGATAATCAACAAGAAACATCGTAAATCGCAGGTTCCATTTTCACGTTACCACAGTACTGCACTTTATACAAGAAATTAATTTCAGTTTTTAAAATGTCTGTGAAAGCTCTCTCTCTCTCTTTCTCTGTCTCTCTGTCTCTGTCTCTGTCTCTCTCTCTCTCTCTCTCTCTCTCTCTCTCTCTCTCTCTCTCAGTTAGAGTTTGGTTATTACTACGCAGAGTTGAATGTATGGATGTTAACACAAATTATTTCGAAAGACTCAGCATGCAGAGATTTATTCATGGATGTCAACACAAAATATTTCAAAAGATATTAGACGGTTAAGTCTCTTTTTATTACCCTATGCTAAGGCCAAATCCTTGTTGAAAACGATGTAGCTGAAACAAAAACAAAAAGAGATTTAAAAAAAAAAAAAAAAAAGGGGAAAGAAAACGAAAGCTTTAATGTCATACGTGTTGTAAATTTCTGTTAAAAACGGACAATTCTACAAAATACCCGTATTTGTCAAGTTCGTCGCTGTCAGTGTGGGCAGAAAATGAAGATACTGTGAAAATGGGAAATAAATTCAGATTTTAAGACGTATGATGTAGTGGAGTTGTCTTCGCCTTTCTTAGTTAGGCGGGAGACTCAACTCGGCCCTATGGATCATGCATTAGCTCGTTTTGACACTTGGCATTTCAGGTTATGTTTTGGCTTTCCCCACAGATTTGGACAAATTAATTTTAGCCTCAGAAATGTGTATGCATTTTTCAAGCACCATAAAAAAAATTCAGTTTGGTTTTGCGAGAAAAATTCAAAGTACACTTATCCAAAATGAGCACTCCAGTTTGCGGAAGGTGGTTCAAATTACCCTCTCTCCGTACACCATCGGTTTTCTGTGATTGTGTTCTCAACGCAAATAAGCAGTATTTGAAGCTCGAAAACAGTGCTATCCATGTAGGCTGGAGCAGCAGTGTATGCAAATGCTTTAGATACATCCGTGTTTAAAGGCGTATGCCACTTGCACTTTATGGCACTTTTCCACGCGGGGACCACTGAACGCTACCTTGACTATGGTAGATCGTGATGTGAAGAATGATTCTAGAGTATTTCACCGGGCGACAATTCGTGCCGTAACAAAGCGTGCTCCCCGGAACCTGTTATGAGCTTGCGGACAATACCGTTACGACAGACGTCATGGAAACTTACTTCCAGTCATGAAGCTCGAACCATGGAGCGCATCGATCGTCGTGTTGAGTCGAGCCGATTGTTTGCCATATGAAAGATGGAAAACCTTTGTATTCAAAGCAGGCCCGCTAGTAAAATATTTATAAATGATATTCTTCCTACTGTGTCTTTTTTGTGTGATTGTTAACAATGACAACTACAGTTATGACAAGAAGACTGCAGCATTGCTAAAACGAGATGCAACAGAAGGAAATACGCAAAACAATGTATCTGAAACATGAACGTTTAATAATGCAAATAAATCGTTGTTTTGCCGGGGTTGAACAAGTCATTCATGTGACTGATCCGGAGGATCGGCTGAAGATGGTTTATTAAACATACATTGAACGTGTTATGGTTGTGATGGCAAACGTTTGTCATCTCCTTTCTATACGAAACTGTACAGTGATTAGTCGGTATAAAGAATCTGTTTTGACGTCTGATAATGTTGAATCTGGAACGATTGAGGCTTCTAAGCAGACGATATAGTTATTACACTGAGATTTTCCGTATCATGTTTCTCCATTCATTATTTATTCCCTTTGTTTGGCATTTCATGTTTGTCGCCTTCTGCGCTGCGCACTCAAGAATGGCACAGCAGGACTCACACCACCCTGTCTCCACCCTCGTCTCTCCAGGTAGGCTGTGTTAAAATCAAAAGACAGAGCACTTTTCGTTTTCATTAGCAACAGTCGAAGTTCTGAGAACAAGAAGTAAATTTCCATGTCACACACCAACCAGTGTTAAAATCAAAAGACAGAGCACTTTTTGTTTTCATTAGCAACAGTCGAAGTTCTGAGAACAAGAAGTAAATTTCCCTGTCACACACCAACCAACGACTGCCCTAAGCGTAATGGATACGCTGAGAAACGTGCGTTTCTCCGTGACTTACTACTCCCCTTGTGAATCACACAAACAGCGGTTGCCAGCTGATTTAACAGCTACAAGCCGTCACAGTTAGATTGCTATTTGAGCGTATTTCAAGACTGTAACCTCGTGATGATCAGTAATCAATAGGGCAACAAGTGGACGATCCGTAGTGGCATGACGGCACACTGAATATTCACGAGCGTATGGTCTGTTGTGCGGGGACATCGCGACCTTACACAAACAATGGATCACTCCGCGGTAGGCTCCATCAAGCATGTCAGCCCATAACAGGTCTGCCATCTTGCAGTGAGAAAAGCTACAGTGTTATAATATTCGCAACCAGCGCTGCTCCACTTGGCCCATACCTCCCCCCCCCCCCCCCCCCCCCTCGCCCATTGCATTTCCCCCTTGTACACCATTCCGTCGTTCCCCCTGTGTCTTGTAATCCACAATAAAAAGGCGGAAAAGGAGGGTAGAGGAGGAGGGGAGGATGTTAGGCATGGGTGAGGAAGAGAAACTGCGTTTAAGGTCGTTTTTCCCATGTAAGGTTAAAAGGGCAAAGTTGAACCACCTGAACGTCTCACCCACTGCATTTTTCGCTGTGCTAGTAAAGGAGTGGTTTTACTCAAAGGTCTTGATCTTCGTGATGGCAATACACACACACACACACACACACACACACACACACAGAGAGAGAGAGAGAGAGAGAGAGAGAGAGAGAGAGAGAGAGAGAGAGAGAGAGAGAGAGAGTTAGGAAAAGAGTATTCAAAAGCAGAAAATTTAAATTGGAAATACAGGATTTGAGAAAAAAAGAAAAGAAAAAAAAACAGAAAAAAAGCGGCAACGTGCCTTTTTCAACTCGCACAATAATGAATTAACACAACAACAGCAAGCATGTTAGAAATGACATCAATCCTTTTTTGCTTATCTCACAAAATCTCCAGGAAGCTCCCATATCTGATCAGAAAAAGCAAGAAAGGACTGACGAAGTGAAAATCACAAAGGTTATGCGCGCGCGCGCACACACACAGAACACCACAGACACACACAGACATTCACACACACACACACACACACACACACACACACACACACACACACGCGCGCGCGCGCGCGCGCGCGCGCGCACGCTATATAAGTATTTATTATGATAATATAATAGTATGTTCGACTTAATGATTGCATATGAGGAAATACGAGACTGGCTACCAGGGTATAAAGCCCCAAGACTGTATAGAGTGGTTGACACCTTTTTAGCATGTCATGAAGATCTACACTTTTCAGTTGAGTATGCAGACTTTCAATGATGACAAACCTGTGGATCTTTCTTTTGTACACATTTCCCCTTAGTTCCATGTGAAAAGGAATTGTCACTGCAGTGATAGTCTGGTGGTATAGGTCCTTTTTTGGTTTGTTCTTGGTGGTGCTTTTTTTTTTTCTTACAACATTGAAATATCGGTTGACAATTATTTCTTTGCATTTTCCATTTCTCTATATCACGTTGTTGAAGAATCTGTTGGATGTACTGATCACCTTTGCTTGGCATTTTCACAGTTCAAGATGGCGGACCAATCATGGGCGTTATTGACGATAACTTTTTGAGCATGCAGTATAGAATCGCAATGTAAGTAGGGGTTTTTTTGTTTGTTTGTTTGTTTTTGTTTTGGATTTTGGATTTTTAGTTTTTGTTTGTTTGTTTGTTTTTTGGAGGAGGCGGGATTGGTCGTGGAATCCATTTATGATGGCCGAATAGCTACTTGGTCACTTTTTCAATTCAAGATGGCGGCCAAATGATGCTATTTGCTATAAAGTTTTGAATGTACCACATAAAATCCTAATTTTGGTGTCTAAGGTAGAGTGGGTTTTCGGGTAAAGAATCCATTTTTCATGTTCAAATAATCATTCAATCACTGCTCGAATATAGCCGCCAATATGGCCCTGTAGGAAAATTAGAGCATGTATTACACTACATTCAGTTTTAATTTTGTAAAATCTGCTTTCAACATTGGCTATGCGATGAGAAAAATGAGTTTTAAACAAATCCTGAGTTACTAAGTTTTTTTTAAAGATCACGATGCATTTTCAACAGTTTTCTCTTTATTGTTTCATTTTATCAAGGTCGTACAAAAGTTTGGAACGCAGTGGACATTATGAACACGTGTGTGCAAAAAAGGCTATAACAGTTTGTCTCGAAAAACACGTCTGGTGAAAGCCCAATGTCACTTTAGTGATTTTTTTTCTTTTTTTTTATAGTTTGCGCTCATCTGATTTTGCCACTTTAGTCGTCTTCAGTCGCAGTCCAAAGACCCTTAACCTTGATCATGCAGAGTAAAGAAGCTCAGCAAAGATACAAACCACTGACGAAAGCCAAACGAAAATTCACATCTTATGATGTCCGTAACGACAAGTCCTCTGCAAGTACAGTTTCCAGGCATTCTCTGGTTGAGCTGCTCATCAAAATCCATGTAATTCATCACAATCACGATCTTCTCTAAATGACAATATTCTCGCGAACGAATAAGCAGATGGTCAAATAGTCCTTTTGATATAAAAATGGATTTTTTTAACGCTGAAACCCTACTACAGACATCGAGATAATGAAATTGTATGATATGATTTCAAAATTATAACCAATGACGTCATATAGATGCCATCTTGGCCACCATCTTGAATTGGGAAAATTGTCAAACATATGTGTGTGCCATATATATTTGTGAACATCAGAAATAGAGGTTTTGCTCCCAAAGCCATACCTTGTACACCTGAATTACGATTTGATGTGACTGTCACGGTCAAAAATAAACACAAGCAAAGTCGTGGTTAGTGGCCAGCCGGTTCGAATCGGCTTAAGCCCGACCCAGACATCCCGACGCCTTCAAGCGTCGCATCCAGCCAATTTAGCACAGCGAGGAGACAGCAGACAGTCTGAGTGGCTGGACCGACAGGTCTCGATAGGTCTGGTCAGACGTCTCAGCGCCTACCCAGACTCATCTAGCCAATTTAGAGTGACCAGTGCCCACGAGTTAAGCCACACGGCGCCAGTTAAGTAGGAAAGGGGGGAAGGTAGTGCGTGGTGGGGGTGAAATCTAGCTAATCAATTAAATGACCAATTGACCACCACAGAGAGTAAGGCGTGTAGGCGTGACTGTCATGATTTGAATATCCAATGGAATTAGAGGGAGATAACTTCGGGTATCAGGGGTAAAAATACTGACCAATGGTACTCGCCCTTTTTGACAGATCGGAACGGGATAAGAAGGATGTGAGAGTGAGAGAACGGGCAGAACGGGGGAGAACGAACAGAGAGAGAGAGAGAGAGAGAGGTTCGGAGTGGAAGCTCTGCAGGAGAGAGGGGCAGAGAGAGAGATGAGGGGAGGAGAGAAGAGAACCAAGTTGAGAGATTAGCATGAGATAGTCTGCAGAGGAGGACTAAAGAGAGATGTGGAAAGAGAGAGTTGCTAACTAATGAAGGGGAAAAGAAAGAAAAGAAAAAAAAAAGAAAAGAAAAGCAACCATGTCCATTTGATAAGAGCAGACTAGAAGAGAGAGAGAGAGAGAGTGCAATGCGTTAATGCAGGAAGAAAGAAAGGAGAACAGATCGATGTTGATAGTCACTGTTCTATCTTAACCGGGGGTTCGACCTCATACTTGGCCAGCGCCACTTTCATCGGCAGTCCAACCTGACCAGTGCCAGCAGTCCAGCCTGACTGGTGCCAGCAGACCAAAACCAGTGCCAGCAGTTGTGTCGTGCTTGTGGAAGTGACAGTGAAAAGAAAAAGAAAAGAAAAGAAAAGACAGTGATTCGTGAATAGTTAAGATCACCTGGCCAGGTAAAGTAGAAATCTATTTATACCCGGGTTAGTTAATGATGTTTTAGATAAATGATTTTGTGAAGTTCAGGAAAGAGAGAATGTTTTTATCTCATTTGATTCCATATGCATTGATGTTTCGTTCTATGATCATGTGTAGTAAAGTTATAGACTTTACTAGTGGTTTGATGTGACGAATGCATGATATATGAATGAGATTGTAAGCAAGCTGTGAGTGTGTTTGGGCTGTGCGCTAGTCCTTCCTCCATCGACATCACCCGAGGTTGACAATTTATTGGCGAGCCTGCCAGGATATTCTGGCCCATTTATTATAATTGTTCAACTTCTCAGAGAGGAAGCTGGGTGGGATTCAAGTATTGTAATCCTAAGACAAGGGGTTGTCTTACTGTATGTTCCCAAGATAGTTAAATACTAGGCTTGGCATTGCTTCCAAGATAGTTAATACTAGGCTTGGCATTTCAGCCCCAGAGTACTCATTTCGCACAGATTGCCTATAATTCGCTCTCATAGTTGGGTCAGGCGCTGGGCGTCTTATAAAAAACTAATTACGTTGTCCCAAGCTAATATTATCATTCATAGGATTGTGCTATTACGTCACTCGTGTCGGAAACCACCAGTTTGGCTGTCGTAGTAGTAAAATCTTGTTCAAAAAAAAAAAAAAAAAGGAGATATAATGGCGGAAGAAAAGAACACCCCTATTGAACAACTTGTGAGCGTCGCTCGTGATTTAGGTTACTCAGGAGATGAGTTGCGTGCATTTGTTGAAAACCAACAAAAGATGGAAAGAGATGAACGCGCGGAAAGACGCCGTGTTGCAGTAGAAATAGCAGAGCAGGAAAGGACTAAAGCTAGCGCAGAGCAGGAAACAGAAAGATTAAGGATTCAGGCTAATGATAATCAGGCTAGGGAAACGCAGGAAACAGAAAGAATGAAGCAGGAAACAGAAAGATTAAAGGTTCAATTAGAGTTAGAGAAAGTGAGAATACAAAGGGAGACCACCGAGGATGGGAGTTCAGTTTCCAGTGACTCTGTGCGCAGCTATGCCCCCGACCCAAGTTGCCAAAATTCTCGGAAGGGACCGATTCGATTGACGCATACATCAGTCGTTTCGAAACGTTTGCGACCAGTCAGGGTTGGCCTCCAGAAGAGTGGGCAGTCATTTGTCGGCGTTACTGACGGGTAAGGCATTACAAATTTTCACTGCGTTGCCAGCAGACACCCAATCTGATTTTGGTGCTGTGAAGGAATCATTGATGAAGGGATTTGACCTCACAGAGGAAGGATTCAGGAAGAAATTTCGTTCAGCTAGATTGCAAGCAGGGGAAACGTACACTCAGTTTGGTGCACGTCTAGATCACTATTTTGAGAAATGGTTAGAGTTGAGTGGTACAAAGAAGGAGTTCGCTGAATTGAAAGAGCTAGTTATGAAAGAACAGATTTTGTCAGGTTGCGGCCCTGAGTTAACCATACATTTGAAAGAGAGACAGCCAGAGACAGCAGGAGAGTTGCTGAAGTTCGCAGAGGTGTATAGAGAGGCACGTTTGGGCACTAAGGTGCAGGAGAAACAGGTGCCAGGCACAGGTGAGAAGAGTGCAAGGAGACTAGGGGAGTTTTCTGCAAAGTCTGCAAACCCAGTGGTGGGGCAGAAGGAAGGGCAAAGGGACATTAGGTGTTTCATTTGTCACAAGAAGGGACATGTGGCGAGGGATTGTCGCATGAGGTTCCAGAAGGCAGCAGCCTTGCAAGAGGTGGATAAGGGTCGTCAAGGGAAACGACCTGCAGTGGAACCAAAAGGGATTCAGTCTGAAGAGGGTGGAGTGCAGCCTATGGCTAGCACTGGACAGCAGTCAGTGTCAGGGATGGAGGGCACTAGGCTGAGTGGTTCGTTACCAGTGGAAGAAGGGTGGATTGGCCAGCAGAGGGTGAAAGTGTTACGAGACACTGGTTGTTCATGTGGTGTAGTTAGAACAACGCTGGTCGAGAAAGGGGATTTGACAGGGCAAATCCAGACCTGTACTCTAATCGATGGCACTGTGAGGGAGTTTCCAGTTGCTAAGATAGAAGTACGTACCCCTTACTTCTCAGGCGAGTTGTCTGCGTTGGTGATGGAGAAACCCCTTCATGATTTGATCATTGGAAATATTCCAGGGGCAAGGGATCCAGGGGATCCCGAGTTGTTGACTGCTACAGGGGCAGCAGTTCAGACACGGAGCAAGAAGGAGGAAAAGGTTGATAAACCGTTAGTCGTTCCAGCAAGGAAGTCAGGCATAGATGTGTCGCCTGATGAGTTTAGGGCAGCGCAGGAACAAGACCCTTCGCTCGTGAAGTCTTGGGAGTTGGCGAGAGGTGGAGAGAAACAGGTGGTTAGAGGAGGTGAGACAGAATTTCTTGTGAAAGGCGGGCTGTTGTACCGAGTGTTCACCAAGGGGAAGACAGGTAAGGTGACCACTCAGTTAGAGGTACCAGCATGTTATCGTGACACTGTCATGTCAGTGGGTCACGAGTCGCTCATGGCGAGTCATCTCGGCACCGGTAAAACGGCTGACCGAGTCTTTGATGATTTTCATTGGCCAGGGGCAATGGCAGACATAAAGCGGTTCTGCATGTCATGTGATGTGTGTCAAAGGTCAGCCACAAGAGGGGTGAAGAGGAAGGCGCCTCTTAAACACCCCCCTTTAATTGACACACCATTCAGGAGAGTGGCCGTCGATCTGATTGGCCCAATCTCGCCCTGTTCCAAAGGTGGGCACAGGTATGAGACGTGTAAGGTTGCAAAGGAAAGTTTGCAGAAGGCTAGGGTCGTTCAGAAGAAGCAATATGACAGGAAGGTAAGGAAGCAATCCCTCAAGGCGGGAGATCAAGTCCTGGTACTGCTTCCCACGGGTCACAACAAGCTGCTGATGCATTGGAAAGGACCATTCACCATCACTGAAAAGGTCGGTCGGGATTACCGAATTGATGTGAATGGGAAACCAAAACTTTTCCATGCGAATTTTCTCCGCAAATATATTCAGCATGAGACTCAGCACATAGGCGCAGCAGCAATCATTGATGAGGTGAAAGAGACTCAGCAGAAGAAGGGGAGATTTTGTTGCCTAAGTTTCCAGAAGAGTCATACAGGGATGTGTCACTGTATGAAGGGCTAGACAGTAGGAGTTCCTAGGTTTTGTTGTCGGAGGCGACACAAAGCAGCCAGAAAGGGGAAAGGTGGAGAAGATGATGAATTCAGGGAGACCAAAGACCAAACAGAAGTCAGGAGTCTGCTAGGTTTTATTGGTTTCTACAGGGAGTTTGTTCCAAATTTCGCAGCAATCACGAGTCCTCTCAGTGATCTGGTCAAGGCAGGGAAACCGGTAGTGGTCGAGTGGTCAGACGCTGCAGAGCAAGCACTGCAGACGGTGCTGGAAAGACTAGGTTCCCGTCCCATCTTGAAGCTACCAGATATGTCCAAACCATTTTTGTTGCGGACAGATGCATCAGGTGGTGGGATAGGTGCAGTATTGTTGCAGGAGCATGAGGGGGTCGAGTTCCCTGTGAGGTACGCTAGCAGGAAGTTGACAAAGTGTGAAGAAGGGTACGCAACGGTGGAGAAGGAGTGTTTAGCTGTCGTGTGGGCCGTGCAGAAGTTCCACAAATACTTGTATGGGAAAGAGTTCATGATAGAGACAGATCATCAACCACTCAAATTCCTGCAGGAGGCACAGCTGAAAAACAGCAGGGTTCTGCGTTGGGCAATGGCACTGCAGCCCTACAGGTACCGAGTGCAGTACATTCCAGGTCGACAGAATGTCGGAGCTGACTATTTAAGTCGCGTAGTCTAGCAAGCTGCAACTCAGAGGAAGTCAGTCATATCCGGGGTGCTTTGTTGATAATATGTGTTGACTACAGTTATGTTGATTGGATATGGGTCATTCCCAGTTGGCTATGGTTCATATTTTTTTTGTGTGAGACTTGTTCATGTTTTCTTTGTGAGACTTGTTCATGTGAATGTAGTTATGCTTGGAGCATACAGTCGCTTGTGTAGTGATGCATTATTTGCAATAAGTGAGGACGGAGATTCCTCAGTGAAGTGTCATGGATCGTGATCATATTATATTGTGCTTTTCATAAGAATTGTGAAGAGAAGATATGGCAAATCCGCAGGTAGGGGGATTGCATAAGTGCGCACAGAGGTCGTTGTAAAATGAGTCGAAATAACGCAAGAGCGCACATCAATGATAACTCATTGGGGCGGTATTCACTAATGATATATCCTATAATTTATAAACCGTTTGTTGTAAAGTATTTTTCAAACTTTGCACGTGTAGCTGTGTGTCAGCAAGTTCGGTTGTTGTCTTTTTTTTTGTACCGTTGTTTTGAGACAATGCGGTGCATAGTCTTTTGCAAGGGGGAAATTGTCACGGTCAAAAATAAACACAAGCAAAGTCGTGGTTAGTGGCCAGCCGGTTCGAATCGGCTTAAGCCCGACCCAGACATCCCGACGCCTTCAAGCGTCGCATCCAGCCAATTTAGCACAGCGAGGAGACAGCAGACAGTCTGAGTGGCTGGACCGACAGGTCTCGATAGGTCTGGTCAGACGTCTCAGCGCCTACCCAGACTCATCTAGCCAATTTAGAGTGACCAGTGCCCACGAGTTAAGCCACACGGCGCCAGTTAAGTAGGAAAGGGGGGAAGGTAGTGCGTGGTGGGGGTGAAATCTAGCTAATCAATTAAATGACCAATTGACCACCACAGAGAGTAAGGCGTGTAGGCGTGACTGTCATGATTTGAATATCCAATGGAATTAGAGGGAGATAACTTCGGGTATCAGGGGTAAAAATACTGACCAATGGTACTCGCCCTTTTTGACAGATCGGAACGGGATAAGAAGGATGTGAGAGTGAGAGAACGGGCAGAACGGGGAGAACGAACAGAGAGAGAGAGAGAGAGAGAGAGGTTCGGAGTGGAAGCTCTGCAGGAGAGAGGGGCAGAGAGAGAGATGAGGGGAGGAGAGAAGAGAACCAAGTTGAGAGATTAGCATGAGATAGTCTGCAGAGGAGGACTAAAGAGAGATGTGGAAAGAGAGAGTTGCTAACTAATGAAGAGGAAAAGAAAGAAAAGAAACAAAAAGAAAAGAAAAGCAACCATGTCCATTTGATAAGAGCAGACTAGAAGAGAGAGAGAGAGAGAGTGCAATGCGTTAATGCAGGAAGAAAGAAAGGAGAACAGATCGATGTTGATAGTCACTGTTCTATCTTAACCGGGGGTTCGACCTCATACTTGGCCAGCGCCACTTTCATCGGCAGTCCAACCTGACCAGTGCCAGCAGTCCAGCCTGACCGGTGCCAGCAGACCAAAACCAGTGCCAGCAGTTGTGTCGTGCTTGTGGAAGTGACAGTGAAAAGAAAAAGAAAAGAAAGAAAAGACAGTGATTCGTGAATAGTTAAGATCACCTGGCCAGGTAAAGTAGAAATCTATTTATACCCGGGTTAGTTAATGATGTTTTAGATAAATGATTTTGTGAAGTTCAGGAAAGAGAGAATGTTTTATCTCATTTGATTCCATATGCATTGATGTTTCGTTCTATGATCATGTGTAGTAAAGTTACAGACTTTACTAGTGGTTTGATGTGACGAATGCATGATATATGAATGAGATTGTAAGCAAGCTGTGAGTGTGTTTGGGCTGTGCGCTAGTCCTTCCTCCATCGACATCACCCGAGGTTGACAGTGACATACTTCAAATGTTAAAGGAAATGACGTTATTTGGCCGCCATCTTGGATGCCGTCTTGAATTGGAATAGTGGTCAAATAGCTATTTCAACAGCAGAAATGGATCCATCGACCACCGTCTTAGCCTCAACACTGGCCGACATCTTGAACTGGGTCAGTGATTAATGTGCTATTTGAACCTCTGAAATGCATACAATAATCCCCAAAATCCCGCCCGGACAACTTAATTATGATTTTGTATGGCATATTTCAAAACTGTCACTAATGACGTCATTTGGCTGCCATCTTGGCCGCCACCTTGAAATGTTAAATGGCATGTGGGGGTCATCATTGCTCCTGAAAGATTCTTCGACAACATGGTCCAGAGCACCATAAAAGTTCCAGGATGCGATTGCCAACGATCACTTCCAGATTCAATCCCATCCGCCACCGGACTATGATATGTCTTGGTCACTTCCTTTGAACATTTTCATTCAACGCCCATCTTGCGCTGAATTGGAGAAAATGAGTGAATTCTCGTTCGTCATTTTCGTTGTCCTGAGTGTTGTTTATCGTGCCTGAAGAAGACCTAAGAGGTCGAAACGCGTCGTGTTTTATCCCGTATTTCGTTTTTTCCATATCATCTGGCGGAGGTAGTTCAAATTCCTTTAAAAATTTCCTTTGAACAGTCAAATGGGTTGGGGATTGCTTCGTAGTATATCCTGATCATACATGACGTCAAGATGTTTTTGTGTTGATGGAACATCTTTCTGTTACGTGCACTGACCAAGGGAAGAAAACGATGCAATAGTTAAAAGAAGAAAAAGACCCTGAAACTATTAACAAAACAAATTTGGAAATGAAATGAGGTAGGGAACAGTAAACAATAAACAGTAAACAAGTGGGGTAAGTTTTGCTCCCATAAGAAAACCTAACACAGAGTTACTTTTATTCAAGACTGGCACAGCCTTTTAAACTTGAATAAAGTCTGACAAATACATAGACGAACAATCTACAAGTGGGGGAAAAAACAAGCGCAGGCCAAAAACTGAACTGTCTTCATAGTAATGACTTGTGAAGATTTGGACTTAAGGAGGGGGGAGGGAAGGGAGTTTGAAGATGGAGAAACTGGGAACATAAAATTAAGAAAATATGTTACAGATATGAAAACTCTTCACTAGCTGCATAAGAGAACCATCGCAATCCCTTTTGAAGGCAGATATATTTGTATCGCCTGCTGCGAGGCCTTTCGTCCGCTGGGTCGGAACTCATCAGGGAGACACGGCTGGTTGTGTCTGCGCTCCTGGCGTCAAATAGAGACACACCACAGTCCATAACACTGTCGTGTTCTCACCTAAAGTCCAAATCTCTGCCAAGTCATTACTATGAAGACAGTTCAGTTGTTGGCCTGCGCTTGTTTTTTCCCCCACTTGTAGATTGTTCGTCTATGTATTTGTCTGACTTTATTCAAGTTTAAAAGGCTGTGCCAGTCTTGAATAAAAGTTACTCTGTGTTAGGTTTTCTTATGGGAGCAAAACTTACCCCACTTGTTTACTGTTTATTGTTTACTGTTCCCTGCCTCATTTCATTTCCAATTTTGTTTTCATTAAAATGAGGTTATTTGTGTTTGTTTCCGTCCGTCTGTGTGTTTGTCTTTTGATCTCCCTTGCATCTTCGGGTGGATCTTCAAGCGTAGGCACAAAGATTGTTCCCTACATTTTATACTATTTGCATAATGTCTTTAGTTTTTCAGCAACTTTTTCCCTCCCCACACTTTCGTTTGGTTTCATTTACTACTCTTCACTGGCTGCTTTGGGGTGCTATTGGATTCTTTCTTGCACCCTTGGTGGTGAGAACAGCACAGTATTATGGACTGTGGTGTGTCTCTATTTGACGCCAGGAGCGCAGACACAACCAGCCGTGTCTCCCTGATGAGTTCCGACCCAGCGGACGAAAGGCCTCGGAGCAGGCAATACAAAATATATCTGCATTCAAAAGGGATTGCGATGGTTCCCTTATGCAGCTAGTGAAGAGTTTTCATATCTGTAACATATTTTCTTAATTTTATGTTCCCAGTTTCTCCATCTTCAAACTCCCCCCCCCCCCCCCCTCCTTAAGTCCAAATCTTTGCCAAGTCATTACTATGAAGACAGTTCAGTTGTTGGCCTGCGCTTGTTTTTTTCCCACTAGTAGATTGTTCGTCTATGTATTTGTCTGACTTTATTCAAGTTTAAAAGGCGTGGCAGTCTTGAATAAAAGTTACTCTGTGTTAGGTTTTCTTATGGGAGCAAAACTTACCCCACTTGTTTACTGTTTACAAAACAAATGTTAGATCCTGCACTTTCTGAATTGTACACCTCGCAAGTCATTGCCATTTAAGATGTGCCATCTGAGGCATCATCACACCTGTCAATGAAAGCAAAATCCCGGCTCTATTATCTTGCAACTGGCACAATTTCGTCCAAAAAGCGTAGCAGAAAATGTTAACGATGCTTTCGTAACTCGGAAAAGATGCAATGGAGGCAAAGATTTCAACGACAAATCAGTTAAAGCTAACTCATTCTATAAAATGACGAAACAACAAAGGCTGTTTTTTTTTTCTCCAGAAAGTGGCACAATTCTGACATAAAGCATGACTGACTTTGAATTTGTGTACAAATCTTAACAAAACTGCAGTATGCCAACTCGAAACACATGCAACCAAGTGCAAAGTTTCTTTGTTTCTTTGTTCGTCTGTTTCAGCAGCACTGGTTCAGTGACTTCATCTGTTAGAATCTGACAACTTTGGATCGAACTGGTAAAGCGTTAACTGAAACAACGACAACTATGATAATTGTGGTATTAGAACTCTGGTGTTAGGATGAATTGCAAGAATTGCACTAAAACTATGAATCCCACAACCTATAGTAGGTAATAGGTATGGGCTCCATCAAGAGGCTTCAGTTCCTCGGAAAGGTGTTCGACCTTTAGCAAATACTACGAACAAAAGTGCCTGGAAAAAAATGCCCTGCAAAGCCAAGTGATGAGAACAGAAAAAGGTACTCCGAGAACAAAAAAGTCTTGTAATGAAGGTCAAGTCGAAAATCCAAGATAGAAAAGCAAAAACAAAAACAAACAAAAAATACTTTAATCGAAATTCAAGATCAAGTAACTCGGAAAGAAAAAAAGGTGTTTTAATCTAATTGCAAACTTAACTGACTGGAAGATCCATAGATGTTCTTCAGTTCAAGTACAAAATCAACATACTGTAGAATTCCAACAGCTACTTCAGCTCCAGTGCAAATTCAACAGACTGGAAAATTTAAAGCTTTACTTCAGCTTTACTGGAAAATACAAACTGTACTAAGTACAAAATCAACTGACTGGAAAATTCACAGGGGTACTTCAGTTCAAGTAAACATCCACTGACTGAAAATTTCGAAGAGGTACTTCAGCAGTTCAAATAAAAATCCACTGCCTGAAAATTTCACAGAGGTACTTCAGTTCAAGTAAAAATCAACTGACTGAAAATTTCAAAGAGGTACTTCAGTTCATGTACAAAATCAACTGACCGATAGAGGTAACTCAGTTCCAGAGTAAAACCAGCTGGCTAGAAAATGTAATGACATACTTCGAATCAAGTACAAAAGTAACTGACTGGGGAAATTCAAAGAGACTTCAGTTCAAGTACAAAATCAAGTTACTGGAACTTCAGTTTAGATGCAAACTCAGATTGCTGGAAAAGAAACTAGATGCTTTGGTTAAGTATAAAATCAGGTTACTGAGTAAAAAAACAAAAAAACAAAAACAAAAAACGTCGTTTACCATTCACGGCAGTGAGAACGCTGACAGGCGATCCTGCATCTCCCTGAGCAATAGCCCGGTGAGACGGCTGGAGGTTGCAGGTGCTGGATGCTGCATCAAAGACTACAGAGTCACACCCGCCCCTCTGCTGACATTGCTGTGCGCATTCTAACCTAGACCTGGCGGCGGTCATCAACACGACCGAAGTGACGGTCCTCTGGTCCTCACGTTTCCAGTACCCGGATGACGACGACGACGATGACGTCATGGCCGTGGTGACGTCATGGAGCGTCATGCTGAGTAAACACGTAGCGAGGATCGAGCGGCAGTAGCGGGACTGGAGAGAGCGGGCAGCCATGCTGTTGAGACAACACCGTTCCGCCGTCTGAGCGACGCTGGCGTCGCTGGCATCGCTGGCAGGCCTTTGTTATTTCTTTCCCCGTTGTCACGCAACGACCAAACACTGCGTGTGACGTAATGTTTCCAACTCTACTTTTTGAACTGTTTCTCCGTGTAGCGCATTACTGGTTCAGTTTTAGTGTTTTATATATAGCTCAGCCTGTCACACAGGACCTGTTCGGGGCCGTCAACATGTAAGAAAGGTGAAAAAATGATGACATTGTCCTGAAGAGAAAACAAAGACGACTTGTTTACTAATGTGCATCTGTTCAAGTACATGTATCTCTCTCTCTCTCTCTCTCTCTCTCTCTCTCTCTCTTTCTCTGTCTCTGTCTCTGTCTCTGTCTGTCTGTCTGTCTCTGTCTCTCTCTCTCTCTCTCTCTCTCTCTCTCTCTCTCTCTCTCTCTCTCTCACCGCATGTGTGTGTGTGTGTGTGTGTGTGTGTGTGTGTGTGTGTGTGTGTGTGTGTGTGTGTGTGTGTGTACGCGCGCGCTTGCTTGGTGTGTGTGTGTGTGTGTGTGTGTGTGTGTGTGTGTGTGTGTGTGTGTGTGTGTGTGTGTGTGTGTGTGAAGTCCATTTTCAGCTGAAATGACGTAACAGAAAAGGTTTATATTACAACAGTCCGCAAGTGTAAGTGAAGAGTTTCCACATTTTCACAGAAGTGGAGTTTAATATCCAGTCAAAAACATCTACAGTCTAATGGACTTGCCGAAAGACTTGCACAAACACTCAAAAAAACGTTATCACAGAAAGCGAAATTCAGTGGACTACAGGTCCACCCCAGTAAGCAGTGCACCCCAATGTCCAGCAAAAATACCCATGAATAGAACCCCAGTGACAAGACTGAACGTACCGACATTGAAATCTAAAACGAAGTTGTCCTGAGTGTTGTTTATCTTGCCTGAAGAAGACGTAAGAGGTCGAAACGCGTCGTGTTTTGTCTTGTGATCCGTTTGTTCATGTTTGGCGGATTCAGTACTTAACCTTTTTTAAAGATTAAAAAGAGAAGAATTCTGACAAAGTCACAAAAGAACCAAAAGTAAAACAAAAGAAAAAGGAATACCATTTCATGTCTTAGGAACAAAAGAGTTGTCTACACTGAAAGCAGATGATAAAGTCTATGCTAATGACAAAGATAACTAGATCCCTGGCAAGATTACCAAACCAGCAAATACACCTCCATCACAAATTGTCCAAACACGAACAGGTATTTTGAAGAAAATCAGAAGAGATGCTTTTCCGAAAATGGAAAAAAAACCATATGAACCCTAATATAAAGTTACACAAAGCAAAAGTCCCAATTATTGACTAAAGAGAAAACAATCCCTATTGCAAAGTACTAGCACATTTATGTGGAAGAAAGTGAATCTGACACAATCGGGTGACACAGAAAGGGAATATGCCAAAGAAACAGTCGCATCTTCCAAAACAAACGAAACAAGTAAAACATAAGAACGCTTCAGAAACACGATGTTCCAAAAAATACTAGCACCAGAAAAGGCAGAAAAGTCAGAATGCCTTACAGAATGAATGACTATTTTCTCTGAAGCACCGATCTTTCAATCTAATGCGCAGGAAGTGGTCGGATTGTATAAGACGGCATGAGAGGATGAATGAATATTTCCTACCGTTTACTATGTTGCCTTATTACTTTTGTTTGTTTTTTTGTTTTGTTTTTGTTTTGAATTTGGAACATTTTCCCATTGTTACATGTGGATGAGATTTCTTCCCTCCACTTTCTTCTCCCCGTCCTCTTCCCGCCCTTCCTCTCTGTCTTTCATTCACTGCTCCTGTACTCAGTTCCTTAACTGTCCTCAACACTCCCCTTCTATTAGTCTCCATTGCC
>CM031607.1:73595384-73612991 GCA_018398815.1 Conus ventricosus | reverse complement strand
ACCTCGCATAGAAAAAAAAAAAACAACCGCATGCAAGCATTGTTGTTTGGCATGAACACAAAGTGTCCGATGAGGTAGCCCACAGTCACAATTGATTTCGCAGTATTGATTTCACAATTGCTCAAGTTCGAACTGTTCAAAATCGATTGAACAGACGATAAACACCAGAGAACAGGAAAAGGCGGCTTTTAACTCACTTTCGCCCTCCACCAAGTTTTCGGGCGAAAGTGACCTAAAAGCCCCCTTTTTCCCTGTTCTCTGACAAGTAAGACTTCAATAACCAAACAATAACGATTATCTACAAACAGACATACTGTGTAGGATTATCCGTTTTCAATACTAATTTACTAAACTTGCTTGTCTTTTAAAACTAAGTTATATTTTTGACTAAAATCCGCACACTTATTCTGAACTAATTTCTACCTACAAACTTTGTATAACAGACACAGCAGAGACCCGCCAAGGCTGAAACCTGATCACTTAATTTATGCTAGGCACGGGTCATTGTCATTGTTATTGTCATTCTCTCTCTCAATGAACATTAGAAAAAAATACAGTTGAAAGAAAGAACAAGTCATATATCCAATCATTGTAATATTTATCAAGATGATCCGCTGTCGTGTGCCTGTATGTGCACAAGTGTGTGAATGAGGAAGGGGGGAGGGAGGCAGAAAGCTGTTGGATTGAGATGTGGGCGAGGGGTGGCGAGAGGGAGAATAGAGAGGGGTGAGGCGACAAGAGGCCTTTGTTCACGTAGAACACAGCTCACGCCTCGCCAGCCGACTGGGCCTCGCGGCGCAACATAGCCTATTGCATCATGTTTGGAACATTCTAGACTGTCACGTGACAATACTACTTCGAGGCTGCCACGTCGGCAATACGTCAGCAAGACCGGCTTTGTTATTCTTTCTCGGACTGATGCACAAGAAGGTTAGTTTTTGACTGTGCTCCGACTGGGTTGTATTTTAAATGGCTGGTGCGTTTACTGAAGAACAGGTTTGTGCTATTGAAGACCACAAGTTTTACCATACTTGCATGTCAGAGTATTTGTTGAAAAAAGAACGAGGCGAAGCATGTTTTTTTAACCAGTTAAACCCGAAAAGAAGCATTGCTTTTTTGGAAGGTGGGGTAAAGGAAAAAAGTGAACCGACTGCTTTAGAAATGCACGAATATCTTAAAGGTTTGTTGGTTCAAGAAATGAAAACGTTGAAAATGACATTAGCGAAGAAGATGTAGCCAGGTTCAATACGTTTTTAACTGTTGATGTGATGCTCCCTTTTCTAAAAAGCGGTGCTATGTTGATAAAACAAAAAAAAGCAAAACAATTCATCACGCGTTGATTGTTGGGCGCTGGCTTGAACAGCTAAAGTCATGTTTGAAAGAACAAAAACGCTACAAACATGGCGTTCATTTCTTAAGGTGGAGGTGAACATGTCTGATTCATATGCTAGGAAACTCATGCAACTTTCTGTGTGTTTTTATAACTATCCTAAATTTCATAAGCTAGGAATCAGTAATTAAATGAACTGTGTAGCAAACGCCAAACCATTATTAAACTTATGCAACTGGATAACGATTTTCGAATGTTCTGGCAAACAAACTAGATAGGGCTAGGCAGACCTTAGTACATCTACCAGTATGGAGAGGAGTAGTGTGTGGCCAGCACTATCTTCATATAAATGCTCCAAATATACAATAACGGATGTACTACTACTGGCGATTAGAGCCGCCAAAAAAGCTCGGCTACAGCAATTACTGCTGTAACTCTGCCAAAGCCAGTTCCCAAGCCTGGTTGAGAAAAGAGGAGCACAGCAAACTAGGTCAAGTGATCATATATGATCGCTTGTCCTGCAAAGCGCGGCAGTCTGCCGCCAATGACGTCAGCACGGAGCACCTGCAAACTAGGTCAAGTGATCATATATGATGCTTGGCCTGCAAAGGGCGGCAGTACCTGCAAAGCTTAGCAGCAAACTAGGCCAAACGACCCTATGTGATCACTTGGAGTTGATTGAGGTTGCGCGCGGGACACAACCTGTTTAGTCACAAAGCAAGAAGTGGCCTTAGTAGTTTCACTTCTTGTTTGTTTGTTGGTGTTTGTGTGTTTGTCCCACCCCACGCATGCACACCCCCCACCCCACGCATGCACACCCCCCACCCCCCACCCTACCCCCCCCACCCCATGCATGCACACACTTAAGTCACTTCTAAGTTCTTACTTAAGTCATCCTCAAGTTCTTAATTAAGTTCTTAATTAAGTTCTTAATTAAGTTTTTTAATTAAGTTACTTCAAGTTCTTAATAAGTTCTTGATTAAGTTCTTAATTAAGTTCTTAATTAAGTTACCTCAAGATTGTAATTAAGTCATCCTTTAAGTACAACCAGTTCTTAATCAAGTTATCTTATAATTATCAAAAAAATCTATGTTTTTATCTTAAATAGTAGATGCCTAATATAGTACACACACGCCTCAAAAAACGCGGGCATCATTGAGGATGTCTTGCTTTAACGCCCTTGGCGTGAGATTGGTTAGCATAGATCTTAATGAAGTTCTTACATCCTAAGCAATTACAATTCTGGTCTATGGAAATGTCTTTTAAGACTCCATGTCTTTATTTATTGACTCCATCATTTTAAACAAATAATAATCCGCCATGTTTATCAAAAATTTAAATTTAAGTTCTTAAAATATATTTGCATTATAAATGGATCAAAATGATGTTTTGTTATTGGCGGTTTTGGCGTGCTGTTGTCTTTTTCTGTATTTAGTGGTTCAGGTTGTTTTAACTTCTTTTGTTTTTGTTGCCATTGGTTATATATTTTATAACCGTAATAACTGCCCCAGCAGCAGCAATGGCGCCAAAAATGGCAACAGTTTTAAGTTCAATATTCCATGAAGACTTGGTGCCCTTGAATTAACTTGCTCTTGTTCTGGAGCTGGCATTGGATCAACTGTTGGCGTTGGCGGTGTTATGTTTTCATTCTGTGATTGTAACTTTAATTTTCTTTGTCTGTTTAACTCTGCTACTCTTTTCCTGCTGCAACACGCCAGGATGAGGTGTTTACTGGTCACTTTCTCGACTTGATTCAATGTTTTCTGATTTAGTGTTTCCTGATTCTGCTCGTTCATTTTGAAGGGAAATAAAATCTATATGATTAAAAGTAATTAATCTATGATTAACGGCGATAACAATGTTCCAAATCTGTAATATAAATCACAGCTTAGAGACTCTAATGACTTGTTAAAACTGGATCTTGCGTTAAATCATACGTAAGATCTTGTTCAGAATCAATGGGGGCAAATCTGCTGACTAGTTTAGTGTACAAACTAAGACTGTTTGTCCTACACTTTTTACCATTCTAGACCCCCAGCTGCGCTTCATACCTGTTATGATACTTTATAATGTCTTGTGGCGACATCTGTTGAATCTGTTCTATGCTGAATTCGTTCCGAGGAACTGTTTTGTTTTCCACATGCTGCCAAAGAATACAACCTTTCCTTTTTGGGCATAATAGCTTGATCATCAACTTCTTCATTTGTAAGTTCAGGAAGGTTTAGGCTACCCTGTAGCTGTAGCAGATCATCGCTGTTCATGTTTTTATTAAATATAATTATTATTTTGTTTTAAAAAATGAGCACCGAAAAAACTATTACTAACCTTGTATAAATATTCTGCTGTTATTGGGGGCCTAAGTGTAGGATACTCAATGCTTGGTAAAAGCCTGTTAAAAATAAAACCAGCGGATCTTGGCAACTAGGCTTTGAGGATTCTGCAAAGCTGATTGCTATTATTGCAGCTTCGTTCGCTACGAAAGATTTTCTAGTTAAGCAAGGAATAATTCCTGACAATATGTAAATTAAAAAAATACATTTATAAAAATGGCTTCACTCGTAATGATGATAGGCGGCGCTGTGGTTAATGCGCTTGCTTTTAGCGGAAGTAATTACGCGTTTAGTAAACTACGGGACGACGGCGAGAGAAAAAGACATACAAAGCTGTGGAGCAACTAGCTGCAGCACAAGATCGCTATGAAAAGCAGAGAATTGAGCAGTTAGATTTTATTAACGACACACTGAAAAAACAGGGGCATGCAGCTTAACATTTAAAGATGTTGATCAAGCGATAAAAGAGTATTATCTAGTAACGGGCAACCAATCCAGACATTGCCCCCACCAAAATTCAGCAACTTTTATCAACCATCAGAAAAACAAAAAGATGCAAGAAATCGGGTTTATTGTCGTTGGTATGACTGTCGTGTATTTTGTTGCGCATAATATCAGCTGAATAAAAAATGAACAAAATCTATTATTCACCAAAAGGATATTGGAAGGGAATCACGGCAATTAAAAAGCTAAGCCAAGCAGCGGGCGTCAGTGAACAACAGCAAAAGAATGGTTATCTAAACAAGCGATTTGGCAAATTTATTTACCTGCACCTAGACGAATACAGAGACCACACTTTGTCAATACAACTCCAAACGACACCCATCAATGGATCTTCTATATTTACCCTCTGATACGATTAGGCGAAAACGATTTAAGTACGCACTTACAGTCATTGACATAGCTTCAAGATACAAAGATGCGGAACCTTTAACACAAAAGAGTGCCCCTGCTGTTGCTGTCGCTATACAACTGATATACCAACGAGGCCCCTTAACTTATCCTCGCATGATTCAAGTTGATGATGGAAACGAATTTAAAGGCCAAGTGAATCAATTATTGTTAAAACATAGAGTTACCATTAAAAGAGGCATCCCAGGAGTTCACAGATCACAGGCTTTAGTTGAAAACTTTAACAAACAGTATCTGAAAGACTTTTTTTCCTACATATCACAGAGAGCTGATTGACAAGTCTCGCAACACAGAATGGGTTAGAAGACTGCCCTCAGTTTTGCGCGCAATGAATAATGAAGAATTTAAAGGGCTAAAACCAGTAAAAAGCAATCAAAAAACAAAACAATAAATGCTGTTGAAGAGAGTCTTCATCCGGCAAACTATTACCATTTGGTTTGAAAGTAAGGTACCTTTATTTACCAGGAGAAGCAGAAGGGGACACTCGCTCAGGGCAACAGATCCAGTTTGGAGTGTTGATCCTATGAAATAAAAGAATTGTAAAAATGAATCCGCCCGTGTATTATTTACGAGAAACTGACACAACAAAACAACCAGCTCCTTCAAAGATCTTTTGTAAAGGAAGAACTGCAGATAATCCCACCCGACACAGTTCCGCTTTAATTATTTTACGGTTCTATAAATGTCCATATGCATATGAAAACTCTGGATTAACAAACACTCGTTTTGTGTTTGTTCTATCTAACGACTTCTTTGTTACAACTGTTGTGTTGATCTCATGTAGATTAGATCGCAGTTTTACGTTGTCATGATGAAAAGTCTTATTGTCAAACATGCTTCTTTGTAGTTGTCATGCGATTATGCTCGACTGCCACAACACTGCGAGATATTCCTTTTGCTTTCTAATGGTTTTCTCCTGGCTCGAAATACTGTACATTTTTTACCTTAACCCCACATACTCCTTAATCACCTTTCCAGATAATTCATCCTTCATCTTTCCTAAAACCTTCTTATTAGTAATTGAATGTAAAGGCGAATCTTTAGGATAATCGGATGTGTCGTACCATCCACTCGCTCCTTTCGCTACTTCTAATTCCATGTCTTTTATAGATGTCTTCAGTAGGGATATCTATAACAAAACTGTCTGTATCTGTGTAAAGTACTCTGGACTCTGGATACGAGGGTTTAAAGTAGTCATAAAGAAACTCTAACATTAAAAGCTTTGATAATTCTAAAACAGTAAACCCAATAAATACAGGCTTGTCCAATTTGACTTTCTTTTTTTTCATCATTATGCCAAAAAGCTGATCATGAAATCTTCTAAAGTCCTGATAATTAGGTTTTGAAGTCAGCTTAATTGCTTCGTTCTCTTTGGTGACCAATCTGACATCTTTGCGCTGTGCGGATTCTCCATAGTCTTTCCAAAACAGCTGTTGTTCATCAGCTTGAAAAAGTCTTTTTCTGAAGCATCTGTGGATTTAGTTCTGAGATCAGTGTTCTTCATGATGTATGGTTTCATGAACTGTTCTTGATCAAAAGCAATTATACGATGAACTGCTTTCAACTTCAAACCATGTCTTAAATAAAATTGCAGAAGTCTGTAATGACAGACATAATTTTTTTTGCCCGAAGATTAGGCACAAGTTTAGGCGGCTCTCTTGGATTCATCTTTAGACTTTCTGCTGCTAATGGATAGTCATTATGCAGGTCATGGAGTTCATGAGGATATTCTAAGTCAACTTCTAGAATGAAACCACGCTGTTGATCCGGCGTCAAACTGCCCAACCACTTTAATGCTTTTTGAATATTATTTGTACCTGTGTACATTTTAAAGTTACGTAATGGAAGCGTTTTGCCCCATAGCCCAACCTACGGGATTGTTTGCATTAAATACTTTGAGATAGTTAGACCTTTTACTCGGATCATAGTCGTCAAGTATTTGTTGTTTGCTTTACAGTAATGATGCGACGCCATACTAATTCCTCCACGCAACCCGTTTTAAATCATCTGAATCATTGGTAGGTCAGAAAATAAATCAATCTGTACTTTAGTAAATTTAAAGAAAGCGTCCCAGCTCACCCCAGGCGCAGAAATGTAATGCGCGGGACCCAGGCTATAATGTTTCATGCAGGTCTTTCTATAATTTTCAAAGACGTCCGCCAACAAACATACATCGGCCATCAAGTATGAATCATGATAGTCTCCCGTTTTACACTCTAACTTTTGCCACGCATCTTGAGCATGTGGAAATCAAAATCGCTGATGTCCTTTCCTCTAAGACTAGAAAAGAACGCGCCTTTAGGAGGAAGGGTATCTTCATCAAACCTTTCCCATGTTCATGTACTCATAAGGGTAAACCCCCTTTCTTAACGAGAGTTGGTCAAAAATTTTTCCCGTTATTGGGAGGACTTTAAGGACATAGCCAGTGACTCTAACGAACCATCATGTGTTGCATAGAGTCATAAAAAGACATGTTATTTAAAGTGAAACACGTGTACTTTTCTGATGATGTGCGATACATGACACCCTAAAAGGATCGTCCATGCTTTATTATAAGGTGAGAGTCGTAACCTCGAAAGTTATGAAAAAATTTACAGGAGCTTCCATGTCTTAGGATAAAAACTTTAGTTGAAGATTAAAGTTGTTGTGCGCTGCTCCTCTGAACTTTCACAAATTGTGATCATGGTCTCTTACTTTCGGATTGGCTTCTTCACTGAGTTCTAAACCACAAATCCAACAATGTGTGGCTGAGTCATACTGTTGTTGGTCTTCAGGCGTCATTATGATTTCAGATAATTCAGATTATTAGAACAGTCATTACGCACTGCTGCATGCGTTTTAAGAAGTATTCTGCAGCATTTGGTCCTCTGTATAATTCTGGCGTTGAATAAGCCCCATCTGACCTAACAATAATGAAGGCAAATGAAAAAATTTGATGATTACTCATTAAAGGACTGTTTTTCGAAGTTTTTGTGGCGCTGGCCCTTCATAAGGAACAATAAGCGACTCGAAGTCTGCGTAAAACAACTATGGAGAATTTTGCAGTCGTTTCCCAGTTCTTAAAACTAATTTAGTCCGGGTGGGGGCGTAACGTAATTAGTTCCGTTTTTACAGTCAACTGGGTTAATACAATGTTTTTAATTTTCACTCGCGGCTTGCACAGATGGAATTTTTGGGTTAAAACATTTTCTACAGAATTCTTGTTTATTTTTTGCTTTGAAGTATGCCGCAATAATCTCTCATTGTGCGTATCAATGTGTAATGGGGTACCCCCGGGCTGGTGAAAACATTAGTAGTAAGTCAATGATTTTTGTCTAGCTCGCCTATTTTTGGGGGACTGTTCTTGGACCCCTCTGATGGGCTGTAGATTTGTTTCCTCATCCATGTGTGATATTGACAGTTATTGGTTTGTTTTGTTCTTCAAACTGATCAATTTGTTCTACACTCACAGGAAAGGATTTTCCCACTAAAGTTAAGATTATTGATGTAAGGGTGTTTGTTAGACACTCTTTCTGCGTTTTTGGGGGCGTGATGCAACCTTGCGAGAACACACCACATAAAAATTTGTTGTCTGTATTCTTTATGTTTAGAACTGCTCTTTTCGCAACTAATGCTGGAGGTAGTGGAATGTAAGACTTGCCAACAATCGGCGCATACTTAGACTGTTTTAATTGAATCTCTAAGACTTCGCCTCTGACCACCAGAGCCTTCATTTTGGCTTCTTCAGCGGCCACATCAAACTGTGTAAGCAGTTCGTCTGCCCAACCGGGTGTTAAGTCATTATGAGAAAGAAAGTCTGTTGTTTAGTCGGAGACCCCGTTTTAGTTTTCTTCATTTATTGTTACTAGTCGATTTAAAACAGTAACATTACTTTAACCGGTGTGGTTCTTTTGTTAGTTTACCCGGAACTTGAGAAAGCATGAGCAACACTTGCCCGTACGTTTTGCAGGATTAATGACTTCTAAATCAATATCATTCAGGGCTCTTGATAAATCTTCTTGCATTGCTTCAAACAATTGTCTGGACCTTCATATATTTTACCCATGCTGAGTTTCTTTTCTAACTCAAAATATTTTTTTTAAATCAAAAAAATAATTAATCAATATAAACGGTCTTTTTGTGCTTGGAACTCATAAACTAAAGTATAAACACCCTTTGGCGTTGTTAATGTGAGCTGTTTAGAACAGAGTTTAATGTTTCGTTTACTTTTTTTAAGCATTCCTTTTTTTTTGCTCGGGGTCCGGCGTTTGAGAAAAACTTGTCCTCCTTTCTTTGAAGATCAAACTTTTGTTTTTGTAGTCATCAAAATGGGCCCTGTAAACGATTAAATTCTTATCCGTGATGTTTGAGTCAGCTAGTGCTTTATTTATTATCAGCCTAAAGGAATAAGTTAGCTGTTATTAGTTGACCATGGCTGTGTGCTTTTGGAGTTTGTTTTTATTTTTTTGCTAGCAGCCTACGGCTAATGAACACAGGCGAGAGTTTAAAGACAAACCGCCTAGAGGTAAAAAGCTCCCGGTGCGCCTATGCCTGATGCTAAGGGGCCCAACACTCGTTCCTGTGATGCGGGCTTATTTTAAAGCTCCATATTAACATAGGTAACGCATTAAAGGCAGCAGAATCCCTTCGTTTGGTTTGCTGTATTTTGAAAGGTCTTGCTTTGTATTTGCTGCATTTGTGTAAGGTTTGTTATCTGAAGGTTTTATGTCAGGGTTTTCTACTATCCCTTCTTCTGGCGACTTGGAGTTGTAGACCACTTTGTATAAGTTTAAAACAGTCATGTTTTTTTAAAAAATGAAAAAAAAAATTTAGTATGCTACATCTTTAAATCTGTTAGCTTCAATATTTAGCTGTGCATATATAATAAAAACAAATGTACATTAAGCGGTTTAACAGCCTCTTTTTCTTTCAATTTGAATGTTTATTTATGTCTCTAACATCTCCCCCACTTCCATGCAACTGATTATCTCTGTTGACCTTAGGTTAAATCATAAACCGTATTTTGATGTTAAATAATCATCAAGCCTAACACTGTAAAGGGTTTGTAGATCTTTAGACGCAAGGGTTTCTGTGTTAGACTTCTACCCCCCCCGCCCCCAAACAATTTTCTTATTTCGCCAAAATGATGATAAGGCCTAAGTCGCTAGCATAGTTTTGGGTTAGGACTACCATCAATCGAACATTTTTACTTTCGTTATTTTTGGATTAAAAAACTTTTCACTTGCTCTTGCGAATGGTTCTTCATCTTCGCCACGCAATAAAATCCCTTTAAGCGATTTTACTGCGACACTAAGATTAAATTCCATATAGCGTCTGCCTGCTTTTGGGATATGTTGAATGTGACGCACGTTTTCGTAATATATTACTAATTGTGACTCATATTGTTGCCCAATCAGCCTTGCTAAATTAGAGTTGCTAACAACATCAAACTCTAACGAGATGTCAGAAATGCTGTACTTTGCTTCGGTGTCTTTTGATCTGATAACACGTTTATTCATTAAAAGTTAGTTCGTATGACAATCTGTCTTTTAATCCCCCTTGAAGGTATGGGGGCATGCGCTTTTAAAACTCAAAATCTAGGGGAATGGAAAAAAGCGTTTTTCCAAACGCATAACTTACAGCTAAAGCCTTTTTGCTGCCTTTAGCACCTGAGGCGGTTCGGCGCCTATTCTAAGTTTTAGGCTTCTTCATTGCCGATTCCTTGAAACGCAAGATTTTCCCCTTTCAATTCGCGGTTAGCCATTTGTTTAGAATTTAAATTAAAAATATGTCTGCATTGTTTAAAGAAAATTATTCTTTCCCCTCAAGTTTTATAGAAATTTTCTTAACCAAATTTCCCCTCCCAAATTTTGGACAATGTTTGGTTGGGTCTGTTGTTGAAGGAGTTCTATTTTGAAAGTAAGTCGCGCAGAGCTGGCACAATCAAATCATCCGCTCCCAGGTCTGGAAATCTGACAGTAAGAATTTGATCCGCATCAATAGTAGATGGATTATTTGGAACAGTAATATTCCGTTTATTTCCCTTCACGCCTGGGGTTCTTTCAGCTTTCTATGTGGGTCAAGAATCGAGCCATATACTTGTGACATTTTTATAAAAAAAAAATAAAAAGTTAATATTTAAAAACATGGCGGGCATTGAAGATGAAGATTTTGGTATTCGCGATCTTGGAGGCTCCAACATGGATGAAAGAACTCCTTTGACACGCATCGTCAGAGATTCATTGGAGGATGAATTAGAGGGGGCGCAAAGACGTGAATTAACAGAAAGTAAAGTCAGATCATATACCAAAGTTTAGAACTAGAACCCCCTGAAACTATATACCTGATGATTTTAAACAAAAAAAAACCATTTGTATGTGAAAAAGGACAACGGAGAAAATTGTTCGGCTTACGTATAAACTAAACTCATCAAAGTTTGTAAGCATGGGTACAATTAGACAAAAGCTCAGTGCAAGCGGGGCGGGTCGCCTTGGCTTTACTGAACCAAAATTAGGACCCGGGTGAAGTTTTCTAACCAAAATTAGATTTTGGAAGCAGTTGCTGCACTTCAAAACATACAACAAAAGCCCCAAAAGATAACCAAGCGCAAAACATGGAACTTGAAGAGTTAAGTCAAGCAGCGGGCGAAATAAATCAAGCAACAGCAGAACTCACTCCAGAAGAGAACGCATTAACAACTATAGATGATCCGCCCCTGCCCACGCAAGAAATACAGGCGCCTATAAGAGAATTATTAGCCCTTGACGCACTTTAAGAACCTTCAGAGGAGAATTTAAAAAACAACTTAGATAAATGACTAAAGTAATGAGAATATAGAAAAAGAAAAAAGAAAACTCGCTGAGGTGAAGCCACCAACTTAAGGAGTGATGTTACAAGAATAAAACAAAAATAATTTAGCTTAAAAAAGTAAGATCAGCGGAGGTAGAAGCGTTGTCTACTAACCGAGAACAATTACGAACTCAAATGAGCGAATAAGAGAAACTATTCAAAGAATTTTATATGAAGACACAACGCTAGCAGAAAAAATAAAAACACTGTTTAGAGAGCAAGGTGTCCATTAGCAAGCGTTATAACGGCCTTAGGATTTGCAATAAGTACACTGGTGGGTGGCTATTACGGGCGGTGGTGGAGGGCAAAGTTCAGTGCCTCCATCGCCATCGCCTGATAAATCATGGGTAAAAAAACAGCTTGATCTTTTTGCGAGTTTATTAAAAAAATTAGTGGTAAAACTATGACTCTTTCCAGGGATATTAGGGGTGTTATTAGCTGGCTTTTGTCTACTGCAAGCAAAGTAGTTGGCTTTATGGCCGAGCATTATGGGCATTAGTTCTCTTAATAGTTGGGTTACTGTTTAGTAAGATAAAGACCAAGTAAAACCTAAAGCAGTTAATCCAACAACAAGTGCTGTCTTTTCATATTCATGGTCATCCCCGAAAAAGTCCACGTCTTCACAGTCTTTGGGGGTTTGAACCCTTTGGGGATTGGATGACTTATCTTGGGTGTTTTTTTTATTGTTTGTAATATTACTGGCTCAGAATTTATGTCGTTTTTTCCGACCTTCTGTTCATTGCCTGCCACAAGGATTTCATTGTTGTAGTTATTATTGTTCCTACCTGGGTCTGAGGTCAGAAGGCAGCATGTATAAACCAGTGCCAACAGCAAAGTCTACTTTCGTTTTTGCGTATTGTAAAACATGTTGGGACCTTTTTATACTTGAAGGTAAATCAACTGTAGAATTAATGGCGTCCTCTAAATTTGCCAAGTACTGTTTTTGTGCGTCAAACCAGTAGAGAATCAGTTATGCTCGATCTCGCTTGTGCTTGCGAACCTAGCAAACCAAACGTAAGTACGAATAGAGTCGTTTATTCGGTTTATTCCTGCTTTAGTTAAGCCCTAGATATGTCTAAGATAAATGTTGTCCATTGCTGTTTTATGCTCTTTCTCTATGGACCCAAGGTGAACACTGTGCCTGAAGAGAAAGATGTGTAAGGAGGATTCCAGTCATAGTTATCTTTCTGTGCACGCCCCCCAAATAAGGGGTGCCTAAGCCATGATTAAGATCCGACTTTTGTCTAAAGTCTGTCTTAACATTAATATTAAATTCGTTACAGATCCTTTCAAAAGCCTTCATGTCTATTCGTTTCTGAATGGATTTAAAAGGTTTGTCATTTGGTAATGGCGCTCGCAGTTCAGTCAAAATACGTTCTGAAGGTGTAATAAAAATGAATTGTACACTGACCTCACCAAGGATCAGGATGATTTAGATGATCAGCATACGACACTCCACACCCAGTTGATGCACAAAAACAGCAAAGTTTAACTGGTTTGATAAAACTGCATCGGATGAACTGAACCACACTTTTGCGATGTAGTCTTTTTTAATAGGGGGGTTAAGATATCTGCTTAATGGAGTACTCACCATTTTATAAAAAGTGACAGTCTGGGTCACAGCAATGACAAGAGTATCAGTTGCTATATTTTTAAGATTGTAGTGCGGCCCAAAAGAATATTTTGCATCTTTAGTATATTTGAACGCACTCATTTTTATTTTGTTTTAAAAATGTTTGTAACAATAACAACCCCAAAACAGTCCTACGGATTTAAAACATGCTGTTGAGAACGATTGCGAACCAAAATGGTGCACTCCATGAAATATTCTACAAAGTTGTATGGTTTAATATACTGAATCCAAGAAAAATAATACAGTTCTAAAGCTGACAAATCAGGGGACGTAGTTAG
Source organism: Conus ventricosus (assembly GCA_018398815.1). NCBI lineage: Eukaryota > Metazoa > Mollusca > Gastropoda > Neogastropoda > Conidae > Conus > Conus ventricosus. Next base: position 73,599,680 of record CM031607.1, on the reverse strand, counting down.
CCCGGGTTTAACCCTATCTGATGGTTATTACGGGTTTTGCTCCCTAAAAGAAGCAATGAGTAAATTTTAACATTACTCTAAAAAATTAACAATGCAAATTTTACAACAATGTTAACATTCAAACCTGAAGAAGAAGTAGTACATTACCTTTTTGATGTAGGGGCTAGCTAAAATGTTTTGGTTTTAAAGCTGACAATCATGATTTGAAGTTACGCTAGACAAAACTACTTATGAAGGGGGAAAATCCGCTCGATTTTTGCAGTACATTCATTACTCTTTTGTTCATTTGGATGAGTGGCACTGATGAAACTTTTTGATGGAAGGCCCTCAACTGTTTTAAAAGCTCTTCCGTCAGGGAAAGCTGCATATTGCGATTATGAAATTATACAATTCCCTAATTTACAGTTTAAAAGTTAGTTTGTGGGAGGGTTGGATCATTTAATATAAAGATCACAGACAAAACGGGGGGAAAGTTGTAAAATGTGATAACCTGCACTTGTTTTGGAAATAAAATATAAGTTGTACTAAAAATAATGTCGGTGGGCCAGATGAATCGGGAGTTACATTAGCGCCTGTGAGGTGTTATAACTTTAGAATTAAAGACCTTGCAGACGTTGCGGACTTTGAAACAAAATGGTGAGATAGGCGCTTTGTATGGTTTTGAGTACACTAAAGATGGTGATTATTTAAACGCAAAAAGGTTGGCGGGCAGGGAAAAAGTTTCCTAAACTAGAACAGTGCGCAATCTAGAAGCAAATAATGTTGGTCAGTATGAATATAAAATAGTTCGAAAACCTGACCTCAAATGGCACTTAGAACCATATTTTAGAATGGGAAATAAAATTTGAATTCATAAGCCATTTACATTTTTTGGCCGTCAAAAAAGTTTCAGAAAAGCATTCAACTCTGGCCCTTTACATGTAAGTCTTATGCCAGATGACAATAGTCGGAAAGAGATTGAAATAAAGCCGTATGGAAATAAACAGTACATCCTCCACAGAAAAGAAACGGTTTTAAAAGATGCTTCTACAAAATTACAATTCATTCCGCAAATGAAATTAGGAGACACGTTCACAATGATATTTGAAATTTCTGTCTTAAAAGATGTGAAGAGGAATGGGGCTGTGGGCGTTAGTGACGTCCTTTTAAAAGGAATTCTAATTAGCTGGCAAAACTTAGACGTTGACAGTCTTAAAGTTACTGTCGTCGTTCTTTACAATGGTGAGGATATTAAGGTCATAACAACAACCAACAAAATCAATATTAGTCTAAATAGAAACAATCTTACAGAACTGAATTGGATTAATCTTACACATTTAGACCTTATAGGATTTTATTATACTGAACAAGTTTTGACAGAGAGCATGATAAAAACAATAACTGGATTAGATTAAGTTCTGTTATAAAACTATGGAGCAGTTAAACTTTATGACAAAAACCCCCCATTGTTCATTAATTTGTGGACAAACTGGTTGTGGAAAAACAATATTTATCCTCGACCTGTTACAAACAGTTTATCGTTATAATTTTGATCATATTGTGATTTTCTGCCCAACACTTAAATGGAACAAAGCATATCATGATAGAAGGTTTATATGGACTGATGATAACATATTTTTAGTTAATCCTAGCAATAAACTGAGTGAGTGTCTAGAACGCTTTTTTATATTGTTTGAAGGAATGCAGACACTATTTATTATAGATGACTGTTCAGCAGAAAGAGACATAGTTAAAAAGAGAAACACTTTGTCGAAACTAGCTTTCAGTGGAAGGCATGCTGGGATAAGTGTGTGGATTTTATGCCAAAAATATAACTCAGTTTTAAAGACTTTAGAGAACAGTTAAAGACTGTAGTTTTATTTCACATGAAAGACAGAGATGCATTTGATGAATGTTTGCGTGAAAATGATGTTATTGAAAATGATCAAGAAAAACATTAGGATTAAGCAAAAACTGAAATCTGAAAAGTTTAGTATTTAGTATTAAAAACGGATAACCTACACAGTATGTTTGTTTGTAGGGCAGTTATTTTTTGGTTATTGAAGTCTTACTTGTCAGAGAACAGGAAAAGGCGGCTTTTAGGTCACTTTCGCCCGAAACTTGGTGGAGGGCGAAAGTGAGTTAAAAGCCGCCTTTTCCTGTTCTCTACACCCCAGTCTGCAGACAGTACAGCGCTCTCGGAAAGACTAAACCTATGTAAAATTTCAAAATGGAGTGACTGAAGGCGGCGAACGAAGCAAGATCAGGAATAGAGTTTTAGAACTTACCGCCAATGACATTGACAAACAAAGCACAAGAAAAGGGACACGATGCATTTCAACCACTTGGGTCTTCTTTCAGGGAAAAAATAAATCACATTTAACATGTGGGGACAGTACAAACTACGAAAAACAAAAAAAGAGAATGAAAAATGACTTATCGTTATTCTCCATGAAGGCGGAAATGACATGAGGCCAGGGGGATTTGGGAGAGGAAACAGAAGGGGGGGGGGGGGGGGGGGTTTGCGTCAGGGGAGGTGTGGTGTGTGAGATATGATAGGGTTGTGTGTCTAGTTTATTATGATGGTATGATATCTTTGTGATGGTTGTGGTAATGGTGGATAGATAAAAAAAAAAAAAAAAAAAAGGGAGAAGAAAGGTGTGTGTGTGTGGGGGGGGGGGGATTTGAGGGGAAGGATCAAAACAAAATTAAGATTAGATAGATGGAGGGTTGCTGTAACTACTGTATGAAGTGAGTGAAGAGGAAGTGGTGGTGGTGTATGTAAGTGTGTGTGTATGTGTGTGTGTATGTGTGTGTGTTGGTAGGGGATATTCCCAATGATGTGGAAGAGGTGGGTATAGTGTGTTTGGTTATTGTTGGATATTGATGCCTTGGGGGTGTAGTGTGCCCAGTTTGGAAATGAGATGGGATTCTTGAGTTGTGCGTTCAAAGCTGTCACTCTGTGACTCCCAGAGTGCCATAACTTTGACATGGTCGATGTTGTGTTGGGTGTGGTTGAAGTGTAGGGCGACGGGTTTGGGTCGGTGGTGGCGGATATCAGCCAGGTGTTCAGCGATGCGTGTTTCAAGTGTGCGTGACGTTTCCCCTATGTAGATCTTGCCACACAGCTGGCAGTGGATGGCATATATAATGTTGCGGCTCTGACATGAGAATGTGCGTTTGACTGTGAAGGAGTTTTTGGGGCCCTGTAGATGGTGTCTGGTTTGGTGAGGGGGCAGATTTTGCAGTTAGGTTTGGAGCAGGGGTGAGTACCTGGTGGTGTAGCTGTGGTTCTGTTTCAAACTGGATCGCACGAGGAGGTCTTTGAGGTTTTGTTTACGTTTGAATGTGATCATGGGTTTGGTATGGAAGGCGGGTTTGTGGTACTGTCCCACATGTTAAATGTGATTTATTTTTTCGCCTGATGAAGACCCAAGTGGTTGAAATGGCATCGTGTCTTGTCTTGTGCTTTGTTTGTCAATTTTCATTGGCGGGTAAGTTCTAAAACTCTATTCTGATCTAAACCTATGTATACTGATTCATCAATTTAAGCCAATTCTAGTATGTCTGACACTCCCCGGACATGAGTTATCACACTTAAAAAAGTTAGACCCTCAGCAAATTGGTGCAGGTGTGTGTGTTTTGTGTGTGTGTGTGTGTGTGTGTGCGTGCGTTTCGTGCGTGCGTGCGTGCGTGCGCGCCCCGCTTGCGTGCGTGCGTGCGTGCGTGTTTGCGTGCGTGCGTGCGTGTGTGTGTGTGAAAAATATGATCTACCCACATTGGGTATACAGATTTTTTTTCTTGCATGACCCTCTCGTGCAGTCTTAAGTTTGCTGTTAACAGTGCACTGTATGTCAGAGAGGACCTCAGCCTTGTTCTCTCAACGCTTCCCAAAGAGCAGCTCCCAGGCTACCATTCACGACCTGGTGAGGAGGAGCTTGAAGCGGGGAAGAGGAGTGTTATCGCCAGTAATAGAATCAACCACAGAATAGTAGAGGTATTACCGCGAAAAAAAAAACCCAACAACAAACAAACTTGAAACTATTGGCGGACTTACTATTCCTCCTTTTTCTTTCTTTCTTTCTTTTTCTTTGTCTTTTTTTTCCTTTGCCTGACCTTTTTTTTGTATTCGTAGCCTAGGATCATGCATTTCTCATCAGCATGGTCAGCAGCCAAGAACTCTGTAAATCAGCCGTTTTCTTTGGGTATCCTAAGAGATGCGATCTCTCATTGGTTGGTCAAGCAATAAATATTGTAGAAATTAAAAGTAGCGGGAGGAAATAAGAGCAAGGTAAACCATTCCTTAGTCATCAAAAC
>CM031607.1:73590384-73592884 GCA_018398815.1 Conus ventricosus | reverse complement strand
AAATGCAAAGCGTCAGATGTGAAAGTGAGCAAGAAACTGAAGCTGCAAAGCGTCAGATGTGAAAGTGGTTACCGAACTGAAAATGCGAAGCATCAGATACGTAAGTGGGTACGAAACTAAAACTGCAAAGCGTCAGATATGAACGTGGTTACGAAACCGAAGCATATTTTCTGGAAATGCAGTTGCAAAAGATCTGCAACAAAAGGTAAAGTTTCGGTCGTCCAAACATGGTTTCTTTAAAAAGAAACAAAGAAACACAAAAAGGGCACCTTAAATGCGCGGCAATCTTCACGTGAATCATAACCTCAACGCCTTCTCCCTAATCACAATATTACACATAATCGGATCATCGTGTCAGCCTCAGCACTCTCGTTTTGTTTGTCCATTCGCTTGTTTGCTTTCCACGGTCGTGTCTTGCTGCTGCATGTCAAGCAGCACAGTAAACACGAAACCTCACATCGTCGTCCCAGCACTTGGTCACACTGGCACCTCTCCACCACGACCTCAACATGAAAACAATTCATTGTTTATATTCCAACCAGAACATCGTCACTAAAAAAAAAAAAAAAAAAAAAAAGCAAGCTAGAACCAGAATGACAAGCTTTACCTCAGAAAGACCACACAACAACAAAAAAAACAAAACAAAAAGAAACGAAAAAGAAAGGTCCAACGTAAACGGAAAGAAGTTTCGGCTGGGATGAAGATGAAGACCCCCCAAAAAAAAGATAAAAAAAGAAAAAGAAAAAAGAAAAAAAAAAAGACAAGAAATTCCAAAGGGGACAGACAGTTTCTGTCAAGGGAAGGATTCGAAAGGATCTTCGCAAGCAAGTGCCGTCCACTTTTAATTAAGCCACTATCTGAAGATGGGCGAATTCTGGTGCGAAGAATACAGCTTCTGCTCATTCCCGTAGTACACCCCGTTCATCGCCACCCACTAGGCCTCAACATCTGCTGGTGGTACCCGTAACCCACGTGGTATGCTCATCGGGTAGTACCCCTGCACCTGTACGCCGCGTCGTCGTCGTTATGGCCGAGATGCTGGAAATGGAGGCGGTGGTGGCTTCCACCATAGTGGCGGACGAGGCGTTGGGGATGGAACGTCGGAAGCGCGAGTAGTAGGAGGTGCCGGGCTTTTGTTGTAGATGGAGAGCAGGAGGCCTCCCAGCCGGTGAGCACGGAGGAGGTGAGGGTGAGGATGAAGGACGGCCCGTAGTGGTAGGCGGGGAAGTCGCCATGAAGTCCGCGTTGTCGCCCACGTAGGTCATGCAGCCGATGAACAGGATCAGACCTGATCCCCGACCCCATCACATCCACATCAGACCAGGTCCCAAGTCAAGTCGAGTCATTTCCAAGCCGAGTCAGTCGCGGTCGAGTCAAGTCAAGTCTAGTCAAGTCGAGCCAAGCCAAACTAAATCATGTCAAGGCGAATAAAGTCAACCGATAAGTCAATGCAAGTTAAGTCAGGCTGAGTCAGGTCAAGTGAATCGAACTCAAGTCATGTGACGTGACGTCAACTCGAATCAAGCACAGCTGAGTCAGGTCAAGCCGACCCAAGCCAAGGCAGGTCAATTGAAGGCGAGTTAAGTCTAGCCAAGTTTAATCAGGTCAATTCAATAAAAGTCAAGTCAAGCTAGGCTAAGTCTAACAAAATCAAGTTAAACTTAAAGCAAGTCAAAAGAACTGAAACGCATTCGAACAGAATTAAAACAAACGAACTCAAGCAAACTTAAACAAAAGACACACAACAACGACGACAACGACAACAGCACCAAGAACGGACAACAACAATCACACAACACACACACACACACACACACACACACACCACACACACACACTCACACGCACGCACGCACGCACGCACGCACACATCACAGAGAGGCAGACAGACAAAGAGAGAGAGAGAGAGAGAGAGGAGAGAGAGAGAGATAGAGAGAGAGGAGAGAGAGAAAGACAGACGGACACAGACAGACAGACAGACAGACAGAGGAGAGAGAGAGAGAGAGAGAGAGGAGAGAGAGAGAGAGAGAGAGAGAGAGAGAGAGAAAATGGAAATGGAAATGGAAAATGGTTTATTCAGGTTAGGCCACAGCCCTATGAAGGGGGGAACTATTTACAATGGCACTTTACAAACAAGAAAAGTATGGATACATCAACATATAATCACAGATTCCAACATCTTTTGACAATAGAGTTCAACAGATACATGCTTCAAATATTAACATTCACATCCTTCAACTACAGTCGCACGCCTTTTAAATGCCTTATATAAATACATGCATACTTCTTCAGTATAATTTCATTACTGTTAGCCATCAATAAGGCTACGTTGTATAAACATGGATTTGCATAAATTTTCCTGGATATTTGTTGCCGAAGTCACGAGACTAGGGCAACAAAACAAAACATGTACTTCATCTTCTTTTGCGTCATTCACAATGGGCATGCTACAGAATTAGTTGATACCTTATTATAACGGTCCCGAGTATTGCCTGCTTTT
>CM031607.1:73533309-73585809 GCA_018398815.1 Conus ventricosus | reverse complement strand
CACATACACACACACATGCGCGCGTGCGCGCGTGCTCACATACACACACTTGTACTCGAATTCAATCCTTTCAACCTCTTGGGGTATGGAGGAAAACGAGTAAACAAACCAGCGTAGCAACAGCATAAACGTTTCTCGGCGTACGCCATATGGACATAAATGTTCTATGTGAATGCACACATTTCTTTGTGTTTGTCAAATACACAAACCACGGATCTAAGAGTGATATTCTTTGGAAAATACAAAGAAGGAAAAAAAAAAAGAGACAACGTTCCCTTTTCTTTCAGAAACTGTGGTTTTCAAGGGTACTTTTTGTATCCCCCTGGCATCAGATCACGGAAGTCACAAATAGAATTTCTATTACAATAATTGGTAGGTTATAAACACTATTCTAGTGGCATATCATATCTTGAACACTCAATCATAAAATGACATTAATCACCAATCACATTCATGTTATAATCTTTAAATAACTGTCCATGTCCTTCCATGCCATATTTTCCCACTTTAATAAGTTTGACAACATATACGTCAGGAAGACTATGTATATAATGTTCTATTTGAGGTGAATCTTAACGTTTAGAAAAATCTGTAATAATGACACTTGCTATTATTTTGTACGGCTTCCCACCGTACAGTTTGTAGCTGTCTTATAATGATTCTTGAATGTGCTTTCCGTTAAACAAGACTGTTGTGTCCAAGAATGCCAGATGCCTATGGCATGTAAATAGTATATAAAACTACATATTTGATTTAGTTGTTGATGATACAGTATTAGCTCCAAAACGAATAATTTTACATTTAGTCAAGACAGAGATTGGATAAAAACCAGTTTATACATACACCAAATGAGTCACAGCATTTCTAATCTGGATCATTCTTTCAAAAAAAATCAAAAAAATCAGCCACAACTTAAAAAAAAAAAAAAAAAAAACAGTGCCCCAAATTTCACAACCATACAGTAAAACCGAATTTACGGCTGACTGAAAAAGACCTAAAACTACACAAATGGAAACTGTTGGTTCCTGGTTGTACATAACAAAGGAAACATCGCCTTTTGTGCCTGATCATCGATATGCTTCGTTTCTTAAGAAAAAGCACTCAGATAAAAAGAAAAACAAAAACACATCCCGAGGTACTTAAATGAATGAACTGATGATGTCGAGATTATTCTCATCATATTTCAAACATCCTTTGGATTTGGCCTCCTAATGAAGGTCATTACTTTGGATTTAGAAGCAATTGATTTCTGACTTCCAAATTTGACAAAACTTATGCAAAACCCCAAAGCCTTTCTAAATCCGTTACTGGATGATGATTAAAAAAAAAAAAAAAAGACCAGGATCACCTGCATTTGAGAGCAAAAATAACTTCATGTAATTAGTTCCACACTTGAGCAAGTAACATTTATAACATTATATCATTTTCTACCCAAAAATACCTCTCAAGATCGTTTAAATGCAAAGAAGTAAAACGGTGACATAATTTCACCTGGTCTGACCCCATCCTGGATTTTTGTTTTAAAAAAGAACTTTTCTCCATTCCAGAAAACACAAGATTTTCATCTCGCTAGTCACCAACCTCTTCAGCATAACAAAATCAATAGCATCACCACGTCTTCACCGAAACAGATAGACAGACACACACACACACAGAGACTGATCGATTGATTGATAATAGATAGATAGATAGATAGATAGATAGATAGATAGATAGATAGATAGATGACTACTACTACTACTACTACTACTACTACTGCTACTTTCACTTCTACAACTACTGAGAAGAAGAAGAAGAAGAAGAAGAAGAAGAAGAAGATATAAAAATACAAAATGAAAATGAAATGTTAATAACATTAGATGACATTTTTTTCAGAAGGGAAAAAGATCTCCACTGACCGTCATCAAGACTGAACTGTGCTGTCCGGCACTGACCGAAGTCTTCCTGGCAATTGATGAACCACAGATCTGAAAAGATGATTCCCTCGCCATCCACGTTCTCCCGCTTCAGCCATCCAGGAGCGATTACTCCCCACGTTGCCATGACGGCGGACAAAAGGAGCGAGACAACTCCTGCCTTGTAGCCATTGCGCCTTTGTGAAAAGACGGACATTATTCTCGCCAAAATAGGGTCTCTTGCTGATGCCTCTCTAACGTTCTGGTGTGGTTTTTAACCACCCAGGTATGACAGCTTTGATGACGACCTCGTTTTTATCAATTTAACGGTGAACGTTGAATACCTTCGATTTTGAAAACTGGTAAAAATACATACACTTTTTTTTTCACTAAACATTTTTTTCACCAGCCTCCTGGGTAGTTCACCAACAAGCTCCTCAGAACTGATGGCATACAAGTCCAGTCCGAATCTCTGTGACTATGTATAAATGAGTCAGTAAGTCAGTCAGCTGATGACGTACAGAACAGAGAGAAAAATGAGCATATGCGAAGTGAACATCCGATACTGATCTGTCGAGCACAAAGAGGACATCGCTTGCCAGAGGCTGATGCAGTCAAACGTTATCAGCTATTGTATTACAAGTATGAACAATTTAGCCCCAGTACGCAGATCTCTTCCTATGATATCACTTGAAAGATATCGCGGGTATGGCTTTAATAGGGTGTCTACCCATTCCGATTTTCACGTGACGGTTTACTCAACACAGAAAAAAAAGTGGGCTTCCAAAGATATGGATGGCAGAGGATTGGTATCTTAAGCCTTCGCTCTATTTGTATTTGTTGGAGTCCTGTCCACTCGAGAAGATAACTATAACCAGTCCCGGGCGAGGGAATTGTTCAGTCGGCCAGACTGCCCGTTCGGGTAACTACGTATACCAGCTTCTTATTATTCACTGTTAAAGCAGGTCAGCCTCCTACCTGAACGTGTCTTGGCCCACGCGCGAATAGCCGGTCCGAATTTCAACGGTGAAATATGAAAAACCAATAGTCAGCCCATGGACAAAAGGCAGACACAGATCCTATAAGATCGACAGGCAGTGGGCGCAATTCTCAATGTGCGCAGTAAAACTCCAACTTGCCAAAGGTGAAGGTATTTAACCTGTACCCACCACATCTTTGGATAAGTGCTGATCTCATGTGACATTGTTTCGGATGTCATATGCTGAACTAGGACAGGCAATCCCAGATGGACGGTGCGTGCTGATAATAGGGCAAGTAGGGCACAGCGCCCGTTGTGAATGATCCTGCAGTTGTCTGGCTGTCCTATCAATGCGTTAGTCACACGTAGGGCATGACACAGACTGTGATATCCGATTTATCCTCCCATCTGTAAACATAGTTTGAATACGAAATTCTCCCCCCCCCCCCCCCCCCCCCTCTCTCTTTCTCTCATCTGTTGCAATGTGTGCGTGCGTGCATGCCCACGCGCGCGCGCGCGCGTGTGTGTGTGTGTATGTGCGCGCACGTGCGTGTTCAGGCGCGTGCAATGAGTGTGTTAGTGCATGCTGCGTGTACGTGCGTGTGTGTGTGTGTGTGAGCGCGCGCGCGTGTGCACGCGTGTGTGTGTAAAAGAGAGAGAGAGAGAGAGAGACAGACAGACAGAGACAGACAGACAGAGACAGAGAGAGAGAGAATCTTTTAGGTAGAAGGTTGAAAGTCGGCAGACTTCTTCACTCAGATCTTCATGATCAGCTGATGGAAGGAGGGGACTCGCCATACCGTTTTAGCAGCAACAAGAGCGTCGGGAGGAGGTAAACACCTGTACTTTTTGATGCGCAACAGGACAGAGGCACAAATTTATGGCAAAGAGTCATAGACTCTATATTTCTTTTCATCATATCAGATGGCACATTCATTGTCAAACAGAGTCGTTATCAGCACAAGTTTCTCACCTATCAATCTGTGTTGGGATTTGAACCCCAGTCTAACGGCAAAATGTGACATACGAAGGGGAAATGATTATCACGGAAGCAAGACTTACGCTATCCTTTTTTTTTAAATTACGGTTTAAAAAAAAAAAAAAAAAAAAGAACCCCCGCAAAACTCTTCATCCTCATTTCATCCGTTAGAAGCGAACAGTATCATGTTGATCGCTTTCTTCTTGGGAGGAAAGACTTTAAACAAGTGATGCCATCCTGTACTGGAAAGATTTCATGTGCGCTGGAACAATCTTGGAGGGCAAGCTGTTCCACTCTTTGCGTGGGAAACTGCACTTCTGCCTGTAAGTCGTCCGGCGTGTTTGTGTCTGCTTCATGAGGAGGTAGAACTGGCGGGCGTCATAGGACGGGCTGGCCGTCTCTGTTGTGTGGTTTGCATCTATGGTGATGAGGTCATAATGGTTCTCAAAGAAAGTTGAGAGGCGAGGCTTCCTTCTCCTCTCCTTCCAGGATGGCAAAGTCTTGGTATGACGTCCACACAGGAGGTCTACCTGTGTCGACTGGGCACCTACCTGGCCGCTCCTCTCTGAACATTTTTTCCCCCAAGACAGGAGATACCCTCTGACGTGTGAAAATCATACACAGGGCCGGCATTCTCCAAGATAAAGCGGACGAATTCCTAGTTGGCTGCCTGTTTGACTTTCTTGTTGACGATCTTAACGTTGCGGCAAATGAAGCTCAAGGATCTGTTGGCTTTAACTGTGATGTAGAAAGTACGCGGTCCCCCTCTCAGATCCTAAGAGCGACGCCGCAGGACTTAGTTTAAGTCTCTCCTTGCAGTCTATGGTCGTGAAGTTGGTATTCGCCCTCCAATATTTTACGACAGAGGATAACGTGGACGTTAGACCACCCCTGCTGCAGTAAGTAATTAGCTGGTGACATTCGTGGCGTGTCTATTTCACTTGGATTATAATGGTGTGGATATGATCAAAGATAGCTTATAATACGAAAATCACTATAGATCTAATACCTATTAATAGGTGACAAATTTTCTTAAAATAAAACAAGTTAGTACAGATCAGAAACTTCAAAGTGTTTGCTTTTCGTCCATTCTTGTAGTGTTATGGAATATGTTGACAGTTTGCGTGTACTACTGCATTGTCTGTGACCGCAGCGTCTGAACAATGGGAATTTCTCGTGCATTTAAGATGTTGAGAGAGAGCCTCACTGATTTTGACAATGATGTACGCGCTTTTTGAGTTATTGCCTTTTTTGTTAAAAATCAATTTGACACAGTTTGCGTGTAATTTTAGATAACATGAACCTATTCCTCCGCATGAGATAGTCCCAGTATAGCCTATGAAGTGATTAACTGGCAGGATCCGTGGCCAATTTCCTTCCTAGTACATGATCTAAGATAGGATCGACTCATCCTTCGGGACAAACAGCGAATAGTAATAACCTGCTGATAAAACCCACAGTGATGAATACCCACAGTGATGAATATTTGAATTCTCACTCTGGTCCCTTTCTTTCCAGTCAAGGTTTCTCTGTCTATACCCACAGAGCGACAGAGTAATCAATATGTTGATAGCGGTCGTCATAAGGATGAAATGAAGAAGACTGGTTATGATAAATAAATGGGTCATGGGCCTATGTATCTGTTAATTTTTTTTTAATTATCACAAAGCTACTACAAATTCATGCCGTGAAAAACTTTGCACTTCATCGACACATTTCGGAACTTTCAAGTTTGTTGGTTCGATGGGACTAATGTGCGTGCACTACAGCAGTACAAATTATTTGCCGTTGTTGAAAAATCGCTTTACAAGGTATATGATCCTTTCTAATAATTCAGTCTCTACTGATCAAAAGTTAATCATCAAAAATAGAAGCTGGTTGGTGACAAGTCTCCATTGTCCTTAATTAAATATTCACACACACACACACACACACACACGCTTGGAGAAAATCCGCCTGTACTCCCATCCTTGAATATAGATGGCACTTTGTTGCAATATCAGAAATCAGTCCTTTTTTTGGGAGTCCTTTTAACACCAAAACTAAGCTGGAAAATGCACATAGAAAAATTGTTATCTAAAGCTAGAACTAGACTAAATTTTCTTAAAATTGTTAATTGCCAACCTTGGGGTCAAAATACTAAAACCCTTTTGCATCTGTCTTTGGCTCTTGTCCGCTCCAAGTTAAAGTATGGACAAGAAGTTTACTTTTCAGCGCCAAAGTATCTTTTAAAAAAGTTACAAAGTATTGACAGTAAAGCTATTAAATTAGGTTTAGGAGTTCCTGTACAAACAAATACATATAAGAGCTACAAAGCGGCGAATATCTTACCTTTATCGGAGCAAAGATGTCTAGAAGTAGCCAAATATGTGATTCGAAGCTTGTCAGTAAAAAATTCAGTTACTGATGATATTTTTGTAAATTCGAATAAAGATTTTCCAAGTAGAGCCAAGGAAATTTCATATATTCAGCCAATAATGAATTATTCCGCTGAACTTATGTCTAAGTGTAATGTAGATTTAACATCGATTCCAGAGTTTCCCACAGTTCCAATGATGCCTCCTTGGGAACATTTGAGTGGAAATTTTGATTATGAGTATAACGGTCTCAAAGAAAAAAGAAAATATTAACATTCTAGTGAACGATGTGAAAGAACACCTAGAAAATTCATATCCTAATCACCTTAAAATCTATACTGATGGTTCAGTTATGGACACAGCTGACAGCGGTTCTGGTTTCGTTATTCCAAGTCTGAATATAGGAAAACATTTTCATCTCGGAAAGGGATTTTCAATATTCACTGCAGAACTGTATGCTATACTGATGGCTTTATTTTGTGTATATAGTACTCCAATATCCTTTTTTAGTGTGCTGTTTTGTGTTGATTCCAAGTCTGTTTTGCAATCACTGCAAACTTGGGATTGTAAGGCCAGAAAAGATTTACTATATGAAATAAGGTACCTGATACACTGTATTATGTCTCAGGGTATAATAGTAGACTTCTGTTGGATTCCTTCACATTGTGGTCTCAGAGGGAATGAAATAGCAGATAATCTAGCTAAACGTGGTGCACAGAACTGTTCAGAATGTGTGGAATATTTGCCATTACATCCTTCCAAGTGTGAAATACTATTCAACCTGGAACACTACGTTTACAAAACCTTTTTCTGTGAAAAATGCTACACACTGCCTAGCTGCTCACGCCATCTTGCTAAGATTATCACAAAATTAAGGCTGAACACATGGAAGACCAAATTTTCTCCTGAAGTTGCGTGTGTCTGTGGAAAATTCATCTCTGTGCATCACCTTCTACTAGATTGTCCAGTTTTAACTAAAATGTATAAGGCGAAAGGTATCAATCTTGACAAATATGAAAATGAGTCAAGTTCTATCTGACTCATGCATAATTGAGTTTGCCGCCACTTTAGCCAGTTCTGATGTAGCTAGACTATTATGAGGGTCCTTAACTGGTATGCTGTTTTCTTTTTCATAAGTGTATGCAGATGTGTGTTGAAATGACTTAAGTGGTTTATTTTCTTTTATTTTATTTTATGTTTTGTCCCCCCCCCCCCCCCTTTTTTTTTTAATTTTATTTTTTCCCGTCTAATATCATCTGCCGGATGAAAAGACGTAAAATTAAACCACCACCACACACACACGCACGCACGCACGCATGCGCGCACACACACACACACTCACAAACACACACACACACAAATATATAGATATAGACATATAGATAAATACATTTTTTTTAAGCTGGTAGTCGACCAGTCTCCATTGATCAGAAATTAAACTGTTGCAAATAAAGTTTGTTAGCAGGCCAGTCTGCTACATACAACACAATCAGGCTTATTTCTCGTTTATATTAATAGGGGTTAGCGGAATGCGACATGTATAGGCATTTGACATTGGTAGCAAGCATTTAGGTCTGGATTTTATTCACTGCGAGCGAAAGATTTCCGGCGACATGCTTCGATCTTCAAATGGCCATTCGATCCAGATCCGCATGAAAAAGCCCCATTCCCATTTAATGGTTCGATCCTTCTTCCACCAACTTTATTCAGAATCGGGTCTTAAGGTTTTAAGTACCCTTGTTGCCAACCTCCATGTCGAATGTAACAACCGTAGCGTTTTCATCCGTAATGAAATTCATTGAATGTTAAGTGCGGATCTGCTAATAGTGAAAACAATGGGCAGTGTTCTGAAAATTATAGCAGCCTATTTGTCAACGTTTCTGACCATAAACCCTTCCTCGGTTTGTTCATGAGTGGGGAAAATTTATGGGCAATGGGATCGGAAACACGGCACACACAGGTTGGATACACCAATTCAGATCTGTGCTGGTGACAAACGGAACACATAATTATGCACATGTCCAGCCTCCTCTCACAAGCATGCCCCTGCCCTCTATGCTGTCCCTTTCTCTATTTTCTCTCTATGTAGTTAGACAAGAAAATGATTTCGAGTGCAATGGATTGTATTGCTTCTTTGCCTATCCCCGCCCTTCCGCTCTAAGCACTGTAACATCCTCGTTGCCCTGTTTGGGGCTATAGATGTAGAAATAACAAAACTGTACGAATCATGAACGCTCTGGTTTATGATCATCGTTGTAAAGTTTGTGCCAAGAACAGTAAAATGAACTAACATCTCCTTCTTATAAGTGACTAATATACTTTAGATAGTTACACCTGGACAGAATTATGCATCAGGGAGTTGATGAGTGCACATGTATGTATGTTGCCTTACATAGTACTGCATTGTGTAGTTGTACAAGCTCATTTTATCTTTGAGCCGAGCTCTTGATTATCATCTGCTATTGAATAGTTCTGTGGTTTTATCCACTTTTGTCATGTAACTGTAAGCACTTCACTGGCATCACTGCTGTTATCAACAAGTGTGCTATTATCAGTTTCTCTCCCCCTTCCTTCCTCTCTTCTCTCTCACCTGTTCTTTCTCCATCTCTCAATCACTTTCATTTTCTCTGTTCTGTGTGTGTGTGTGTGTGTGTGTGTGTGTGTGAGTAAGCGTGTGTGTGTGTATGATTATGACTTGTCAGCTTACTTAGGTATTGGGTTTGTTTTGCTGTGGCATTGTCAAACAAAATTACCAGCCTAAAAATTAAATCTACCCCTTTTATTAATGTAAGATGCCCTACTCAATCATTCACTTTATTAAACAGTACTCAAGATTGCTGGCAAAACCACAAGTCCACAAGGAAACATTTCAGAGCACTTTATTGAGTGTAGCAAGGTATGCATATAATTTAGAGCCCATCAAACTAATCAACATCATCGGAGAGAAAGAAAAAAATCACAACATTGTACCTGGTCCAATACACAAGCCACTCAAGTACATGCCATGCATTCCCGTCTCCTGACAACTACACATGAATCATTCACATTGTAATACACTCTCCAGGACATCCCAAATGTTGAAATTATGTACATTAAAAGTCAACATTTCAGCCGGTTGATGTTTCTTGAAGTACAAATACATCACATTGGAAAGAGCGGTATAAAATATTCACCTAGAATCACTGGACAGAAAATTTTACAGTGTCACCAATGTAACGTTAAACTACAATGCAAATGTTTAATCCCTACCATCACAAGATTGCTCTCACTCATTCCTGTTTCCACAACATACACATGGTTCATTCAATCTTTTGATCACACACACATACACAAACATAGGCATATATGTTCCAAGCCCAATGTTGAAACGTTCAGTACCAGAAAATCACTTCAAACCTATGCAATGTACAGTCAAATTACAGTCACACAATAATACATGCATTATGAATTACATCATCACATTAAAACTTATAATATGAAAACAAAAATGTCAGACTCACAATAAATCCATTCATCTTGTTTGCAGCTCTTGCAAACCTTAAGAAATGCAAACATTGACACACAGAGCAAATAAATTCACACCTATTTTTGCACAAGCTGACTGGCAAGCCGTTGCTTTGTGTCACAACCATTTCAACACTACACTTTTATTGCTACCCCCCTAAAGTCAATTCAGTACCAACACAAGTCATTAATTTTCCCATTTCAATGCTAATATCAACTAGAAATATGTTCAATATCTTACGTTTGTAATATGTACATATCGTTAATTGCAAGTTCTCTATAACTAAGCATGCATAAATGACGGCACCAAAATGAATGTCTATTTCAAAACGCAGCATATGTGAAGACATGCGTACCTTTTCTTCTTTTTTTTTATTACTTGACATTAATAAAAAGTTATGTTGTCATGAAAATGTAAGTATGATGCATCACAATATTGTTTGAAAATGTATATTTAGGTTGCATGACATGACCGTTAGTATTTATGAAATGTAAAGTGAAAGAAAAGAACCTTGTCTGCAAGGATTAAAAAAAAAAAAAATCCAACCACTGTGTGGCTTGGCTTACACAGGGTGTTCAATGCTTACGATCTGGGTGAAGGTAACAGAGGAGATAATATGCATGTGCACAGGTGGAAGTAGTAAGAAATGAAACATCTACATCCATCCAATTACCACCAGCCTTCTCTCCACTGGATGAAAGAAACCCTGAGACTGACACTAAGCATGTTTTGCATTGTTAAGCCAATGTGTACCGACAATGTTAGCTTTATCTAATCGACTGAAATGGTGCCTGTCACTGCAATTGTCTATACAGCAGAATACATTCACTGTACCTCCACAAAACATGGCATGAAACAAGGACTTTGAATGGAGTTTTACTCCTTGGGACATCAACAACAGTACTGCATTGAATAAACTCATGCGTACATGTACATACACAACAACCATCATCATTATGACTTGTAACTGAAAGAAATGAAAATGTAAAATGCTACGAGTTTTTGAATTTTAAATCTGTCATAAACTGAACAATTGAAAGACAAGACAGGTGGCCTGTACATTACTCAGGATTAATTCGAATGTTGCTTTCAGAATGCAAGTTTTAATGTTTGTCAGACCAGAGGAGTGAAACCAAATGAATATATGAACAAAAGGCTCAACGTCTACAAGCAGTATACTTAATACTACCTCTTTGCCATGCGTTGCCTATGTTTTGCTTCAAACATAGGCAGTAACATATGAGAAACTAGAGGTATATATCTTGTTGCAAAAACATTGATCCAGGTTTCTTAATTGCCAACTTACGCAATTATCGCTTTAATCAAAGACCAGACGCCCACTCATATTTTCTTTTTTCTATTCCACTTTTTTCTCCATGATTCTTGCTGATTTTGATGGTGTTTAGAGGGGAGGAACTCACATAGCAACTTTATATATGGGAACAAATTGTAACACATTCAATTTCTGTTTTCGATAATTTTGATAAAATGCTTTGAATGTTTGGGGTCTTCATTGTTTCAGGCCATCAGAAATGTTTTTTTTTTTAAACCACAGAAAGAGCTGAACTGGTATGGCATTATATGATCTACGATCATAGGAAATGAAAACGAGATTATGTAGAAATAAAAATGAAGATGTTTTACAGATCATATAGAACAGAACATGAAATGAAAAGAAAGAAATGTTGTGTCTCTTAAGGAATACGCACTTCTGATTATAAACAGACAATTGATTCAGCATGTTGAAGATCTGATTAGATCTGGCTATCATCTAAAAAGACCACAAAGTCTTGGGGAAAAAAAAGTAGGAGAAAAAGGGGGGGGGGGGGGGGGTGAGGAGAGGGGGGGGAAGGTGGTCACCATTATTGCACTTGTTTTAAGTCAGTCACTGACATAGCAGCCCACGAGACACGTCGAATTGTTGCCACACTGATGGGAAGTTTTGAACCAAGCAACTGATGTCTGAAAATCAGTAACATGCATCTTCACATGATTCCATCCTTGCTGGCGAGCTCTTTGTATGCCTACATAACCGACACTTGGAATTACAGCAAGTCCCAGACAGAATGTTAGTAAACCTGCAGACTTAAAAGGTTTCAAATAAAAATATTCCCTGCATCCTCCCATCCCCCTCTCCCCCCAGCCAAGCAAGTGCAAAACTCTTTCCCAGGCATGCAGCACGTTCATGCAGACAGACAGGCACACACTATGTGTGAATCATGTAATTATGTACCATGTCCTTCACCGCGCCCCAACCCCAACAACAACAACTTCTGGTAAAGGTGTTTTGCTAAATGAAAGTACGCTTTCGATTCTTTAGTTTTCGTTCTTTGGACGCTTTTTTTTTTTTCTCTTCACTTTTCTCCATGTCCTCTCAATGAACAACTCTAAGCTGCTCATTGCTGCTCCCAACATTCACAGCATCCGTGTGTAGTAAAGCCACTTGAGAGGCAAAGGAAAGGAAAAGCTGGGGAAAAAAAGAGAGTAAAATTACATGTATAATCAACAAAACAAAGCAGTTCCCCCACTCACAGATCATGAAGCTGACTTAGATGAGAATGCGTCGCATATGTTTTGAGAACTAAGCTTACAAATGTCTACAGTTAGATACTCCAAATGCTAACATGCAACAACACCAAAACCTAAAATATTATGATCTTGAACAATCATTTAGGTTTCACACATTTTTTAATGTACACTCACATACACACACATCTTGTTCAAATTCAAGTCGCATCCATATCCCAAAAAATTTGCGTTGTTCTTTTTTTTTTATAGCACATCTAGCTCTCTGAAAGAAAAACAAAAAATACACCTGAAGTAGGAATCGGAGAGGTATTGTCTTCACCTGCTGAATCAACCAGCTGGTCGCAATTTTGCACCACCATTGGAAACCTGTGCTGTGTTAACGATCGATGTAGGCATGCACAGGGCATGCCATTCAGATGTCAAGGGACATAACTGCTCCCTGGCAGATGCCATTCTGTAATAACCACTGGTCGCAGCATGACAGAACCTTCACGGAAACGTCCCCACGGGTGTACCATCTATTTTTCATTACTGCACGGCCCACAGTTAAACGATGCCATCACTAAACAAACTGCTGCGCTTATCCTGCAGCCCCATTTATTGCCGTTTCACCGACTGGTGGAAAGTGTACAATTCCAGACACAGCCAAGCTTTCACTACATGGTCTTATATATGCCTTCTGAAGACGATCCTGGGTAGCAGTCTTTCCCACTGTCCAGAGGACTTTCCTGATATCAGTGGGTCTTTCCTCCCCGTCACTGGACCTTTCCCCAGAGTTGGCCTGAGGGCAATGCTCACAACTACTGAATAAGCTTCATCTCATAGTGTTTCCTCCCCCCCCCCCCCCTCCCCCCACATTAAATATACAATCCCTGCTCTATTCTTTAACAATTTCAGACATTGATATCAAAACTTAATTCTTGACAAACTGTAATTATTGTATCCTATCAGCCTAAACAACATAACTTTGATACATGTGACAGGTTTATTCATCAGTAAAACAGCGACAAGATTCAGTATTTCTATATCATCTCGGCCAATGCTAGTTTATGCTGTATTGTTTTCCTTTTCATGTAAACTACAGAAATACATGAATAATGCCAAGTGGATACAGCAGCAATACTATTTAATTCAGAAATGAAAAAAAAAAATCCTCTCCAAGTCTGAAACTCAACCCTTTGCTTAAGTAAAATAGGAACAGAGGACAACAAAAATGTACAAACAGCATGGCATCTTCTATGGAATTATGGCTCAATGCAATAAATGGCTACCACAGAATTAAGAAATTCCACAATCACTGTAATCTATCTTTAATTCCTGGTTCAAGATTTTTTAAAATTTTTTTATAAAAAGCCTTTCTCTCATTCATGAACACACACACCACACACACAGAGTGATTCAAAGCAACAGAAATCCGATGTTCCCCTAATGCCACTGCCCAAAACAAATCAGAAAGGGCAGTAGCTCACCATGGAAGTGATCTTCCTGGTCTTTTTTCATATATTACTTTACGCCACAGACTCCGCGCATCAAGAGGAACCACATACCTACGCACAGACCAAGACAGCGAGAGAGACAGCCAAGCCAACAAACTAAACACAAATCACTTGAAACCCCACAACAGATCAGCCCAGTTCTGAAAATTCAGGCAAAAATAAGGTAATCTATGGCCAACATCAATTTGATGGAAAATACTATTCTACATTATGACTAGTTTGGACCGTTTTCTTTTTCTTCAGTGGAGAATCTCACAAGATTACATAGCAAAAAAATTCTTTTTTTTTTCTTTAAGTGGAGAATCTCATCAGACTACAGAGCAAAAAAGAATGTCTCCTCACTGCTCTTTTTTTTATGTGCTCTCTTCTTTTCCAGTTCTAAAAATTAAAGTCACCATCAGAAACGTTTACTAGCCACTTCTGCGAGGCAACCTTGGGAGAAATGGCACAGAAATTTAACAAACATTTGATAACATTTTGAGACTGCGTGTGTCTATGTGCAAACGTGTGTTTCTGAATCATGTGTGTTAATAAAGCAAGTCTACGTAATCACCCAATTCTGGATGTCTGTGTGTGTGTGCCTGTGTTTGTGCTTGTCTGCGCAGACGTCTGTCTGTGGTAAACTTTACTTGTGGAGTTTTCTTGTGAATTACAAGCCCCATCGCCTTGCCTGCAACCAAGTTTTTCATAGCAAGCATAATAGGACCTATCCTATCCACTGCTTAAATGGAAATGCATTTCTGATCACAATATAGAAAAAAAAAAGTACTAGTCTAGCTTGATTATATTCAAGGAAATTCTGTTCTTTGTACAGCCAAAAGAAGCACATGATTACAAAAAAAAAAAAAAAATTCTGAGAATGAATAATTGTAAAGAGCCAGTCAAGTACAAGTCAGATCTTGTTTCAAGGAGAGAAAAAAATCCAAACAAAACACAGAAATGAATAAAACCAGTATTACCGATGACCCCTAAACAAAATGCTAAAAAAATGTATTTTTTGCAAATCATTTCTTTTTTCAGGCTGGGGAACAGCTGATCAAAAAAATCTCTGAAAAATAGGCCGGGGTCCAGGGGCCGCCTAGGCCCCGGTGGGGTCCAGGGCAACGCCCCGTGGGGGGTCCAGGGGGGCGAAGCCCCCCGGCCGAAATTGATTTTGAGCACTTTTGAAGACCCTTTCGTGGCTTCTGGTGATAGGCAAATTACCCTGTGGCATGCAAAGAAACCAAACTAAAACATATTTACATGCAGCATGCAAAGAAATTTAAAAAAAAAAAAAAACTTACTTTATTTCATTTTGTTGATGTGCTGTAGTGCCTTGCTTCATAAGTTCAATAGTTCAGTCTTTACAAATTGAGTCCCAGTAATGTTCAGTGTATGTCTCTGCTAAATGAAGCATCACCCACGGATATATTCAAAGTCAAATACTGACATCAGTCTAGTATATAGTCAACACTCACTCCACTTTCTCAGTGTAATGAAGCGCCTGCTTTAACTGTTCAGTCTTCACACACTGAGGCCCATAAACAGGTAGTTCTTCAGTACTAATGATGCATCAACCTCAAAGTCAAACTTCTTCAAAGTCAAATTAATGGAAATAGTTTAATGCAAAAAAAAAATATATATGTAATAGTAATAGTTAACACTCAGTGACTCACTATATCTTTACACAGCATGATAAGACAAAAGGGGACTCTATTTAAAAAAAACTAGCAATTGAAGCCCGTTTTGTTTTGGTAGAGTTGAAACTCGCTGATCGTAACCCGCCACTTTCGTTGATTTTTCAGTCCAGTCCCATCTCCATTTGTTGGCAATCGATCCTTCATCAAACGACTCGCCACGATTTACGATGCGTGATACACACGACATTTTGACTCGTGAAAGATGCAGAAAATGACTGCGAATATTGCGTTCGCAGACTGATGCGCCCGCCTCGGCAATGGCTTCCTAAAGCTCGCGGAAATACCCTCACAACCGCGGGCGGAACTGCCTTATACTAAAACCTGGATTGGAAATACTGGATACGGAACGGTACTGGACTCGGGAGTGATCAAGTCCTTCGCGATTTTTTTTTTTTTCCTCAGCGGATTTTTTTTTCCTCGGACGATCTTTTTTTCATCGGAAGTCATTTTAAAAAATCTCGGAAATCCTCGGATCCGAGGAGAGTTCCCCAGCCTGTTTTTTCTTAATGAAAACTGTCAAATTTCCATGTTATTCCTCTCTATTACACTACTCATGCTGGCACAAATGAGAAATGATCTGGTATACACATCTCTATTTCTCAGTCTCTCCCTCTATTTCCTTGACCTCTTTCTTTTACCCTTTACTAATTTGTTTAAGCATTTTGTCTTTTTGTATGCTGTCTTTTTCACTATCACTCCCTCTTTCTGTCTCCTTTACTCTACAGATACAATAAAAAGAAAAAGGACAACATCTGCCTGATATCTGTAAAATAAATGGATGGGCAGATCAAATGTGATTCTATGCCATCTTAATATGTCTGTTACTACAGCACAGACATACAAATAGGAGAGCAGACCGGGGCTGACGAGCAACATGGAAGACGGTGACAGGAAGGGACAGAGATTGGTCTGCAAAGAATGAGACAGACAGAAAGACAATCATCACAAAATGGGAAACTGAAGGCAGGAATCCCCTTGCACCAAACCTAGGCAGGAACGCAGGATGACAGCATCATCTGGCCTGATCTGTCCTCGCCTATCACAGACATCGCTGACCAAGGAACCTCTCCAAAACAGCTGTCAAGGCCAAAACTAAAAACAAAAAGCTTTAAAAAAGAATTCCACTTCAGAATCTGTTCAAAAAGATTTTCATAAAAACACGACTCATGAGCAACATGTTCATACAAGATAAAAGCCAGAATTAGTACTGAACATGTTCATAAAAGCTCAAAGCCAGAATGCCCTATCTCCAGTACAGAGTCAGCAGGGCTCTCAATCACTACACAAAAACCAAGGAGGTCCATTAGTCCAGCATCTTCCTTTGTCCTAAATACACCCCTGCCAATCTCCTTCCGCACAACACACATTTGTACCGTTTTCTTACAACTAATAACAGCTGAAGCAGGACAACATTCAGAGCAGTTGCAGAGTTCTACTGTTGATGGTACAAATTGTTTGAATCTGAACACATTCATTGGATGTTCACATAACTCTATGGTCTCTTCCATTAACGGAAGGTATGCACAGCACGTCAACTGTGCAACAATCAAGCACTCCCTACCACATCCTTTTTTTTTTCTTTGTTAGACACATATGTACCCAAAAAACTCTTTGGGATAAAAAACAACAACATATAAACAAACTCCTGTCAGCTTTCAATATATCAAGGACTTCCATTCCCTAATACTTGCGCTGCATAGAAACTTTTCATTAAATCTTATGAGCGACACCCGAACATGATCCAATTTCCCCCCCTTAGCACTCTGCTCACAATCAACAAAACAACAAAAGCATGGGTACAGCTTCTGTCAATCTCACTTTGATGATTTGAAATAAGCCATGCTCCAACCAGTTTTTTCCTCACGCTGACAGTCCATGGCCATTCATCACTCTTGGTAGAACTCTTACTTCCAATCCAGAAGCCCTGACATTCCTCAACAGCCATTCCGTGGACACCTCACAAATTTCATTAATGTTTGTACCGGTAGTTGGCCGCCGCAGAGTCTGCAGTGTCTGTTAAGATTTCGATGCTGCTGTCATCGGGAGTGCTGGGTTGGTGCCGTTGCTCACGGCACTGACACCATTGGAAGCAGGACCGGGAAAGGGACTGGACTCGCGAGTGGCGGCGTGCCTGCCGCCGATGAGCCGGGAAGACTCGGGAGAGGAAGGCAGGAGGCCCAGGATCTCCTTGACAGCGGGCGGCAGCTTCTTGTACTGCTTCATCTGCAGGAAGATCCCTTCAGCTTTCCTCAGCATCTCCTCCATGGGAATGGTCAGGCTGATGTCATTGATGTGCTGTGCAGGAAAACAACATGACACAGGCCGTCAGTGTGCAGAAACCCAGTAATTCTTTGCAGTTTTTGAGACAATCTGTAGCCCTCTGCCCTATGAGGTGCAGAGATGTTATATTAAGGAAATGCAAAAACTATACATTATGATAATCGATAAGATGTGTGACAAAAAAAAAAACAACAAAAATGCAAAAACTATACATTATATTAATTGGCAAGGTACATGCGACATGAAAAAAACCAGCAAAAAGCCCATCCCCATTCTCAAATGATTTACTTGTATGTAACTGTGTCTTCACAGAACTTGAAAACAGTGTATTTAGTCTCAACAATGCGGTGCATTTAGATTCAGGGTCATCTATTTTACACTTTGATGAATCTTTTACAAATTGTTTTTATACAGTCCCTCACTAACACCTTTACTCTCATGGGAGCTCAATGATGTGAATCTCTCTGTACCTTCCATCAGAACACTGACCACTAAACAAACACTTAAAAAGCCCACAGACTCACCTTGAGGATTTCTGTGAAGCCAAACTTGTTCTCTATCAAGGTGCTCTTCTCAGAGTCCAGAATGGCCAAGGAAAAGATAAGGTGGAAGTTCTTGCAAGGCAGGTCAGTCCACAACACCTGGAAAACGCAGTCAATCCATGCTCATGATCATTTTCTTTCTTTTTTTTTTCCCCCTCCTTTTTAAATTCGTGTGTCTAGGTACAGAAAACAGAGAGAGCAAGTTTCCCATGTCCTCAATGAAATAAGAGATGCATATCAAACATGATGAAAAAAGTACACTGACTGGAGGGTTCTCTCCAAACAGCCAATTCTGTTGATCAAACATGACAAAGAAGTACACAGACAGCAGGATTCTGTCCAAATAATCAAACTTGGCAGTGGTACTTGTATCACTCTTGACACAAAGCGAAACACCTAGCAGTTCACCGCCACCTTTTTCAAAGTAACTTAACAGATGTTAAATGGTAATCAGACATGTACTCATCTATCTCTGCAGTCAGTATGCTCTCTACTCCATTCCAAATCATTCACACACAGACATGCTTCTCAGTTCACAATGAATCACAGGGCTGAAACTGGCTATTTCTTTTAAAGTAAAGTTTCAGGACCTGTCTGCCTGCCTTCACTGTTGCACAAGCACACATGCACACAAGTTGGCAGGTATGGTGTACCACAGGTTCAAAACAAACAGCGTGAGCATGAATACATATGTATGCCAATAGCTAGTGGTCATCAAACATATATGTATCTATCTATCAACACATATATTTTATGTTCACGTATGCAGCCACAGCACAAATGATGTTTGGTACATACTTAAGGCCTAACAGAGTGGAAAAAAACCATCAGTCAGCAAACATGCCTTCCCCAAAATCTGTTCATCAGAAACAGATGATGAAAAATTAGATACAAAATGAAGTTATCAAGAATTTTCACAAACACACCATTCTCTTACTAAAGTGATGCTGTGCAGAAGTACATGTATGCCTATTCGCACATTCACATCAACATGGCCACCATGACTAAAGGAGCATGTGCACGTGAAGATTGTGCACTTGCCAAAGTGTTGCCCTCTCTGCTCTTGATTCGTAGAAATGTTCATATGTTCTATCTTTTTCACAGATTGTTGTATATTTGTGAAATTGGATTATTGTAACAGTTGGAAGTTGTTGATGCATTGCGCCTTTAGTAAGTGGATGGAGTGCTTTGCTTTTAATTTCATGATTATGGAACATTTTAGTATGTAATTGTACAAACAAAAACAAAAAAAAGGTTGAAGAAAAACAATAGAACGTAAAGCGGTGTTGATTTTTTTTTTCCGCTGTGGAATTCACCATCTTCTACATCACTCTCACAGATTCTGGTAAGTTTGCTGCAGCTAGATATCTGTTCCAACACTTTTTTTTTTAAACTTCGGCTCAGTTCAGCCTCTTCCATAGCCGGCTACAGACTCATGCACATATGCAGTGTTTGAGTTACAACTTTACATCTGCCATCAGGTTTGTCCACCTGTGATAAAAAGTACACCCATTTGTTTTTTATTTCTCTTTTCCAGTAACACATGATCTGGGGCCAGAAACTCTGACATATCCCTTGATTTTCACATATTTCAGTAACAAATACAGCTGTTCCACGACAGTAGACATGTGTGGCCCAATCACTAGTGGTTTCAGTCATGTATCCATTATGATATTTTCCAGCTGTCTTACCTCCCATAAGCGGCTGATCTCATGAAAATGGAATTCACGTTTGAAGTGAATGAGAATCCATCGGAAACAGAAGTAGAAGTTCCCAGAATCATGGCTCTCTGTTAAAACATGAAAACTTTCCATGAATAAAACTAAAATGCATGACTGTTTGACATTAAAAACATATAAAAATTTCAACATAATGTTGGAGCCAATTTTTTTAACTGCACCCACACAAACATATGAACAAGTATTCTACCCAAATGTTCTGCGAAGTTGAAGATAAAACATGCAAATGCATGCTGAATCACACACACAAGAATCATAAGTAATTTATTCCTTTTAGGCAATTCTTGACTTCTTAAAATATACGCACACACACTCACTCACTCTCTCTCTCTCTCACACACACATCAAGAATAATATTTTCTTCACAGATATTTGTGCATTAAGAAGACACACATTCCCGGACAAACACAAACAATCATCATCATCATCACCATTCTTCTTTTGCTGTATCATCAAATATGCGAAGCACACCTCTCTCACTGTGGCGGAATGAGAAAATATGGTGACATATAAAATTCACTATGAAATATTTGGAAATCTAACTCTAAGGCAGGGCAACTGGCTTAGGTTGCATGGACTTTCAACGGCCGAGGCAAAAACTTGTGTTAATCCATTCTCTTGGGAGTTGGTGAATGTTTTGGCAAGTTTCCTTTGGACACTCTCCATTATGGTGATTAAAACAATGTAGGAAAAATCAACAGCCTACTGTGGGGCATCATGCCACCTCATAGGCTACAGCTCACTGGCTAAAGCTAAGGTGATTCAATATCATCATTAAATCAAGCAAGTCATCGGAGACATCTGTTTGACTCGGTGAACTTTGCGGATGTTCCTTTTCTGGAAAATAAACTGAGTGAACATGAATTCAGGAACATTTAAAACTGAGCTGAAAACAAGAACGTTTCTTTCTTTTTTATTTTTTCCAAAGGGAAATCAGATGTTTTCAGTTCGTTCACTGAAAATGAAACAGACAATAACTGTCCATGCATAACTTGTGGTGTTTGGTTGTGGGTGTTGTGTGTGTAAAAGCAAGGTGAAAATGTAAGGGTTGGTATCTCTGCACGCACATACATCCACAGGAATTCACCAACCTACCAAGATATGTGTAGAGCTCAGGATCATAGACCTGCATCAGTTTCTGGATCTGTGTCAGCTGATTCTTCATGCCTCCCTGATCCATCTCAAAGTTCTGGCACTGTGGGACCACACATTTTACTGAGATCAGTGATCAGAGAGTGCAGCGAACCAACAGACATAACTTTCTTTTCTGTTCCCTCAAACTTTGTTGGATGGTGAGTGTGTATGTGAGCACATTGTGTTTTGTGTGTGTGTTGTATGTATTAATCAAGCCAGATCTGTATGTATCTGAACATGTGTTGGGGCATCTGCATAGTGAGTATGTTTGTTAAGTGCAAATATTTGTGTAAACCTGTGTCCAGGCCTTAATGTGTATGTGCATGAATGCAACTGTGATTGTAATAGTGTCACTGTCTATAAAAGTCTGAGAGAGAGAGAGAGAAAAACTGTCATTGTCTATAAAAGTCTGAGAGAGAGAGAGAGAAAAACAAAGACAGAAGGAGAGAGAGAGAGAGAGAGAGAGAGAGACTCAAGACTCAAATGTTTTATTCTTAAAGGCCATAGCCCCTTAGAATGGGGATGCACATAATAAATCATGTCGAAAATTGATCTTGGTATTCTTTATGTTACATACATAGTTCGCTTTTTGAATGCTTTATATAAATAAATCGCTAACTTTTTAACCGTGTTTTCATTTGATGACGACATTAACAAGGTTAATTTGAAAAGGCATGGATTATTGAAGTACTTTCTTGAGATGAATTCCTGTCTAAGTTCATCTAGTACTGGACAAGCCAATACAAAATGAACTTCATCCTCTTTTGCATTTCGACACAAAGGACAGATCAAATTTCCACTACATGACTGTCTATAACGAAAATAATGAGTAAAGAGATCGGAAACACCAAATCTAAACTTAGCCATGATGCGTTTTAAATGTTTGTCCATTTTCATTGATATATAAGGTAAACATCGTAGATTATTGTACGCTCTATACAATTCAAATCTGTCACTATTCTGTACATGACAATTCCAATTTTGCCAACTACAGTCAACGAGTCTTTCTCGGAATACCTGGATAAAAGCATTCATATCACCAACACCTTGGTTCATCCATACAAATCCGAAACCATATTCACACAGTTTCACTCTCACATTAGTCACCCAGTTTTTCTTACCTCTGTCGTCCAATTCTAACAACATTCGATATGCTTTATATGGGAATCTGTGACCTTGCATCTGAGTAATTTTCAGCCAATATCGAACACACTTAATAATGGAATTCAAATATATAGGAAATCTAGCCGTTTCACCATAAACCAAATCATTTGGCGTTTGCAATGATACACCAAGAAATCTCTTCAAAGCAAACAGATGTAACTGTTCACAGTGTACTGCAGCAACTGCATCAAGGCCCCATACTTCAGCTCCGTACTGTACCATAGGTTGAACCTGGCTATCAAATAACTTCAAAAACAAAGTAAGGGAATCGTTATTTAGCAATGATAATTTCTTTAGTATGCACAGTAACGCATTTTTAGCTCTACTGGCCAAATCTTTGCAAGCGAAGACAAAACTCAAACGCGTTGAGAAGTATATTCCTAAGTATTTATACACATTGACAACAGGCATTGTAGACCCATTGTACATCCATCTTTCTCTCGCTGCTAAATATCCACCCTTTCTAAATACAATTATATTACTTTTTGCCATATTAACCTTTAATTCTAATGAAGCAGCAACTCTTTGCAAAGTGTTTAACTGGGTTTGTAATCCAACCACTGTTTCTGACACAAGGCAACATCATCAGCCAAAAGAAGAATGAAAATTTCCACAACGTCATTTATGAAATGTGCACCGTGCCTTCCACAATGTATAACCTCCTGTGTTAGTTCATTAATGAATAAAGAAAACAGAACAGGGCTACAGACATCGCCCTGTTTCACACCAGAAGTGCAATTTATATAGTCTGTTAGAGCATCACCAGATCGCACTCTTGCTTTTACACAATTATACATACTTATAACACATTTATAAAGTTTTCCATGGATACCATTTTTAAACAGGATAGGCCACAGCAAGGTTCTATTGACTGAATCAAAAGCCTTCTCGAAGTCAATAAATGCAACATATAATTTACGATTTAAGCAAAACTGTTTTTGAACAAATGCCATTAATGTGAACATGTGATCAACTGTAGAATAGTTTTTCTTGAACCCAGCTTGAAATTCCCCGGTAATGTTATTTTCTTCCACCCATTCCTGTAATCTCCTATTGATAATAGCACTGTACAGTTTACTGCCAACATTACACAATGAAATTCCTCTATAATTATTTGGATCGTTTGAATCACCTTTTTTAAACAATGGGATGACAATAGACTCGGACCAGCTTCTGGGATATACCCCTTGATCAAATAAGGAGTTAAAGAATTTAACCAGAAAATCTAGAAATAAACTTGACTGGCACGCACTTTTTATCAGTTCACCGATAATTCCATCTGGACCAGCAGCTTTGCGAGGTTTTACCTTTCTTAGCGCGACTATAACTTCTTCTTTGGAAATTGGACGGTTTAGATTGTCATCGTCATGATCTGATTCATCAATGTAATTTTCATTTCCCAGATCATTATGAGACCCAGCGTTTCCTTCTAGCAGATCTCTGAAATGATGAGACCATGTTTCTAAACTTATATCATTTACGGGTTGCTTCCTTTTTCTGGAAATTTTGCGGACACAGTCCCAAAAATCTTTCTGATTATTTACAGACGTAAGTAATTCTGTCAACAGAGTATCATTATATTGCTTTTCTTTTCTCTTTAAAAGATGTTTATATTCTCGCCTAGCTTTGCAGTAGGCTACACGAGACGGTATTGACAAAGAACGTCGATATCTGTTTAATAAATTACGAGCATTTCTTTTGTTAGCAAGACATTCCATATCATACCAGTCGTCTTCTTTCTGACATTTTCCAATACTAACCTGTTTCTTCATACATTCCCCAGCCTCTTTTATACAAGAATTAAACACACTTAACGCTTCTTCGATATTATTATCAACCAGTCTTACTGCCTCTTGCATGCGCACTTGCATTTCATCGGAAAGGATTACATTTTTAAACAAATCAGCATGAGCTTCGCTCCAGACAAATTTTCAATAGTGCAGCGCCTGTTGTTTACCTGTACGGGCTCACAGTTATGACATGAGGAAGCGAACTTCAATTCTAAAGGCATGTGGTCAGACTCTGTTCTCTCAGACACATACATCTCGCAACTATGGGAACTGGTAGAAAACAAATCATAAGACATCAAAAAATAGTCATTCACACTGCTACCGCTGTCGGATATGTATGTGTAGCGACCTTGAAAGTCGCCCTTACACACTCCATTTAAAATACACAATTTCAAAGCAGTGCACATGTTAATTAACAGCTTTCCATAATTATTCAGGACAACATCTTCTGAATTTCGTACATCAGGTGGCCCACTTTTATGTTGATCATTGTATGTAAACATGCTTTCTTCAAAATCACATGAGAAATTTGAAATTCTGCTATTCAAGTCACCGCAGACTATTACATCCACATCGTTTTTAACAGAAAGTAAACAATCACATAGAAATTCTTCTAACAGGGAAACCCCATTTTCTTTATCAAAATAGGAATAGTAGGGCGCCCCCTCCGGAGGTACATATGCACATACGAAGATAACATGTTTTAAGGTACCAAGCAAAGATTTATCAACAAGAAAAGCACAGAACAAATCAGATACAACATCCAAAGGCATAAAAAAGGGACGGATCTCATTTTTTACAAGACACACCAGCCCACCGGAAC
Organism: Conus ventricosus; assembly: GCA_018398815.1. Lineage (NCBI taxonomy): Eukaryota > Metazoa > Mollusca > Gastropoda > Neogastropoda > Conidae > Conus > Conus ventricosus. The sequence goes on along the minus strand of CM031607.1, from coordinate 73,560,918 downwards.
GCCTTCCATGTGCCGTAAACTTTAATGCACGTGTACAGTAGACCCAGAGAACACAGGCGACTGAAAAAAATCTACAAACGTCTCGACAAAACATACAAAATCAAAACCAGACACATAAGAAATAAAATCATTATTCTGCATTTTGGAAAGCAATCCATTAACATTCCAATGAAGAAACGAAAAAAGTTTCATTTTATTACAAGTGTCACCATTACTTAATTCATCATTTTTAGAGGACAAGGACATCAAACAAACATTTCCATCAGACACATCACCATCTGTGTTGCTAACATTTTCTACCGGCACTGACATTACTGAGCTTTCCTCACAACACACGGCCTCACGGCTCGTTTCACGAGCTGTCGATACACAGCGCCGGGTTGAAACAACCGGTGTCAGCTCACCGTTGGTTCCCTTCACTGTTAAGGACACGTCACTATGACTAATTTTGGACCGGCCGAGTTCCTATCTTGATAATTCAACAAGCCCATTGTCAGTACCTATGGTGAATCGCTTGCCGTCGATAAGGAGGTAGTTAAAGACTAACGTAGCCCGTTTACCATCACTTCTGGCTTTCTTGAGGTGAGGTGTCAGTTTCTTCCTCAGCTCTCGCACCCTGGTCGAGAAGTCCTCTCCGATGAAAGTGTTTGTTCCCTGTAGTTTGCGTTTTGCTCTGAGAATGTCCTGCCTCTGCTTGTAAAAAACACATCGAGCAATCACGGGAGAGTCCTGCCTATTGTTCAGTCGATGCACCCTATCGAATTCAAAATCCTGGGACAATTCTAACGTGTTGGTAATGAGGTCCTTCAAAACATTTTCACAGTCCACAGGAGTCTCATTTTCCTGACGTGGCAGTCCATAGATGATGAGGTTGTTCCGCTTGGATCTCCCCTCAAGATCGTCGGTCTTCGTCTCAAGCTCCTCCATCTTTTTGGTCAAGTCCTGGTTCTGCTGCCGTAGACTGGTGACCTCCTCCCGAAGCCCCTTCAGCTCCTCCTGCATGGCAGCGTATTCCTCACGAAGAGCATTCATGTCCCGCTTCACATCGTCGAGCTTCGCATCGAATTTACACTCCATGGTGTTCAGCTTGCTCATGATGTCTGACAGTGAAGGTTCCCCTCCGTGAGGATGGCCAGGTTTCTCCATACTGGCCCTGCTGCTGGCTGCTCCTCCACTGGCGCTGGTCAGTCGGGTCTGCCTGGTGTCTCTGGACTGGGAGGGGTTAGGACCTGGATTGCTCTCCACGTCACCACACCGGAGAAGAAAACTCCCCCAGAACAAATAGGAGAGGAGCAGTCCTAACATAGCACCGTCTCCTCGGCTCTTCAGTCTTAACATGGCGACACGCATTGCAGATTTCTCTTTAGCCCGTTTCAACATGAAATTTTGAAATACAGGCAGGAATCCGCCACATGCTGCTCGAAACTCCACAGGTCCAGAAGGCATTGTCCCTTATAAAGTCTGTGTACCACTCTAAGGACCAATCTGACTCCCAATTAGCCGAAGTTATCAATTTACTGACAGAGCACTTGACGCGCGACTTCTCATGCAAAACATACGCTCACGTCCCCCCGAGAGAGAGAGAGAGAGAGAGAGAGAGAGAGAGAGAGAGAGAGAGAGAGAGAAAGAGAGAGAGAGAGAGAGAGAGAGACAAAGACAGTATGTAAGGACGTGTGTGCAAGCTCACATACTGTGTGCGCATGTTTGAACATTTAATAACCCTATGATTAATAACATTCTCTCCATGCATAAACACACACACACACAAACACAACACATACTAACCATCCTCTCCATGAGTCCAGCAAAGCACCAGAAGGCGTCCACCTCGTTCTCCATCACCACCAGCACCGGGGACAACAGGTCGCTCATGCCTTGCACATAGCCTGCAAACCAAGGATGTACATGTCAACCCTTCATCATCAACACAGATCGCTCATGCTTTGTACAAAGCCTGAAAACCAGGGGACAAAAATGTCAACCCCTAATCATCAACACAAGAGGTCACGCATGCTTTGCAGATAGCTTGAAAACCACAGACTAACATGTCAACCCTTCATCATCCACACACCAGGTTACTCATAACTTGAACATAGCCGGCACACAAGCGAAAGACCTGTCAACCCTTCATCATCACAACAGCTCACCCATGCCTTGGACACGTACACCAGGGATACACATGTTAACCCCTCATCATCAACACGTTACTCATGCTGTGCAGATAACCTGTAAATCACGGTCAAACATGTCAGCTCCTCATCACCAACACAATATGTTACACATGCCTTGCATCTAGCTTCCAAATCAGGAACAAATATGTGACGGCCTCCCACAAAATGATAGATAAGACGCGCAGGGCTGATCGCCGCTGCGGGCAACAAAGAGTGGTGGGGGTCATTTGGGGGTAAAATGAGATTTTTGCACCAACACATAGGAAAACCATTGAAGCACATTATGTTTCACTGATTTTACCAAAATTAAGCTAGAAATGTGATTAAATGAATTTTTTTCACTCCGTGTCATTGATTTTAAGCAGCACCGATTGCGAAAAGTTACCCATTTTCAACAGATAATCGAGTGCACATCCCTTGCAGAGTCCCTGGCGTGTCGCACGTCGTTCGAAAGCTCAGTGTTTCTATTTTCAGAATCTGTGCAGCGTTTTCTAAAATAAACCAATCAGAAGGCCTTTAGGAGGTATTCAAAGTTGTACACAAAAGAAAGCCTTCCAACCAATCAGCAATCAAATACTGAAATGGTCTTAGTAACTCAGCTGTTAACAACAGAGATGCTGCCTTTCACTGGCCACAGCTCTATGGAATCTACTGTGTTTTGCCTTTGGCGTCGCTTCACTCGAAAAATCATCATCTTGGATCGACGTATTGCAATGCTGTTAAATTCATCAAAATCATGAAATATTTTCGATTTATGAAGGCCAGGGAATTAGTGGCCTGATAAATGAATACTTTGCCATCAGCAATAGCAATGAAAAAGAATATTTTAATTTCGATTCCAACGAAGAAACTGACAGTGAAGTTGATGAAGGGATTTCCCCATCGACTTAGACCGGCATGTGTCAGTCTGTTGGACTTGAAATCGAAGATGAAAAAGAAAATGAGGAGCGAGTTGAACAAATTGAAGAAGGTTGAGATCTGTCAGGTATGAACTGCAATGGGCAGCCTCTACGAGATCTACAAATGGCAGAACAGTTTTCCTGTAACTGCATGCAGACCAATTGCATTCCAGCTGCTGATGACCAACATATTAGATCTGTGTGTGTGTGTGTGTGTGTGTGTGTGTGTGTGTGTGTGTGTGTTTGTGGAGAGGAGAGGGAGCATTGGATTTGAATGTCGGGATATTGTGTGTGTGTGTGTGTATGTGTGTGTGTGTGTGTGTGTGTATGTATGTGTGTGTGTGTGTGTGTGTGTGTGTGCGCACACGCGCGTGTGTGTGTGTGTGCGTCTCTGTGTGTGTCTCTGTGTGTGTGCGAGGACAAGAGAGATTTGGTGTGCCCCCACCTAGGCAACTGAAAAGGAAGAAGAAAGAATAATGCACAAGCATGTTTCTGATAAGATATGTTGTGTTAATTATGAATATATGCTGTTTTTATCATAGGATCTCATTAATTGTGAGTCCGGTATCTGTTAATGCACAGCGCAAGAGAGATGCCTTTTTTCCCTCCAAGAACCCACTTTTTTGTTCTTTAAGTTGGGCAAAATGAAAACTAGAAAATACATATTAATTCAATCAGTTGTGATTAGTGTATCTGTGCTAAGACAACATTAAAAACAAAAGTATCTATTAAATAAAAGAAATCAGATTTTTCATTTTTCAGCACCCTAAACAGCCATTAAATACACCAATCCATATCTGACTGGGGATAAAATTCAATTATTAAAGCGTTTGCAATGATCATTTTAATGGTTTCCCACATTTTCATAAGTTTATAGCAAAATTAAACCTTGATTGCTAAGGAAAAACGGTCGGAGAAATTAGGGAAACTTTAGGGCCATTTTTCTTAAAATGGCTACCGTGCTAATGGGGTAATTTGAAGGGTCATAACTTTTTCATTTTTTAACATACAGAAATTCTTTATATATCATTGGAAAGGTCTTTTTCTCCTCTTTCTGTTGACATACATATCTCAATAAGTTCAAAATTCGACTTATCTATCATTTTGTGGGAGTTGGTCACATATGTCAACCACTCATCGTCAGCACAATAAGTACCTAATCCCTTGCACAAAGCATGCACACCTGGGACACACATTTCACTCTCTCATCATCAACACAGGATAGCAGGTCACCCAAGCCTTGTGCGTAATCTGCACAACAAGGACACATGTGTCAACTCTTATCATCAACTCAGGGGATAACAGGTTGACTTGTTCCTTGCAAGCAGCCTTCACACCAGGGACATGTATGTCAACCCCTCATCAATCATACGAGTAAAAAAAAATCATGTATGTCAACCCCTCATCAATCATACGAGTAAAAAAAAATCACTCATGCCTTGCACACGGCAGCAAACCAGACACACATGTCAACCCCTCACCATCAACAGAACAAATCTCATACCTTGCAAACCAGGGACACACAAGTCAGCCCTAATTATCAACACAGGAAACAACATGTCACTCATCATCCATAACAAGTACAAAGCCCCCAAACCAGACACCACAATCTCTTATCACTAACATCCAGGACACCATGTCACCAATGCACCGAACACAAGACGTCAAACAGGGTTATGTAAACCCATCCCTTCAGGCTCTCTCTCCAGGCTGTAAAATCTTTCATATGAGAGAAACTTGGGTCCCATGTAAGCATGTTTCTGGACTGCAGTGAAACCCTTGTTAACAACCAGCCTATCTACAGCTCCTTCCTCACAACCACTGAACATTCTATGATCAGAACCGCCAAGGCCCCAAAAGCACAAAGCGTAGCCTGTTGATCTTTTAAGCGTAGCATGCCAATTTTTGAGTGTAGCACTCATATGCAATATCACTGAAGCTGTAGTAGGTACTTCTGGTTTGGGGCTGGTTTCTTCTTTTAAACGGTCTCTGAGGAGTCTTCAATGTCTGACAGGTATACACAGAATTAAATAAATAGAACTTTCAATCAGACTGTGCCTTGCACACAACATGATGGCAAACAAAGAAGTCGGAAATCTTGCTAGTTACCTTATAGCTTTTAACCTGACCTACAAACAAAAAAATCACAATGGCTGACAATGAAACCAGTTCATTAAATGGCAAAATCTAAAAACTTCTTTAAGCGATTTTTCCTCAGCTTTTGCTTCCTCCCCTTACTGAAGCTGGCCCTTTTGTGGTGAAATAAGTCTATGGTTAGAAGATCTACATTGTTTCAGTTCCGCCAAGTCCATGAAGCCCTTTTTTCCCCCTCAATTTTTGTTTTGTTTTTTTGTTTTTCACTTTTGTAGTATCTTGTCATAAAGTGTAGCAGCATAGCACTGTCATAGAAATCACAGCATGCTTTGCCAACAGCTTAGCATTTGGCAGCTCTATATGATGGATTGTTTTTCTCTCACACTGAAATACTATTTTCAACATCTGCAGACCTACTCCTAACTGTTCCGACAAGTGACCAACCAACCCACAATCTCTATAGATTTCTTTTTGCTTAACATTGTAGATAAAAGACCAACCCATAGTCTATCTTGTAGTAGAAAAAATATTGCCAATACTAGTTTTGACTTCAAATCTGTAAGAGCTACTTTGACTTTTACTTTTATTGTTCAATATGACATTTGACCCTCTTTAAAAATCTTTCATTGCTTACCAAGATCAAAGTTGAATAGGCAGTATGTCATCAAAATGTCGTACAGCACTTGAAGGTTTTGATTTCGATCACCGGAGAAAAACTTCTGTGTTCTGTCAGTTCTGTTCACATCCTTTTCTGCAACAGGGTAAAAAAAAATTATCAATTAAAAGAGATAGGACAGGGGGTGTGTGTGTGTGTGTGTGTGTATGTGTGTGTGTGTGTGTGTGTGTGTGTGTGTGTGTGTGTGTGTGTGTGTGTGTGTGTGTGTCTGCAAGTACACATGCGGGCAGTGTGTGTGCATATGTAATTAAAAAGAGCGAACTCTTCAAACTCTTCTTCCAGTTTTGAAAATTGTTGCTATTGATTGTTCATTGTTGTCGCTGCTTTCTTTTTTGTTGTTGCACAGTATAAGGAATAGTTTTTGAGTACATCTTAAAGATACACCGTTCATAAAGTTGACAAACCGCACACTGCCCAATTTTGGCGCATCTGTGAACTCTGAATGTATTTGATTAAAAACTGATTTAAAAAAAAAAAAAAAAAAAAAAAGAGTGAACTGCCAAGGCAGATGGTAAAGCAGGGGGTTATTAGTCAGGGATCAAGATGACAAAAAAATTCAAATCATGGAAGACATAGAGGATAGAGTGAAAGAAAGATAGGAAGACAAATACAGGGAACAAGAGAGTATAATGTACAAAGTCAAGTTAATCCTGCACTGAAGATATCACTTCTCGGTGCTTTGTACTGTAATATAAAGGACATAAAGGACAAATGAATGCATGCCTTGTTACACAATATTCTAATTAAGCTTTGTCTAGAGGCAACTTTTCATCTGACTGAAGGAAAGCCATCTCAGACACTGAGAATACTGAAGTATCTTCATTCTGCGATCAGTATATCAGTTGGGACAAGATTCTGAATACAGAAGATGTGTACAAATAACAACCATACATTTACTGTGTCCGTGCCCAGAAAACAACATCAACAGATGTCACTACTCAAAAATGGTTTAAAAAGATGGAAAAAAAAACTTGATTCTCTTTGATAGGCAAGCAAACCCTCTGCACACACTCAAGAAAACTCGCTGGACGACAGTTTAACACCCCCCCCCCCCCCCTTGCACTACCAACACCCCTCCTCCAAAAGAAAACAAAAGCCCTTTGGGAAACAGGCCTACCACCACAAAAATGTCCTCTTTACACTAGAGGACAGGCTTATCCTCCCCAACCCCCTCCCAGAAATACTCTCTTGGGGACAGGCAAAAACAACAAAAGCAAACAAACAGTCTAAAAATAATCTGTCCTTTTTCCTATCTGCTGCAGCCTTCCTTGATCTATGAATGCAGAAAAGAAGTTAATGAACAGAACAATGCATGATGCTATTGCGCAAAAAAGCTTGTCACTTCTTTTTTTCTTCATTCTGGCTGATCATTGTGCTTACCAATGAGTCCTTTCCGTTCCTTCAGAACAGAGAAACGTCGCTCCTGGTCAGGGCTAATGGTCTTCCACTGGAGTTTCATGCGGAAGTAGTCATCTCTGAATTGGGTCAAACAGAAATGAACATCTCCTCTAGCTTAGGCCCACAAAGCATCACAAGAAAAAAAAGGACAAACCATGAACAGGAAGCAGATTGAGTGACAGCTACACATTTCCAATATCCCTGATCACTCAAAAACCTTTTAAAGATGCAGCCTTTCTCAGCTCTCCTTAGCAAAAATGTTCATCACGTTTCTCATCAAATTTCGGATTTAAAATATTTTCCTCTTCATATAAAAACAAAAGATTCCTACAATTTCCTGCAGCAAAAAGAAAATAAAAAATCTTCAAAAGCACAAACAACTGGCATCTCTCTGGTTCTGCCTGAGCATTTCTTTTTTTTTCTTTTTTTTTCCAGACATAAGCATGTGGAACAAAATTTCACACTAAAAGGAAGTCTTGTATACAAGCAAGGTAAGACAGGAAATTTTACTTTATTTTCCAGACCTTAACTTCCTTTAAACCTTACAAATAATGTTCAGTAAGATGATGTTTGCCCACCCGACAGATCAGAAAATCAGTTAAAAACTGGCGTACAGAACCTTTCTTTTTAAATATATGAGCAGATACAATTCATTCTTAAGAACTGGCAAGTTTGGAAGGGAGACGATAAACAAAAACACAAGGTATGGAAGAAACACTTGAATAGTCACAGAGAGATTGAGCAAAAGCAACTCTGGACACACAACAAAATTCATGTACATAAAAGAACACAACGTTTAGGTTACTTAAAACAAGCCTTTAGCAGTGAGGACCCTTCAACATTTACCAATTCCTTAGAGTAAAAAATTCATAAGGAAAGTAGCAAAGTTTTCAGTGACACAACAAAGCCGGAAACGGAGCAGAAAAAAAAAAGATTAAAAAGAAAGATTTTTCTTCAAATCAATAAAAAGAATTTTAAAAAGTTCCTGAAATTGTTCCTTACACTTTTCTCTTTCTTTCCTCCTGGCGCTTTTTCAATGTGGAGTCCCATGCGAAGTAGCCCAGTAAATACTTCCACACTTCACTGCGGATGGCTGGATCAACACCCTGTACGCACATTGTAAGAAACACATGATTATCATCAACCCATCTACATTTCTGCCTGCATCAAAGTTAGGTGGAGAACACACACTATTATCCATGTTACCATGTGGGCTCTTTCTGTGCCTGAAATTTTCCTACACACACAATCACACACACACACACCACACACACACACGCACATACACACATACACACACACACACATTTTCCTTTCTTTCCCAACATACTTTTCTCTTCCTTCACCAAGTTTGTGATAACATTCAAATGTGAAAACATTTCTTATTTCATGTCTACTATCAAACCTTTAAACCATTTAACTTGATCTCTCCTTTTCCATGCATATCTCCATAAATACACGCACAAACACATTCAAACCAGACACGTATATTTGTACTGAAGCAAATTTACTAAACACACACGCACTCAAACACAAACACACGTACATACCCACAACCAGATGCAGCTCTTCATCATCACATGTTGATGTACACAGAAAAAAAGAATACAAAAAAAATCTGCAAGAACAACTCAACCAGAGTAAAGAGCGTTCTATGGACAGATTAGTGACGGGAATTCTTACCCCTCTAAAGATTATTTCTTTCAAATCATCGAGCTGTTTTATGCAGCCGTCAGCATCGAAGTGGGACGCCCACTGCTGCGCAGTCAGCGGGTCACCCCGCTGAACCGTGGGTCGTGCCGGAAGCTTAGTCTGTTAGAGACAAACAGCAATGCCCAGACCAGTCAGCCACTTTGTCAAATCTTCTTGTCGCCAAAATATTCATTCATGCATGTCATGCAAACTAAAATCAACGATTCAACATTTTTCAGATTTGAAGTAAAGTTGAAGGATCAAGCTGAAATATATATGCACTGTATGTTAATGAAATTGCTACAGTTTAACAGAAAATGGTATCTAAGATGGAGATTGTTGGACAAACAGTCTTTAACAAAGACATTTCAAAACAGATTGGAAGTTCAATTATAAAGTTACAAGAATACGTTATGAAAGGAAAAATGGACTGATTATAATAGAAAGTATTGTCAAAAAAGACTGCTGCGGACTGATTCATCACCTTTACCAGTGACATTATCATTAATACTGTTGTCTTAATCATCATTATTGTACAGCTTATTACTCTGCATTATGTCACTGTATTACTTTCACATTAGGTGACATTATTATTCAAATGAGGCATCACACCTGTTGTTTAAAACTGTATACTATCAAGATGATTAGGAAAAAAAAAAGTTACAATGACAACGCATAATCGCACCTGCTAACATCCTGAAAAAAAGGAACTGAAAAAAAAGATCTGACAGTGGTTAGAAGGGAGGAGGGTGGAGGAGGAAGCGTGAGACTTTTCTGGGTGGGGAGAACGGCAACAAAAGAAACAATTCATCTTAGAAAAAAGAAGAAAAAAAAAACAATCAAAAACAAAAAATACAACCAGGTAATGAGAAGTGAGAGGAGGAAGAGCTGTTCTACGCTTTTTTTCCCCTTCACTAAAATGCCTTTTTTTACGGGGGGAGTGGAAGGATGAGGAGGGGGGGAACCACAATAGCAAATACAGCAGGTAAAAACTGCCTTTGTGCTAAGGTACAAATCTGATAGCTTTAAACATTAGCTATTCTCCAACAGGCAGAGCACAAAGCCAGCCCACTTTTGCCATCTGCATGTAAGGCGAATGCTGCTCAACTATCACCTAAGGATCACCGTCTTATCAACTGTTTGAAAAAAAATATCAACTGTTTAACCCAATGCCTACCAGATCGACCGAGATCGACCGCGAGATTTCATCTTTCTGAATACCGGATCGACCGAGATCGACCGCTGAATACTCGGTCAACGACTTTCGCTTTCACCATCGCATATCCCAGAATGCAATTGCGACAGAAGAGTCTTCCGGTACTTCCATTTCTGGACGCCATTTTGGTTTTTGTTGCATGAGTTTTGGTGGAGTAGTTTCGCTGCTGTGAATTTTCAAATTTCAGATTTTTTTCGCGAAGATTTTCTGGGAAAATGGCGGATCAAGTAACTATGCAACTTGCAGAATTCATTTTCTGAAGTGATATTGATGAACAGAGCGTATTTGCGGGCTACACTCTTCAAGAAGATTTGAAGCAAGACGATTCGGACGTCAATCTTGACCTAGTTATGAATAAAGATCGACTGCTGACTGGTTTTGAGGCCGGAATCAATAATGATTCAGGCGATGATAATGATGACGTCGAATAGCCCATTGCTGCTGGGCCCAGACCCCCCCAAAAAGAAAATTCGAAAAACAAAACTTGCTAGAGATTCTTTAATTCTTGACTGGAGTGGTTGGCGACAAGAAGTGAAGCCCCCCAAAAGTTTCCCTTGTTTTGATAGCCAGGAAACCGGGTCAGTCAGTGGGTGTGTCCCACGATTTGCCTGTAGGAGCATCACCTTTAGCCGTTTGATTTCAGAAGAATTTTGGCAGACTTTTAACGAGAAACAAATTTATTTGCTGCACAAAAGCAAGCAGAAAAGGATGAACATAAACTCTGGCCTGAAATAAAAACTGCCTGTTTATCAAAAAGCAAAGAGGAGCCGGACAAGAGGTACATCATCACCACAGTGTGTGTGTGTGTGTGTTGGGGGGGAAGGGGGGGGGGTGCTCAGTGCACTTGTGCAAAAGCACATTTTTGTTGAATTCCATCACAATCTAAAGCCCAGTATTCAATAATCTGTTCTTGTTATTTTTTCCCCTCAGTAGTTAGAAGACAAATCTTCTTGTATGTGATGCCTTCAGTTTAACAAAATTGTTGAAGTTTGGGTTGTTGTTTTTTGCTTCACAACAAAAGTTGATTATTTAGTGTGCATACCATACAGAATGACTTTATTTTGTTCCTGAAGGTTTCAGTACTTTGTTTAGACTTGGAAAATCACTCTGTGCTCCTTATCCATGATGTTCTGTGGGGACAGTGAATTTAGGGAAAATTGTTTTAGCACTGAGAACACCGAAGTACAGTTAGTCTGTTCGTTTGTTTTTTTTTCCTCGTGTACCAGTTCACTATATGTGGGGTAAAATGGCTGTTTTGGATGGAGTGATGTCTTTGAATTTTTTTCATTACTTTTACAGAATAGATAAGTTAAAAACAAATTTTCTATTGAGGTTTCTTTATGGCAAATGTGTATGTGTTGCGGAGTTACCTCTCTTGGCATGGTATTCTCATAGTCATATAGCACAAAGTCATGCGGTAGGCAGAGGGTTAAAAAAAAAAAAAAATTATGATGGACCTTTTCATATTAAGATGGCATTTGAAAACATTTTTTTTTTACACACCAGCATGAATTGCAAGAAATTCTGCCTTAATGGATTAGACGTGAAGATGACGACAATAAACACGATGATTGTATCAATACCTTGGTGACCACTTCAAATCCCGGCTCATCCTGATGGCTGATCTCCATACCAGGCAGGTCATCATGCAGAAGCTCCGCCACCTCCTCCTTGGGTCGGGTCTGGGGGTTTTCCGACAGCAGCACGTCGCGCAGGAAGTTGGTCATTTTGGCAAAACCTCCCATTGTCGCCGTGTACGGGTCACTGATGAAATTCTGAAAATCATCACGATTTAAGTGAAAAATCAGGCCACTTTCCTTCCACTTTCATTCCTTTAGTCTGAGCTGGCTAAGTCAAGAGGCTGGTTTGCACTCAGCTTTGTTCTCCTTTGCATAATTTTGATGGTTCTAACCCTTTTTGGTTGAGACTGTCAAATCTGATTTAATATTTTTTCGAGAGTGAAGTAACATTAACCTTTAACAACCAAGTTTTTCATATGCAGCATTGCTGCAACAACTAAGGTTGGTTTTTTGTCATATGCAGCACTGCTGCAACAACTAAGGTTTTTTTTTTCATATGCAGCATTGCTGCAAAAACTTAAGTTTATTTTTCAAAACATTAAATAAACTTTAACTGAATGTTTGTAAGAGTGCTGCAACATCTAAATTTATATTTCAATGCGTCTAACAAACAGAACTTTTGCAAGATTGTTACTTTTCTTTAAAGGAAAAGAAATTACAAATAAAAATTAAAGAAACCAAAGTTTTAAATCACACCACACTATATCACGTGTAAAAATCCTGCACTAGATGTAGGTTGCTGGAAATGTGTCTGAGTTTGTGCCTTTGGTTATGATTGTAACTGATCATTATAGCGACAAGCCTGATTTAAGAAAATTCAGGATCCATTCATAACCACCAACCTCAGTCAACACTTCTTGGTTGTCTGACACAAAGCCATTGAAGCTGAAGAGAGTACAAGCACAACTGAACAGTTTACATTGACTTCTGAGCTGTCTGTATTGGATTCAGCAGTGCATGGTCCACTAAACTGACCACCTTCAGTTGAAAGGACAATCCCTATCACTGTTACTCACAGGTACACTCTATGTTTTACACAGTAGTTTTTCTTCCTTTTTAAGCAAATCTTAAATAAATGTTAGCGAACCGCCAAGAGGAACATGGACAAACGAGTCACAAGACAAAACACGATGCATTTGGACCTCTTAGGTCTTCTTCAGGCAAGACACAAATAGGACAATGAAAATGAACAAATTTTTCACTTAGCTTAGATCTCTTCAGCAAAAGGTAGGCAGGCATTGAATAACGCCTGCCTACCTTGCGCTGAAGAGATCTAAGCTATGTGAAAAATTGTTACATGAAAAATGTGAAGTGCACACAATGCTAAGATTTGACGTGATTTTGCGCTGTTCAGTGTGGATTAACATCTAATAACTGATACCATTTGGGTCATCATGTTTGTCAAGCTGTACATACAAAAATGTAGAAGTAGGATTTCAAATGTTTCCAAGTATGTTTAGTATTTCAGAAAGTACAAAACAAAAGATACAGAACTGACCAATAAGTGCATCTATTTTAAATAGCCTGTTTCAGTTTAACATAAAATGGAGTTTACTACAAACCAGAGTTTTGCAACATGGAAGAGGCTTTATAAATCCTTTTTTTCCCCCCTGAAAGATCTGAGAGAAAAAAATTCAAATTTCCTGCTGTACCACCCATGTTGTCTAATGTGCACTCTTTATGTACATATGTACATCCAATCTGATTTTATATTTGTAAATTGTTTCGGTCAACTCAGAACTATACATATATGTATTACCTTCTCACTTTATTTCACATACATGAGTGCATCAATTTTTGAAAATATACTAAAAAGCGTATTAAAGGGAAAAAAAAGTTTGGTTGTCATCAATATGCGGAACAGGGTAGATCATAATTAAGCACAGCATCACCATAACGTGTGAAAAACAGGAAAGAAAAAAACTACATTTCACAATACTTACAGACACTAAACGTCCTGAGGAATCTGAGAAGAGCTGCAGCTCATCAAAAGACTTGGACAGCATTTCAGGATCATGCTCTTGTACAATGAACAGCCTCTGGTCATTGGGAGACCTGAGGGAAAAAAATTTCCTCATTTTCAAGACGCAAACACATCAAAGCATCAACAGACTGGGCTAATGATCATCTTGTAAAATTCATTCTATTTGTAGCAGTTCAGACAAAAAACAAAACAAAAAAAATCACAAAAATCTGAAAAGATCAAACGGCACTATACTTGAATGAAAACATAAGATGACAAAATGAAGCTTCCTCAGGTGATATATCAACAGCGAAAAGCAATCAAATCAATTATAATGTCATCAAACAAACAAAAAAAAACCCAAAAAATTGTTTTCATTAATGAAATGAATGTACTATGTATTAACTACAAACACAAAAGAACAACTTTATTATTTCTTACAGTCAATTTCATACATACGTTCAAACAAAGTGAAAGAACTAACCACACAACTTGTGCACTTCACCAAAAAAATTTTACACATCCTACCTTTTTTATTTTTTCAAGTTCCTCTGGAGTCCGAATTAGCTGCATGGTAGAATGCTGCCTGAACAGACTTACTGTTTACGTCACCCACAAAGTTTAAAGTTATTCTCCCCCTTTAAAAATACAGCCATTGAGACAAGCACGTCAAAATGATGTCCCAGCATGCAACACAAAATCAGCATACTTCACCTCTCCAGGTAAATGACCCCGTTTTTATGTTTTTTCCCCAATGAAAAAAAAAAAAAAAATTTTTAAACTCCCAATTTAGCGGACTTTTGAAGCTAAAAAATAAAACGGAATAAAAAAAAAAAAGGACAAAGCTTCACATCATACCCTGGGGATGGGATGAACTTCTCCAGCTTTTGAGCAAGCTTTGCTGCCCCCATTGTGAAAGTGAAAGGCGGGAAAGGGGGGTCCACTTTCGGGATGAAAATGATGTACGCCCTCCAGGTTTGGCGCCTGCGCCTTAAAACTTTTCAAGCCAGCAGATCAAAGCTGTGTTGTATTTCCGCCTTGCGCCCATTTTGGCATTCTCGACACTGAAAATTGAAAGAGTGAACAAAATCTAAGGTTTCAAAAAAAAAAATGTCATAAAGCATTTGCACATACAGACGACATTAAAAATGAAGAAGTCACTTTCTTCTTTTAATTGAAGGTTAAAAAAAAAAAAAATGAAAAGTGAGCTGATGAAATATGCACCAGTGAGAGAAAAGACAGAGTGTGTGGTGGGTGTGGGGGTGTGTGGGGTGTGGTGCATGTGTGTGGCGTGCGTGTGGGTGGATGGGTGTGAGTGAGTGGGGGTTGTGAGTGTGAGTTTTATGGTGTAGTGTGTGCATGTGTCCACAATAATATGCTTTGCAGCATGTGTTGTGTGTGGGGTGTGTGTGTGTGTGTGTTTGTTTGGGGGGGGGGGGGGGGTGGGGGGGTGGAGATGTATGTGTGTATGTGTGGATGGTGCGTCCACATGAAGATGCTTTCACGCATGTGTGTGGTGGTGGTGTGTGGTGTGTGGTGTTGGGGTGCGAGTTGTATGTGTGTAATTTTTGTGCATGTGTCGTGCCCTGAACATGCTTTCACGCGTGTGTGTGTGGTGTGTGTGTGTGTGTGTTTTGGGGGTGTGTGGTTTTTTGTTGTGTGGGGGTGTGTGTGCGGCGTGCGGGTGCGGCGTGGTGCGTGCGTGCGTGCGTGCGTGGTGCTGGGCTGCGGGCTGCGTGGGTGGCGTGGTGTGCATCGCATGTTTGCTCATGGGGAAAGGTGTTTATTTTCCTACGTATGGTTTATAGTGGTAAAACCAAAAGGGAAAAACATGGAGTATGAAAGAGAGGAAAAAGTTTGCGAAAAGGAGGCTGGGAAAGGCGTGTCCAGGTAAGGGCTGCTGCTGGAGGGGAAATTTTAGTGTCATGAAGGGGGTCACTGGGGCACTAGTCCAGAATTGTTTTGGGGTTTTTCCCCTTGGCCCCTTCTCACAGGTCTTCCAAGTTCTGGATCAAGGGAGTCCAGGTGTTTGAAGTGGTCAAGTACTTTTTCCCATTCCTTAGCTTTTAAAATGAGTTCGATTACCCCGGGACATAATGTTGTTTTTCTTCTGCCTTACCCAACCCTTTTTTTTTCCCTCCTAACGAGCGCCGGTTGTTTCCTTGACTGCCACAAGCCGGGGATTGGGATTTCCAATGCTCTAAAACTGCCCTTTACCGTTCTAGCTTTTGTCTTCCTGCCCTGAAGGAAAGTCACGCGGGCAACACAGTTTTAATTGGTGTGTTCTTTGTAGTTCCCATGAACAGTCTCATTGCTTCATTGTGAGGTCTGTCTATTGTAAGAAGCTTGCTCTGAGACACTGTTGTAAGCCCTACTCCAAAATCAATCACATGGAGTAAAACTGCATAATACAGTCAGTAAAGGTGGCATTGTACAATGCCTTCAGCTGCCATTATTTTCATGGCACACAAGCCCTTGTACCATTTAAGGGAATTTCTCAGCATGTTTTCTATAAGTCAGCATTCTGTCCAAGCCTATACCCAAGCTGAACAGGTTGTCAACTGATTTTATTATGTTCCCTTTAAGGGAAATTGGTTTGGTAATTTTCCTGGTGTCTTCTTATTGAGATTGCGGGCTTTTGTTGGGTTGATGGAAATGCAGTTGACACTAGTGAGCAATGTTTTTTCAACTGCTGCTGGACTGTTTTAATTCGTTCTTGGGCATTCTTTGATTTTTCTATAGATCTGACTGTCATCTGCTAGCATCAACACTTAAGCTACACTGTTCCTGTTGAGGTCTGCAAAGCCTTTAGTGTAAACATTGTACAAAATATAGGAAAGAGGAGAACCCCAAGTTAATCCCAAACAGAGTTTAAGACTGCAAGAGGTTCAGACATCTAGTCCTAATCATAGAATGATGGCTATCACTTGAAGTGCTGCTGCAATCCCTCTTGTAGAGTCCTGCTGACTCTTGAGTCAAGGAGTACATTTCATGAGAAGCAAGAACTGGACATTGTTCTATATGCCTCTTCCAGGTCTAGCGCTTCTGCCAGTGTTCTTCCTTTCTTCATAGGCAGAAGCGGCCATGTTTCTCATGTAGTTACCTGCTATGAAGCCTCCTTGACAGGGGGGGGGAGAGATCTGCCCATTTTCAAGTCTCTTGTGAGTTTTCTCTGCCATGATCCCCTTCCACAAGCTTTCCTACTACATTCTGCATTGTGAGTTTTTAGGGCCACTTAACCGCTGTGGTTTTCCTGGTTTTGGCAGAGGTTTCTGGACACTGAGTGTCCAGTTTTCTAGGACATGGCACAGACAGAAGATAGCGGCTTTATCTTCTTCAAGAACTCTTTAATATCTGGATAATGTACTTTGTCTGGATGCAGCACTATGTTTAGTACATTTAGCTATTGCTTCATCCGATCCAGGTGCTGTAATTTCATTAACAATACCAGTCTGAGCTAGATGATGATTTATCTTTGTCACAAATGGCTTCTTTCCTCCAAATTCCTCTGATCACTCTGTTCTGTTTGAGGCTTCAGTAGAGCTGAATTTCTCCTATGTCTTGAACTTTGTGGTCCAAGAGGCCATCTGGGGGTGACATTTGTGCTATGTTTTCCTTCCATGCAATGATAAACTACCAAAACCAAGTGAGTGTTGTGTCATTATTAGGTGACTCACAAAATTGTTGCCGTTTACTTTCTTTCACTGTTTCTACTACTATTTTGAACGGCTCAGTATTTCATGTCTGTTTCACCATCTGGATCAGGGCAAAGTTTTCTTCTTTCTCTCTGCCAAATTCTCATAGCCTTGTGTTTCTCTTTGCGGGCTGTTTCTCTGTCTCTTCCACTAAAGGGTGCGAATGACCCGTTTCGTTTTTCATTTTCTTTGGCATTTTCTATTCCTTAACTTTTCCATATTTCCTTCATTATTGTCATATTGACAAGGGTCTTTTTGTTTCATTTGTTAGGACAGAGGAAATGAAGGATTAGGAGAACTGTAACTCAAGAACAAAAGCAGAGATAAGCACTGCCTTGTACATCTGGGCAGAATGTTTTGATCTGAAAAGTTGCGTGAATGACTACCGAAAGATTTCTAACATTTTCCCCTTTTTCTCTATTATATTGAATTCAGTATCTATACGGACTGAAGCCATGAAATGCGTGTGTGTGTGTGTGTGTGCATGTGCGTGTGTGTGTGTGTGTGTGTGTGTATGTGCATATGTGTGTGAGTGCACTGTGTGTGGGGTGGGTGGGGTGGATTGGGGAGGGGGGTGTGTGGTGTGGGCATACATGCATGAGTGTGTGCATGTGTGTGTGTACTCTTGTGGATGTGAGTTTGTGCATATGCATGTATAATGTGTGCCAGTCTGTGACCCCAACCTGCGATCCTTCTGTCGCTCTCTGACACCTGACTGGCCCAGAAGTTGGCCTGCAGGAACAAAGGCAGAGGAAACGACTTTCATGTGACGCTGTAACACTCACCTGTGTCACCTTCCCTTTCATTCTTGTAGCTGACAGACCCGACGAGTGCCCAGTCTGTGACCCCAACCTGCGATCCTACTGTCGCTCTCTGAGACCCGACTGGCCCACAAGTTGGCCTGCAGGAACAAAGGCAGAGAAAACGACTTTCATGTGACGCTGTAACACTCACCTGTGTCACCTTCCCTTTCACTCTTGTAGCTGACAGACCCGACGAGTGCCCAGTCTGTGACCCCAACCTGCGATCCTTCTGTCGCTCTCTGACACCTGACTGGCCCAGAAGTTGGCCTGCAGGAACAAAGGCAGAGGAAACGACTTTCATGTGACGCTGTAACACTCACCTGTGTCACCTTCCCTTTCACTCTTGTAGCTGACAGACCCGACGAGTGCCCAGTCTGTGACCCCAACCTGCGATCCTTCTGTCGCTCTCTGAGACCCGACTGGCCCACAAGTTGACCTGCAGGAACAAAGGCAGAGGAAATGACTTTCATGTGACGCTGTAACACTCACCTGTGTCACCTTCCCTTTCATTCTTGTAGCTGACAGACCCGACGAGTGCCCAGTCTGTGACCCCAACCTGCGATCCTACTGTCGCTCTCTGACACCCGACTGGCCCACAAGTTGGCCTGCAGGAACAAAGGCAGAGGAAACGACTTTCATGTGACGCTGTAACACTCACCTGTGTCACCTTCCCTTTCATTCTTGTAGCTGACAGACCCGACGAGTGCCCAGTCTGTGACCCCAACCTGCGATCCTTCTGTCGCTCTCTGAGACCCGACTGGCCCACAAGTTGGCCTGCAGGAACAAAGGCAGAGGAAACGACTTTCATGTGACGCTGTAACACTCACCTGTGTCACCTTCCCTTTCATTCTTGTAGCTGACAGACCCGACGAGTGCCCAGTCTGTGACCCCAACCTGCGATCCTTCTGTCGCTCTCTGAGACCCGACTGGCCCACAAGTTGGCCTGCAGGAACAAAGGCAGAGGAAACGACTTTCATGTGATGCTGTAACACTCACCTGTGTCACCTTCCCTTTCATTCTTGTAGCTGACAGACCCGACGAGTGCCCAGTCTTGATCTGACTGGGATTCCAGGTTCAAAACTTCTTCAGCTTTCCACTCCACATAATGGCCATCCGACTATTAGGAAAACACAAAACAAAACAATATCAAATCATGTTCAAATAAACAATTCTTGATGATCAAAATTTCAAATGCACTCTATGAAAAAAAAAAAAGAATGTTATGCATTATGGAAAAAAAAAAAGTGAAAACACAAAAACTAACATAAATAACAATCATATTAATTTATGTCTGTTGTGTTTCAAAGATAAGATTCATACATAACCCCGAGCGTGTGTGTATATAGTATATATGAGTGTGTGTGTGTGTGTGTGTGTGTGTGTGTGTGTGTGTGTGTGTGTGTGTGTGTGTGTGTGAGAGAGGAGAGAGAGAGAGTGTATGAGAGAGAGAGAGAGAGAGAGAGAGAGAGGAGGAGAGACAGAGAGAGAGAGAGACAGAGAGAGCATGTATGTCTTCTTTGCCAATATTAATCAACTTTCTCAAAACAATGAGCCAGTGTAAAACTGTTGTAAAGTGTTACTCACTCAAACCTCACCTTCTTAAGCAAGAAGACTCTGCCAGGAATATGCGCATCTTTGTCTTGGGTGTCCGATACATTGATGTGAATATAAACACTGTCCTTGGCAAACAGAACCTGGAACACAAATACATGACATAGTAATAACAGGATCCCATCGACAACCTTCAATAACAGGAAGTTGAATACCGCTTCAAGCCCACCTATGGAATGACACACAAAAACTATGCCTTAAAAACACACAGTGGCACCTCTCCTCGAGATATGCCTAACACATATGTTTTAGACATAAACATTGGGATCTCTCCTCAAAAAATCCCTGAAAATCTATGCCATAAAAACACCAAAGCAGCTTCTCAATTATCTCCTCCAGAAGTTCTTAAAACCTATGTCATTAAAAACACAGTGGGGCCTCACAATAAAGACTTCTAAAATTATTCCACAACTGGGTCTGGAAATAGGACGGTGACTTAATTGGGAGGTAAGTCTAATAATCTGATATTGGCAAAGAGAAAAATGTTCGATAAAAAAAAGTCTTTAAAAATAAAATGAATTATTGGGGGTGGGGGTGGAGGTTGGATGTAAAAATGTAGTCAGTATAAAAACAATTCCAGAAAAAGAAAGCCATAATAAGAAAGGAGTTTTAATTCATATCTCCATTGGCGCCAAGCACACACACACACACACACACACACACACACACACACACACACACACACACACACACCCAAACACCTGCCATTTATTTAGCGCACAAGTGTAGCGCAGCTCACAATTCAACTGTAAGCAGTTTTAGAAATAGAAATATAAAGGAAGTTATGATTATTAGTTTCCATTGAATTTAATAAATTTCCAGCCTCTAACTATATTCACAATAACTATGAAATACATCCTTTTCATAAATCCTCTCTCTCTTTCTCTCTCTAGCTGAATAAAATACAGTGTGTGTGTGCACACACGCACACACACACATGTATACACACACACACAGTGCACATACAGAGTGCAAGCACAAACACACACACACACACACACACACACACACACACACACACACTGTATACACACACACACACATGGGTGACATAGATAGAGCCACAGTTGAAATCATCATGAGAAAGGGATCTCTTAACCCTTTAACATTTCATCCTGACAGCCTGCAGATCAGAAGTACCTGACATTTATTTAAACCTACTACAACCCGCCCCAGACCCCTACCTATCACTCAAGCCTCGTTAATGAAGCTTTCGATGAGGCTAAGCTAAAATCAATCCAAGAATTATGCTATTTCTGGCACTGCATTTTTATGGTGCTCTATACACTTATGAAGCACAAACATTTTTGAATGGTAGGAAGAGTTTCTCAGTGACATTTTCTAGTGCTTATAGGTTACGGAAAATATGAAAACAAAAGCAAGTTTTAAAGAAACAGAACCATCTTTTATATATTTATGTAAATGAAGAAAAAAAAAATCTTATACCTGATAAAGTACACAAAGCAACTTGTAAGGAACAGTAAACTGACTTCAAGAGAATTGAAACTCTTTTCAAAGAAAGAAAGAAAGAAAGAAAGAAAGAAAGAAAGAAAGGAAGAAGAAGAAGAAGAAGGAAAAGAAGAAGGAAAAGAAGAAGAAGAAGAAGAAGAAGAAGAAGAAGAAGAAGAAGAAGAAAAAGAAGGAAAAGGAACTGATGGCCCTTTACAATTATTCTGGGTATCAGGTGACTGCTTTAAAACAATAGCCAGAGGGAGCCCTGAATTCGTAACACGTTATTAACATATCATATACTAATATATACAAAACATTATGCAACATTTGTCATTTCTCAACTTGTAGAGTTCAAGTAGCAAGACCTCTTGTAATCTGTGTTCATATCTAATCTTTCATTAATTTAAATCATTCTACGTGTACACCTTCACACCTCTTCCAGTTTTATGCTTTTCTGACTTCAGCATATTTAAACAAGATGCAAAGCATATAAACGTACTCCCAGTTTATCCTGAATACGCGCGAGATATTCCATAAAGAGGAAAAACCGTCTTGGCGTGGTGTAACTGTTAGTAATGGCTATTCTGGTAAATATCGGCTATCGTCTGTGACCTAAAATGAACATACTTACAAATTTTCAGAAAGATCGCCCAAGAACTTTCTGAGATTTTCCATAAAGAAGAAAACCATTATGGGCTGTTAGTAACGGCTCTAACGGTAAACTTAAACATCGAGCATCATCCGTGACCCATAATGAACATATCTACAAATTTTCAGAAATATCAGCCACGTACTTTCTGAGATATTCCATGAAGAAGAAAATGCGTTACAGGCCATTACAAATTTTCAGAAAGATCGGCCAAGTGCTTTCTGAGATATTCCATAAAGAAGAAAAACTGTTACAGGCTGTTACAGCCGTTAGTAACGGCTATAACGGGGTAAACTAAAACATCGGGCATCATTCGTGACCCATAATGAACATACTTGCTAATTTTCACTAAGATCAGCCAAGTACTTTCCGAGATATTCCATAAAGAAGAAAAAGCATTACATTTACAGGCCGTTACAGCTGTTAGTAATGGCTGCAACGGTAAACTAAAACATCGGGCATCATGTGTGACCTATGATGAACATACCTACAAATTTTCAGAAAGATCGGCCAGGTGCTTTCTGAGATATTCTGTAAAGAAGAGAAAGCGTTACAGGCCGTTACAGCCGTTAGTAACGGATATAACGGTAAACTAAAACATCAGGCATTATTCGTGACCCATAATGAACAACGTACAAATTTTCTGAAAGATCGGCCAAGTGCTTTCTGAGATATTCTATAAAGAAGAAAAACTGTTACAGGCCGTTACAGCCGTTACTAACGGCTATAACGGGGTAAACTAAAACATCGGGCATCATTCGTGACCCATAATGAACATACCTGCTAATTTTCACAAAGATCAGCCAAGTACTTTCTGAGATATTCCATAAAGAAGAAAAAGCGTTACAGACTGTTACAGCCGTTAGTAACGGCTCTAACAGTAAACTAAAACATCGGGCATCATCTGTGACCCATAATGAACATTTCTACAAATTTTCAGGAAGATCCGCCAAGTACTTTTTTAATATTTTCTAAAAAGAAGACAAACCGTTACAGGCTGTTACAGCCGTTAGTAACGGCTGTAACGGGGTAAACTAAAACATCGGGCATCATCCGTGACCCATAATGAACATACCTTCTAATTTTCACAAAGATCGGCCAAGTACTTTCGGATATTCCATAAAGAAGAAAAAGCGTTACAGGCCGTTACAGCCGGTAAACTAAAACGTCGGGCATCATCCTTGACCCATAATGAACATAGCTACACATTTTCAGAAAGATCGACCCAGTAGTTTTGTCTGGAGCGAGTGGAACACATTTTGACCACGGACACACAGACACACACACAGAAACACAGACAGACAGACAGCATTTCTTCGTTCCCATTCTAAAGTACTCCCTGAACAGGGTGTAAACAACAGAAACTTCTTTTCTTTTAAGATGTACCAAAGATAAATCACTATGAAAACACATTTTAATTCAAACATAACATATAATAATTCTGCTATTAAAAGTATGTCAAAGTAGTTAAGCACTAAAGCAGTACCGGGTGCAAAATCCAAACTTTTCTTCTTTTTTTTTACAATTTATCAGCACCTTTCTTTAAATTCCTGCTTTTTCCACTGAAAGTGAATGATGCTTTGATCTTACAGTTCCAAAGCATGCTGTTTATAGCTAGCTGACTGCAAGGGGCCATATCAAGGCTGTCATCCTATAAAGTTCATTCCATACACAGGTCCAATACTTGTGAGGGAAAAAAAAAACAACAACTCCTAAAATTTTATACATATATATATATTATATATATATATATATACATATATATATATATATATATATATATATATATATATATATATATATATTTACCCGAAAAAAAAGAATTGTTTCTTTCACTCAGGAATTCACAAATCATATCAGCTGGAACATCTCTGAACAAGCTTTTCATGAGTCTGCGACATCTTGGGCCATTTAACAGCTTCTCTAGCTTTGAAGGACAGAGAATGTATCTATCAATGATGTTTGATACTTTGATAGTGATGTGTTTGCTTGAATGACATTAAAAATGACTGGTGTTCTGCAAAAAAACAACAACAAACAAACAAACAAAACTTCATTTGTCAACGTTTTCGTTCATAGCATCTTTAGGTGTTCACACAAGGTCCTTAAACTGTTTTCAATCATTCAAAAGCTCATTTCTCAACTGAACTGAGGAGCAACCTATTTTGAACCACAGCATCAAATGCAATGGATCTGGTGTCATAGATACTTAGATTAGAACATGTGATCTCCCTCACGAAGGAAGGAATGAAGCATCCGCATGCACAGTCAAAGAATATCTGCTAATGCTGCTGCTGACTACATCCCTGTCTGTGCCTTAAAGTACATTGGTTCTAAAAGCTCTTAATCTGCTGTGTGAATGACTAGCAACTAAAAAGAAAACATGTCAAATCAGAATCTTTGAGATTAAACCCACCTCTAGGTTTTAATTTCTGAGAGTGACTTCCACACAAGAAACATGATTCATGGAAGCGAAATAGCATTTTAGTGCATAAATGTATATGGGTATCATGGCAAGCCCTGTCACAGTATCAGGCTTGAAACACCCACCTGTCTGACTGTCCATGACAACTAAAGCTTCTGAGGACAAATGGAAGTTTTGCCTCCACTTGTCCGTCCGATAACCATATTTTCATTGTGTCAATGAAAATGTAGCCAAGAAGCAAGCTTCAGTGTAGACCGATTACGTTTCCTGTTTCTAATTCTCTTTCACTCCCTTACTAGCACCACTCCTCTACCGCCTCTCCCCCCTTACCCCTCCATCCCCATCCACACCTAACCCCCAAACCCCACCCACCCACCCACCCACCCCCCTTTTTCGATTTTTCGCAAACGGAATCTTCGCTGATTGCTGTCTTGTTAGTGGAACGCGCGCCCATGAAACCTGTCAGCAGCATGTACGACTTGTCATCACATAAATAATAGATCCACTCCTTTTATTTTAATTATATGTAGATAGGAAGTGGATTTATTTTTAGAGTACGTGTGTGCTGAAGAGAAACAGATAAAGGCAAGGAACAGAGATCAAGACAGAGTTATCATTTTTGTTCAGTCAAGGAATGTATGAATGGTGGAAACAGGGAATTTTCATTTTGTTCTCTTCTGTTCCACACATTTAAAGACAATGGAAAGGCAACATCATGAACATGGTCATGATTAACCAATTGTTTTACTTCTATTTCTCTCACTTAGGTCTTAATAACACCTTGGCGGAATATGAATTATCACATGTTTGCTGAGTTGTCACTGCACTGCTGATAGTTACCTTTTACTTACAGAGGGCTGGCAGAAATTACGCAGGACGAGTAGATTCTTGAATCTGACTGTCCCCATGACAACTGAAAATCACTTGTGAATTTCTAACACTGCCTATGCATGTGACTTTGACTAGGCACCAGTATGTCACAGTGTGTGTGGTGTGTGTGTGTGTGTGTGTGTGTGTGTGTATAGACTTGTGGAAGTGAAGAGTGAATGCACCAATCTTTTGTGCACATGTTCGTTTGTGGGCTTAAATACAACTGCTGTGGACCAATAAATACATGTAAGCATCATATATATATATAATATATATATATATATATATATATATATATATAATATTTAAGTCAAAATCAAATACTGACAATGACATGAAGATTTCAATACCTGGTGTCTCCATCATGCAGACCTTTGAGAAGTATTGAAACTTGAAAGTCTGTTCTTTTTTTCATTCTCAAAATCAATTACCCAATATGTAGCTCAGAAAACATCAATGTCTGTGATTAACAGTACTTAGTTTTCGCTGTTCGCAAGTTTGCAGAAATCCAGTGACATGTATAGAATGCAAGGCCTTTAACGGACATGACAGCATCTCCAACCACTATTAATTTTGGCTTAACTCATGATGGAGAAAAAATGTCATTATTAAGCTGGTTAAGAAGTCATATTTGACCTCCCTCCACCCTCGCCTCCCACCCATCTTTAACACCTCCCACACACAGTTAGCATGAAAGACTGAATGAGAACACGGGATGATGAACAAGAATGAGCAACAAGTGGCTGTCACTGACAGTCTGTCACACTGACTCACACTTAGAAGTGATTGGTTGACAATCGAATGCCACTGCCAGATTCAACTAGAATCCTATCTGGGAAATCAAACTTTGGTGATTTTTTTTAAGGTAAAAAAATCTCTCCAATAACAATTACAGAGCGTATCTTTGTCATAGTAAACCATTTAGCAGTATCATAGTCTTCACTGAATTTAGTTATTGACTACAAAGAGACAAATATTAAGCTGTCTGTGACGCGATAGACTAATGGTCAGCGACCTCCCACATTTCCGGCCTCGGACAGCAAGCTACGGCGAAAACATATTTTTCGACATCAAGCGGTCAATTTACCTGACAATCTTTACTTTCAATTATCAGAGAGAGAAAAGTATATTCGAGTAATTAAAAGCAAAACTCACCTGGTTCTGGAATGCCATGGCAATTGCCTTTGCCGTACACCAACTGGAAATTTTTGGGGAAGACGTAATCGTGAATCAGTGCTAGGTTTGTTGATGTTGAAATGACGTAGTCGCATGAAAAATATGGAACTCCGAAAGTCAAAAAGCTGGTTCGGGATTGAGACTTGGATGAAAGCATGTTGCTTTTTACAAGTTGAGCGATACTTTGATGAATACACTGGAGTCAGTTACTCAAGTTACATCGTTATTGTTTCTTTCTCTAAATCTTTATTCCGTTCTTTCTATCTTCCTTTCCCTACTTGCTTCTGTGTGCCTGGTAGTCTCTGTGTTTTCTAAGTAATAATATTATGAGTTTGTTTGTTCATTGGCCGTTATTTAAAACATGCCATCGTCATTATCCGATTAGCAATACATTTATTTTTAGATAGGCTCGGTCTTTTAGTTTCAAGATTCGATTTGGCCTTGGATTTATGTCTTGGCATAGTACTTTGTGCATGAATAGGTCTTGCTTTATAAATAACTTGCTTTAAAAGCCTGACTGTAGTGCCCTCGATTTGTGGTCAGCTGGTCTACAACAACATGACCAGACATCGGATCGTTGTATATCATCATCATCATCATCATCATCATCATCCATAGAGAAACCATAATCACCAGTGTACCGATTATTCTGATTGTACAACGGATTAACACTTTTTACATATAGATATGTTAAGTAGACAGTCGAAAAAGGTTCACCCAGTCCAAAGGCCAACTTTTTTTCTTTTTTTTTAGGCTGGTGTTGCGTGCACGACTAGTCGTGCGATAATACAACTCGCAACCCAGTCCGGATATTGGCACGACTAGTCGTGCGACGAAGAAAACTGGTGTTGCGTGCACGACAGTCGTGCGATAATACGACTCGCAACCCAGTCCGGCTATTGGCACGACTAGTCGTGCGACCAACTAAAAAATAGTTGCGTGCACGACTACTAATTACGCAATGACTGTTTTGAACTGTGCGCGCTCACTCCCTCTCTCTCCCAAGCAAAGCACACAAAAAAAAGATAATGATGATGAAGATAAAAAGTATATTAAAAACTAAGCAAGAATAGTCAGACATAATCGTGGAACGGCGAAAGGACAGTCTAGCCATGGTGACGTCACAAATGTCAACACGCTTCCCTGGCCCTTTTCCACATGTCTCGTACTAAACAAGATTGGGACCAAAATTCATTTGAACTTGAAGCTCCACGTGCTACACCCGTGAACAGATGTGTA
>CM031607.1:73505809-73528309 GCA_018398815.1 Conus ventricosus | reverse complement strand
ACACACACACACACACACACACACACACACACACACGTGCGCGCGCAAGCATAACGGTGATGTTGCAGGCGAATACTGGGAGGATAGACTAATCAAGGTCCTACCATGCAGAGCATCAGTGGGTTAATGGGCTAACACTACTAACATCAGGCATCTTTTAACTCTATAGTTCGTGACTCTCGGCTACCACCGTAATCATCCTAACTACACACTGTAGCCTCGTGGCTTAACACGTCTAGTGTTGCATAATATTTTGTGATGGACTGGCTCGCAGTTACGCTTCTGTGAAGAAATTGAAATTATGATGATAAAGGGGGAGAACCGCGATACGGTGATGAATCTGGATTAATTGACCGTGATTTCATTGATTACTGAACGAAACATCAATAAAATGAAATAATCATCCCGATGTTGTCGTTCTCGCAGATTACCAAGACTGTTGACTATCTTCCGCCTAAAGCCTTAAGTGTCCCCGTCGGACACGGGATTGCAAATCGTCACGCCGGAACTGGCCTCAAGCTCTGCGGCTGTTTCTTTCCCGCTAGCCGCCCTCCACTCCCCCCCCCCCCCCCCCATCCTAACACACCCTTCCTCCTCTTCACTCTCTCTCTCTCTCTCTCTCTCTCTCTCTATCTCTCTCTCTCTCCGTCCGTCCCTCCCTCTCTCTCTCCTTGTGTTTCAAGGGGTGGACAAAAGTAGGGTAAAGAGACTGGGGCGGCGGGGGTATGCTCTGAGAGCACGTGCACCTCCATCCAGATAAGACGCCATACCATGAAAGAAAGGTTTCCATGGTAAACAAGTAGATAGTGGATTAACACTGAAATTGCACCAAACACACAAACAAAAAGCGTCATATTTTACATACAAACAAACAAACGAAAAAATCCCAGGGTAAATGGAAGGGGGAAAGGGAGAGAACACGTCCTTCCGATTCTCCTATAAATCTTGGGCGCTTCGCACCATCAATTCATGCTTCAGATTCCAAAGTGCGCACACCTCTACTCCTCTAACTAACAAATTACATGATCCGCGTTTATCTTCCTCCGTATAGTACCCACAATCATGAGCCTGATTCTATGCCTAGTTTGAAGGGTTCGAATAATAAAGACACACAGGCATGCAGATAGCCTACAGACACACATGCGCGCGCACTTACATACACACACACACACACACACACACACACACACTTGAAAAGAATGAGCTCTGCGGGTGGTTTATACGGCACTGGATACTGTGGAAGTGAGTACCGTGTGCTCTTGTCCGCTGACGACTCGAGCTGGCTAAGATTCGCTCTGGTCACTCTGGACGACATTCTTCTTCTCTTCTTCTTCCTTGATAGCGACCACAATCAACTTGATGATTATTCTGTCACTT
The DNA here is from genome assembly GCA_018398815.1 of Conus ventricosus. NCBI lineage: Eukaryota > Metazoa > Mollusca > Gastropoda > Neogastropoda > Conidae > Conus > Conus ventricosus. Next base: position 73,526,932 of record CM031607.1, on the reverse strand, counting down.
ATGCAAGGGTCCGAACAGAATAAAAACCCCAAAAGAAACAAAACAAAAAAACCTGGGCGTGGCTTTTACTGGAAACGGGAGGCCCTTGACACAAAGGTGTCGATGGTCTTGGCCTCTACAACGTCCTGGGGCAGTTCGTTCCAGTCCTTAATGGTACGAGGAAGGAACGCCTGCTGTCTATACAGCGTTCTGCACTGCGGAACGGCGAACCGCTGATCGTGACCGCGGCATCGGCGCGGAGGTGCGGGGCGCAGGCTGGCTTTGATGCCTTCTGTGCTGACCAGATCATTACGGATCTTGTACAGCATTGATAGGCGTGCTGTACGTCGTCTGTCCTGGAGGCTGGGCCACTTCAGTTCTTCAAGCATGGCGGTGGGACTGGAGGTGTTGTGGTAGCGCCTCATCACGAAACGGGCTGCCCTGCGCTGCACTGCCTCAAGCTTGCTGATGTTCTGCTCTGTGTGTGGATCCCAGATGCTGCTGGCGTACTCCAGGATGGGTCGCACAAAGGACTTGTAGGCCATTTCCTTGATCTTCTGAGACATTCTGAGAGATCTTCAAGAGCATGCTCATTCTTGCCATCTGCCTTCGTTTTAGGGGAGTGGGTCTTCCTGGTCGGATCAGCCACTAATGTTAGAGATGCTCTGGCAGCGGTTTAGCACAAAGCAATTTGCTATCCCCATCCCACTACCCATTACTCCCTTCCTCCCCCACCCACCCCTGCACCTCTCCATCCTCCACCCAGCCCCACTTTCCCTTTCTTTTCAATGGTCACCACTAACAGTGAAGAGACGTTAAATTTGAACGAAAGGTTTATTTTGATCTGTTTAAAATCCACCAGCATATCCATATTTTCCATATAAACTGGGAAAGTTTACTTTTACTACTGAAACGAAACGAATAAAATACCTTCTTTTGGAAAAGTGCAAAATAACAGTAAAATTAATTTTGCATGAGTAATTACTATTTATTCCATCATAAGAAAAGCATTTTTGACTATAAAGAAAATTACAGACGGTTTTTAAAAGTAAATTTTCTGCTCGTTACCGAACATAAAAGGAACATGTGGTGAAAGAGAAAATGTCAGTCACACCCCCGTGACTATGTGACAGAAGCTTGTCCAGATTTTAGTTTCCTTCTATTTTTAACTTTGACATTTTTACGCAGAACATCCACGCGGCGCATAAGTGTATTATGTAACCAAACGGATGCCGATTGTTTGTACTTTATCACAGAATACAGCTCTAAAACAGTTCGGAGGGCTGCGTTGAAAACTGAAGTGAAAGTGAAAGAACGTGTTGAAAAAATGGCTGGAGCAGAGGGGCGGAAGTACAACTTCAAAGTAGTGTTGCTTGGAGAAGGGTGTGTTGGAAAGACATCACTGGTTCTTCGTTTCGTTGAAAATAAATTCAATAACAAACACTTGAGCACAATGCAAGTGAGTATCTCCAAATGAAAGCTTTCCACGGGGGGAAAAAATTGTGCAAGAATCTCTCTCTCTCTCTCTCTCTCTCTCTCTCTCTCGCAGAAGCATTGAAAATTAGACAGATGGAGGATAGTGAAATTTAAAATAATGCATTTTAAGAGATATCTGAATGAATATTATCATTCATCGCAAGTGGAAGAGATCAGTAAGATACATTGTCATCATTTGATCGAGTGGATGGTCGAGTCAGTCTTTTTTTTCTGTATCTGTATCTGTACATTACACTGCTGTCGCCATGTGAATATGGCATTAGCGCAGTGGACGGGGGGAGTGCGCAGCCTAGCTTCTACATTTGTCCTAGAGAGTTGATTTTCGACTTGAAGGACTCGACTGATGGTGCTGTCACTGTCTCTTCTTCCAGGTGGTTCCAGTCACGGACGGCACTAACAAAGAATGAGTTCCTGAGTTGTTCTGTCTTGCACCTGCTAACTTTGAAGGATTTTGAATTGTTTTTAATGTGGTCTGAGATGGCGCTGGTGGTGTTGTAGGCGCTTGCTTGTTTAGGTTTTATCAAGCGTCCTGGTTTATTTGGGGTCAGGTACTCAGCAGGTGGTACGGCCGGTACCAACCCTTCAACCACCTTGTACATAAGGATGAGGCGCAGATCACGTCTGTGTTGCTGTAGTGGAGGGAGTTGTAGGGTGTTCAGCATCCTTGTGATGGAGCCGGGTGTTCGGGATTTGTAGTCCCCTGTGATAAATCTGGCGGAGAGACGTTGCACTCTTTCCAGTTTTTCAATGTCTGATTTTAGGTACGGGCTCCAAATGGTGGACCTGTATTCGAGGACGGGCCGGACAAGAGACAGGTAGGCGGTCTTTTTACATGGTAGAGGGCAAGAGCGGAGGTTCCTTCGAATGAAGCCAAGGGTGCTGCTTGCTCTCTTACAGATGTGGGCAATGTGGGTGCTCCAGGAAAGGTCATGTGAGAAGAGGATACCTAAGTATGGATTGGTGTTGACGTTCTGTAGGGGGGTATTACAGAGTGAATAAGTAAAGTTGCTGGATTGCTGGATGCTCAAGATGTAGCACTTGTTGGGGTTGAATTTCATTCCCCAGTCGGTGGCCCAGGTTTCGAGTTTCTTGAGGTCTTCTTGAAGCTGTAGGTGGTCTTGCAGGGAATGGATGGGTCGGTACAGAAGGCAGTCATCGGCAAAGAGGCGCACTTGTGATTTTACTCTTTCGGGCAGGTCGTTTATATGGCAGAGAAAGAGGAGTGGGCCAAGAACTGTTCCCTGAGGCACTCCAGAGTCCACCGAGGATGCTTCTGAAGTCTCGCCCTCCATCACAACGCACATCTTCCTCTGCTGGAGGAAGTTTGACAACCAGGCGTGTAGCGATCCTCTAATACCATACTGGTGGAGTTTGTAGAGGAGACGCTTGTGGGGGACGGTGTCAAACGCCTTGGAAAAGTAATTGCATTACTCCTGTGCATGAGGACATAAGGAAATGTTATGAATTCCTTTGATTTGGTGCACACTAGGAATGAATGTGTACTATTTGTTTGCAGGAAAGGAAGAGGGAAATGTTGTTGTTCTGTTACCTCTCCCCCCTTGTCAAAAGACCTCTTTGGTAATGACAGTAAAATATCAAAGTGTCAAAGTGTCTCTCTCTCAATGCATGCGTGCGTGCGTGCGTGCATGCGTGTGTGTGTGTGTGTGTGTGTGTGTGTGTGTTTCGTTGAAAATGAATTTATTGACAAACTCATTGGCACAGTACAAGTATTTTAAAATCAAAGCATTCCAGGGTGGAGGGGGCAGGGGGGATACACACGAATCTCTCTCTCTGTCTGTCTGTCTGTCTGTCTGTCTCTCTCTCTCTCTCTCTCTCTCTCTCCTCTCTCTCTCCTCTCTCTCTCTCTCTCCTCTCTCTGTCAAGTGTATAAGCCTATGTCACTCTGTGTGTGTGTGTGTGTGTGTGTGTGTGTATGCCTGCATGCATGTGTGTGTGTATATGTGTTTGTGTGAGTGTGCTGCCATTTTTATGAATTGCAGCTATAACAACAAGCTCAGTGCAAAAATGCAACAGCTTAGTAACAACTACCACTAATCAGTGTGGAAATCTATATCTGTGTATATATAGGTTTTTTTTTTTGTTTTTTTTTTTTTTTTTAGAAAGAGTGAAACTAATGGAGCACAGGTGGGGAGTGTCTGTCTTGAGAGGGATAACATTTTTAAAGGGAGGAAATTTATTACTCAGAGGACTGAAAGGTTTCATGATAAAACTCACCCTTAAGGTCGATTTCATACAGAGCTTATGTTTACATGAACACCTTCTAACTCCTTCTTCCCCATCCTATCCCCCATACACATCTTACAGTATACCCACTTCTTTTCCACTCTGCTGTTATGTATCCCCTTACTCACAACCTGAAACAAGTTGAGTTCACATTACACATTATTAAAAGTTTGTATTGATAATGTTGAAATGTGTGTATTGTGGTTGATTGTGGTCTGAGCCAGTAAAGCTTCAGTGTATTTCTATTTTTCCTTTTCTTTTTTGTTAAGGCTTTCTCTTGATCCATTTTTCAGGCTTCGTTCTTGAACAAAAGAATGAATGTTGGGGGCAAGCGGGTGAATTTGGCAGTATGGGTAAGTGATGCTTGTGTCCTTTTCTTCTGTTTTGAACTGTGTAGATTCTAATAGATTACTTTTTTTTTTTGTATGACTGTGAAGAATCCATACACATAAAACTCCACTCCCTTTGTTGGGTATCTGGAGTAATCCTTGCCTGTCTATACAGGGAGTGTCCGCGGCCTGCGAATGGGAACAAAACAACTACAACAAAAAGTTGAAAATTAACCTTTTCGGTCCCTTGTCATTGACTGCCCCACTCTCACAAGCATTACAAGACTCCCATTAACGCACTTATTTGTGTCTTTATGGTGATCAAGGATGCACTTTGTTTATGAACATGGGGTCCAGTGGGACATACAATAATAATCAGAGCGAGACTTACAGTTTCCTTTCTCAGACAGAAATTGTGATCATGTACAGATTCTGTTATCAGGTAATTGAAAATACCATCAAAATTAAATCACCAGCAGAAAATGCAGGAATCATTCAGCAAATGTGATATATATATGTGAGCATGGAACTCTCCTTTCTCTACAGCACTATTCCAACTTTTCAATGTCTAGTTGATCACATAACTCATTGCATGGCAGAGAGGGAAGTAAAACACTGATTAGTCTTGACTATTCTGAAGTCAGTATAAGTTAGTGAACTGCCTTCCAGTGATGGGCCCTGTATGGTTATAGCAAGATCCGCAGTGACTCCAATCAAAGTGTCTCAGGACCCTCTCTGAATCAGTTCTATGAGAGCCCTGCATTATTACTTTCATGTGTGTGTGTGTGTGAATGCATGATGCTTGCTCCGATGGAGTGGTGCAGAAAAAGTGAAGCATATAACATTTTTATTCAGTTGATTTCATTTGTGTGCATAATTCTAAAGGTTTGCTTTTTCTTTCTTTTTTTTTTTTTCTCTTTTTTCCCCCCTTCTCTTAGTTTTGTTCTTATCTGAAGATAAAAGAAATGGAAAGGAAATGGGCCTTCTTTTGACAGGACACAGCTGGTCAGGAGAGATTCCATGCCTTGGGTCCCATCTACTACAGAGATAGCAATGGAGCCATCTTGGTGTATGATATCACAGATGAAGACTCGTTTCAGAAGGTATGTGAATGTGTGTGTTCAAGAGTATCACTTTATGTCCATCGTAAATACATCATCTCACCTAGTGGAAGTCTTGAAAACTTAACTTTCCTTCACAGTGGCATGAGACTTGATAATCGTGTTCTTTTCTTTTTTAATCAGTCTTTACCAAACCTCCACCCACAGATTGCATTGTTTTTACATCACGTTTTTGTAGGGAGACTGCACACTCCTTGCATCCTGCTGTGAAAATGACCAGTCAGTCTACAAAGAGAGATTCTGATCCTGATTCACTCAGTGCTCACCATTATTATAGCAGAAACCTTGACAATCCAAAGCCCTCATCATGTTTTTTACAAGTAGAAACCTTGACAATCTAAAGCCCACACCATGCTTATTACTAGCAGAAACCTTGACAATCCAAAGCCCTCATCATGTTTTTTGCAAGTAGAAACCTTGACAATCCAAAGCCCTCACCATGCTTATTGCTAGCAGAAACCTTGACAATCCAAAGCCCTCATCATGTTTTTTACAACTATAAACCTTGACAATCCAAAGCCCTCACCATGCTTACTGCTAGCAGAAACCTTGACAATCCAAAGCCCTCGCCATGCTTATTGCTAGCAGAAACCTTGACAATCCAAAACCCTCGCCATGCTTATTGCTAGCAGAAACCTTGACAATCCAAAGCCCTCGCCATGCTTATTGCTAGCGGAAACCTTGACAATCTCGAGCTCTCACCATGCTTACTAGCTGTCTTGATGGTAAGTCTTGTTTTTTAGCATTACCAGCAGGTTATATAAAATTGCATTTGTGAAAAAACTGCCAGTGTACTAGCAGAAACCTTGATCATCCCAAATCCCATAAACCAAGTATACAGGATCTGGTATAGCTCATTTGTGCCTAATGAGTTTAATTCTCAGGTACAGGTGCTGGTGCAGGTGAGGTAGATGTGTAGGTGTCTTCAGTGCGCTCTGTCTTCTCTGCCTCTATATTCAGTGTCCTTATTTGGCCATCAGACAAGGAGAAGGAAACTCGCTGAGCACCTAGTGTACTAGACATCATCAGAAATATGATGTTCTTTGTCCAAGTATATAAGAATAGGTGTGGTGTGTTGTTAGATGTTTCCTGGAGATATCCCGTGCGTGTGGTGAACTGGCAGATCTCACTCCCAGGAGTCATGGATTCATAGATTATTAGGATTTATGTTAGCTGTCTTGATGGTAACTCGTTTTGTGGCGTTACCATGCAGTTTATGTAAAGTTGCATTTGTGAGGAATGCCAGTATTTTTATTTTAACTGCAGTTTCAGGTGCCTGGAGTTACAATTTTAAAGAATGCAGATGATTTCTAACAGGGATTACAGTTTGTAATACTGTGAAAGAAGCTAGAACCTATGGTCTACATCAGACCGAACATAGCAGTGGTTATGTGGAGATTGTCATGAGCTGGTGATCTCCTAGCTGAAGAAACCTCATTGCCCTCAGTGAAATCCTCTGTAGACAGAGTGTGGCAGCCTGCACAGTGAGGTAATCATCAACAGTCATGCATTCAGTCCTTACATTTGAAGAGAGAAAGATGACACATGCTTCAACCTTGTTAGGGTGCTTGCTGACTCCCAGAGTGGGTGGGTGGGGGAGGGGGGACATGTTTGGCTTTTTTAACAGCCAGTCAAACCAGACACAGTACCACATATCATTTCGAACATTTTTTGCGGTATTGTGATCAGAATTCTGCTTTTTTTTTTTCTTTTTTTTTTTAAATTGCTGTTACGTTTTTGTCTCACCATGATAAACATCTGATTTGTCACCACTGTAAAGTGTTGTCTCATATCATCTCGTTAAAAAAAAAGTTGCAATATGGATATGTTTTTAGTTGGTTCGACTGTCCATGCTTTGATTTTCAATCAATGTATGGGTTGTACTTCGATTGGACAGCTTTATAAATCTAGAGAATGTACCATCAATGTATGCCCTCCGGGGGTTGCGACCTTGCCGTGGTCGGAGGGCTTGCGTGGTCCTGTGATCCCTTAGGCTTTGCTGGCGGGGGCATCAATACTTTAGAGATAGGCTGGGGTTTTTTCCAATTGCTTCTAGGCCTGAGAAGTCAAGATGCCGTCTGGCCTAAGCGTAACGTGGTAAGGAGTTGATGCCCCTGGTAGGGCTTTCCCATGTCAGATAGCTAAGGGTGAGGATCCTGACTAAGAGTAACCCGCCTTTCTCCTTTTCTTGTTTTCTGCCTTTATTTGGCCCTTTTCTATCTTCGTCTCCCCTTCAAGTCTTCTTTTTCACACTACTTTTCTCTCTGTGGTCTCCTTAAGATCCGCCGTGTTTGCCGTGCTGGTGCGACCTGTGTCGGAGGGAATGAGGTCCTGGTGATTGAGAGGGCCAGTGCTTGAGGAGGCCTGTGCTCTCAACACATCACTTTGGCTCGGACCTCTCCTAGACAGGGAGTACACTTTGGCCCGGTGTACTAATCGGCTCCCCTTCTTGGGGCTGGGTCAAGACAAGCAGTTCCCCTGCTGGCCATGTGAACCCCTGCAGTGCTCAGCTCTCTGTCCCCGGGAGTTGAGCATGATCAGGGGGGATAGGGTTAGTTGCTTCTGTTTGTCGTATGTCTCTCCCGAAGCCTGGAAGGGGTCAAGACATTGGTTTCTTGGCCCTGGCCCCTTAGTTGGACTCCAAGGTGGGTGGGTAAGGGAGGGATGAAACACAATGAACTTAATATGGCCTTTTCAAAAAATATCCCCCCCAAAAGGAAGAGAAAGGCAGCATCCCCTATTTCAGGGAACGTTATTCTGACAGCGATTCTGACACGGAGGTACGACAGAGAACAGGTTTCTGGGCTTCCTGGCTCGTGGTGGAAGGGACGGAGCAGGAAAGACCCTTTCAGCTCTGAGCCCTTTTGCTATTCAAAAGGGCTTTCAAGGCTTAGCAGGTGACCCTCATTCCATCAAAAGGTTAAGGAATGGATCGTTTCTAGTTCAATGTCGATCAAGAAAACAATCTAAACAGCTGTTGAGGGCAACAAAATTAGTGGATAGGGAGATCAGGGTGACTCCCCATAAACAGTTAAATTCATCAAAAGGTGTGATTCGCTGCAGAGATCTAATGGGTGTCTCAGAGGCAGAAATAAAAACGGAACTGGCGTCCCAGGGTGTGACGGAGGTGCGCAGGGTGACAGTCAAGAAAGGTGCAGAGAGAGTGGCCACCAACACCTCTTTCTGACCTTCTGCAACCCTGTGCTGCCTCCGGTCATCAAAGTTGGCTACCTGAACGTCGTGTTCAGCTGTATGTCCCGTCCCCGTTGAGATGCTTCAGGTGCCAGAGGTTTGGACATGTCAGAGACCGCTGTTCTGGGCAGGAGGTGTGCGGTGTTTGCTGCAAGGCAATCCATGATGGGCCGTGCAAAGATCCGGCACATTGTGCTAACTGCGGTGGTGATCATCCCTCCTCTTCAAGAAACTGTCCTCTTTGGATTCAGGAATCCACCATTCAACGGATAAAAACAGAAAAGAAGATCTCCTTTTTTGAAGCCCGCAAGCAGGTTGTGGGCAGTCAGACTCCAACAGCTTCATATGCTTCGGCCGTAAAGACGGTTCCCACAGTTCCCACTCGCTCAGTCTGCTGTCAGACTGATGACTTTACGTTTTCAAAGACACTGCAAGTCAGAACTGTCAACTCTGGTGGAAGCAGGTCCACCACCTTCCAACCCAAGGTGACTGCCCCTGGTGGAGGCAAAAAATCCGCCACCCCTCAGACTGCCCAGCAGTCTACAACATCTGCTGCTGGGCAGATTAAAAAACCAGCAATTCCGCCTCGAACTCTCCTATCCAGTGCCCGTGCGGGCAAGGGAGTTCCACCCACTGTGGAGATGGTGGAGATGAGGACAAAACCTCCACCATCTCCCAAATCCAGACCTCCACCATCTCCAAAATCCAGGCCTTTGTCACCTGCGGGCAAGTCTGCCAGCGGGTCCAGAGACCAACACAGTCCAGTGAAACTAAAAAATAAGTTCACTCCATTGGCCGCAGATGCTGATGAGGAGATGACCTGATCTCTCTCCTTTTCGCCCTCTGCACCATGGATAGTACAATATTCCATTGGAATATCCGTGGACTAAATTCCAACTTTGAGGAGCTGCAGCTTCTGGGTCAATCTATAAACCTTCCGTCGTGGCTCTTCAGGAAACCCAAATTCAAAGCCAGAAGACCTTTACTCTTTCTGGCTTTAATATACTTTCGAAACCTGCACAACCATCCACGTTGGGACTGTCGGGCGGTGTTGCCCTTCTCCTACACAAAACTTTGTTATATAGTCCTGTCACTTTGTCTACCTCCCTTCAGGCTGTAGCTGCGAGAGTCACTCTCCACAAGACTGTGACAATCTGTTCCCTTTGTCTCCCACCTTCTGTCCCGGTTTGTCGTCAGGACCTTGTCAGTCTGATAAGAGAACTTCCTCGACCTTTTTTGCTGTTGGGTGACTTTAAACGGTCACAATCCTCTTTGGGGTAGTGTCAGTACGTCATCCAGAGGTCTGCTAATTGAGGATGTCCTTTCGGATTTAGATTTGTGTTGTCTGAACGACGGATCTGCAACTTACCTCCACTCTTCCACAGTTCACTTTCGTGTTTAGATTTGTCGGTTTGTGACCCCTCGCTGGCCCTGGACTATGAGTGGTCTGTCCATGACGATCTGCACGGAAGTGACCATTTCCCTGTTCTTTTACAGCCCATATTAACTGAAACCGCCTCTGTCTCTCAACATCTCAATTATAAGAAAGCAAACTGGGATCTATTTGCAACCACTATTTCAAAGAATTCCAGGACGCTGATTTTTTTCAGAGTCCAGCCCCAGCAGAATCTCTGACTAACACTGTAATCAAATGTGCTAAAACCTCTATTCCAGTGTCTTCCGATAAACTTCAAATGCCAAAAAACAACCTGGTTCGATTCAGACTGCCAACAAATTTCCAAAGTTCGCAAACGGGCTCAGCGTCGGGTATACCAACGACCTTCGGGTCCCAACGCTCGAGCCCATCAGAAACTCCGTGCTTAAATCGAGATACACTTTTAAAATCAGTAAACGTGGGTCCTGGAGAAGCTTCTGCTCCAGGCTGACATCAAAAACTCCAAGAAAAAAGTGTGGAGCATCATTAAGAAAATCAAAGGGAAGAACACCTGTCCCACTGTGAACCATCTCAAGTTTTCGGATTCTTTAATAACAGAGAAGAAAGCAGTTGCTAATCTGCTTGCTTCAACCATTGAAAAGAATTCCTCCTCTTCTAATAAATCAGCCACTTTTGTCAAAAACAAAGCCCTAAAAGAAAAATCACCCTGCAACTTTTCGTCAGACAACATGGAAGACTACAATCTTCCTTTCACGTTAAACGAGCTGAATCTGCCTTACTCTCTTGCAGCGATTCCTCTCCAGGTCTAGATAAAAATCCATTATCAACTCTTGAAACATCTTCCGCTAGAAGGTCTGAACATACTGCTACAGGTCTACAACCATGTGTGGACTACAGGTTTTTTTCCACCCTTTTGGCGAAAAGCCCTCATTATTCCAATTCCCAAACCTGGAAAAGATCTTTCTAATCCTTCAAACTACCGTCCCATAGCTTTGACCAGCTGTGTTTGTAAATTGATGGAAAAAATGGTCAATGCTAGGCTCATGTGGAAACTCGAAACCGATGGCCTTTTGGCGAAAGAACAGTGTGGTTTCCGTAAACATCGGTCTACAGTTGACCATTTGATTCGTCTGGAATCTACACTTCGGAATGCCTTCTGAACAAACAGCATGCTGTGGCAATTTTTTTCGACTTGGAGAAGGCCTACGATACTACCTGGAAGTCGGGGATACTTCATGAATCTCCACGATCTGGGTTTTCGAGGTCATCTTCCGCTTTTTCTTCAAAATTTTTTGGCAGACCGACAGTTTCAGGTCCGGGTTGGCACCACTCTCTCTGATGTTCACGAGCAGGAGTTGGGTGTTCCACAGGGGAGCATACTGTCTCCTGCCCCTTTAGCATAAAGATCAACAACATGTGAAATCAGTTCAGCAGGGTTCAGACTGCTCATTGTTTGTGGATGATTTCGCTGTCTACGCAACTGAAGCCTGTACCCGAGTGTCCAGCGCAGGCTCCAGCTTTGCGTAGAAAAAAATCCATCGGTGGGCGGATGAAAACGGTTTCACCTTTTCTCCAACAAAGACGCAGTGTATTCACTTCCATAATTTCCGTCAGTTTTTCCCAGATCCTGAACTTCAAGTAGGGAAATCTCCCATCCCAGCTGTTAAAGAGGCCAAATTTCTGGGAGTCATTTTTGACCAAAAACTTAACTTTCTCAGCCATATTAAAAACCTCAAAACTGCTTGCCAGAAAGCACTGAATATTCTGCGGGTCGTAGCGCACACTGACTGGGGCGCTGATAAGAAAACTTTGCTGCACCTGTACAGAGCCTTGGTCCGTTCCAAATTGGACTACGGTTGTGCTGTCTACGGCTCCCGCAAGATCGTCTTACCTCAAACTCTGGACCCTATCCACCATCAAGGGCTTCGTCTCTGTCTTGGAGCGTTCCGCACCACCCCTGTGTACAGCCTGTACGCAGAGGCGGGTGAACCTTCACTGTCCAACCGCAGGCTGAAACTGTCTTTGAATTATTACATCAGACTGTTCTCGGAACCAGAAAACCCTGCCTATGACTGTGTCTTTGATCCTCCGTTCCAAAGTAAGTTTGTAAACAACCCAAAATGTATTCCGCCGTTTGGTCTTCGTATGCAGCCTCACGTGGGGAATGCAGGTCTAGACCTAGGTGTAGTATCTGATTTTTCCAAGTTTCCGGATCAACCACCGTGGACCTTCTTCACGCCAGAGATTCGTTTTGATCTTGCAGCTTTTCGCAAAGAGTCTACCAGCTCTCTGGCGTACAAGGCATTGTATGCTGAGCTCTGTTTGAAATTCCCATCCTGTCAAAAAGTTTTTACTGACGGTTCCAATCTGAAGATGGAGTGGCCTGTGCAGCCTACTGCCCTGGGGCTCCTTCTCAGATACTGTTGGAACATATTCATTCAGATGCTTCTGTCTATTCTGCTGAACTTACTGCTCTGGTTTTGGCTTTGAAGATAATCTCACATTCTTCAAAGAGGGACTTTCTGGTTCTGTCGGATTCACTGTCAGCTTTGGAGGCCATAGCTGGCCGCAACCTTCAGCATCCAGAACTTTTACTTTTTTTTAAAACTTTTTAGTAAGTTGAAGGCGGACGGTTACAACATTACTCTTGCTTGGGTTCCTGGTCATGTCCCTCCGGGGGTTGCGACCTTGTCGTGGTCGGAGGTTTGCGTGGTCCAGTGATCCCTTAGGCTTTGCTGGCGGGGGCATCAATACTTGGAGATAGGCTGTTTTTTCACACTGCTTCTAGGCCTGAGAGGTGCAGATGCTGTTTGGCCTAAGCGTAACGTGGTAAGGAGTTGATGCCCCTGGTAGGGCTTCCCATGTCAGATAGGCTAAGGGTGAGGATCCTGACTAAGAGTAACCCGCCTTCTCCTTTTCTTGTTTTCTGCCTTTATTTGGCCCTTTTCTATCTTCGTCTCCCCTTCAAGTCTTCTTTTTCACACTCCTTTTCTCTCTGTGGTCTCCTTAAGATCCGCCGTGTTTGCCGTGCGGTGCGACCTGTGTCGGAGGGAATGAGATCCTGGTGATTGAGAGGGCCAGCGCTCTCAACACATCACTTTGGCTCGGACCTCTCCTAGACAGGAAGTACACTTTGGCCCGGGTGTACTAATCGGCTCCCCTTCTTGGGGCTGGGTCAAGACAGACAGTTCCCCTACTGGCCAAGTTAACCCTGCAGTGCTCAGCTCTCTGTCCCCGGGAGTTGAGCATGATCAGGGGGATAGGTTGGTAGTTTCTGTTTGTCGTATATCTCTCCCGAAGCCTGGAAGGGGTCAAGACATTGGTTTCTTGGCCCTGGCCCCTTAGTTGGACTCCAAGGTGGGTGGGTAAGGGAGAGATGAAATAAAATAAAATACATTATGGCTTTTTCAAAAAACAATCCCCCAAAAAAGAGGAAGGCTGCATCCCCTATTTCAGGGAATTTTGATTCCGATAGCGATTCGGATATGGAGGTACGACAGAGGACAGGATTCTGGGCTTCCTGGCTCGTGATGGAAGGGACGGAGCGGGAAAAGACCCCTTTCAGCTCTGAGCCCTTTCGCCATACAGAAGGGCTTTCAAGCTTTAGCAGGTACCCTCGGTCCATCAAGAGGTTGAGGAATGGTTCCTTTCTTATTCAATGTAAGTCACAAAAGCAATCTGAACAGCTGCTGAAGGCAACGAAACTTGTGGACAGGAGATCAGGGTAACTCCCCACAAACAATTAAATTCATCAAAAGGAGTGATTCGCTGCAGGGAATTATCAGGGGTTTCAGAGGCAGAGATCAAAACGGAGCTGGCATCCCAGGGTGTGACGGAGGTACGCAGGGTGACAGTAAGGAAGGGTGCAGAAAGAGTGGACACCAACACCCTCTTTCTGACATTCTGCAACCCTGTGCTGCCTCCGGTCATCAAAGTCGGCTACCTGATTGTCCGGGTTCAGTTGTACGTTCCGTCCCCGTTGAGGTGCTTCCGATGCCAGAAGTTTGGCCATGTCAGAGACCGTTGTTCTGGGCAGGAGGTGTGTGGTATTTGCTGCAAGGCAACCCATGATGGGCCGTGTAAAGATCCGGCACATTGTGCAAACTGCGGTGGCGACCATCCCTCCTCTTCACGGAATTGTCCTCTGTGGATTCAGGAATCTGCAATACAAAGGGTTAAGACAGAAAAGAAGATCTCCTTTTTTGAAGCCCGCAAGCAGGTTGTGGGCAGTCAGTCGCCGACAGCTTCTTCGTATGCTTCGGCCGTAAAGAAAGTTCAAACAGTTCCAACTCGGTCAGTCTGCTGTCAGACTGATAACTTTACATTTTCGAAGACATTGCAAGGAAAAACTGTCAGCTCTGGTGGAAGCAGGTCCACCACCTCTCAACCCAAAGTGAGTGCCCCTGGTGGAGGCCAAAAATCCGCCACCCTCAGACTGCCCAGCAGTCTACAACATCTGCTGCTGGGCAGATTAAAACACCAGCACCCCGACCTCGAACTCCTCTGTCCAGTGCCCGTGCGGGCAAGGGAGTTCAACCCAGTGTTTGGGGATGGTGGAGATAAGGAAGAAACCTCCACCGTCTCCCAAACCCAGACCTACTTCACCTGTTGGCAAGTCTGCCAGCAGGTCTGCAGATAGTCCAGTGAAATTAAGCAACAAATTTACAGCTTTAGCAGCAGATGTTGAGGAGGAGATGACCTGATCTCTCTCCTTTTCGCCCTCTGCACCATGGATAATACAATATTCCATTGGAATATCCGTGGTCTAAATTCTAACTTCGAGGAGCTGCAGCTTCTGTGTCAATCTATGAAACCTTCTGTCGTGGCTCTTCAAGAAACCCAAATTCAAAGCCAGAAGACCTTTACTCTTTCTGGCTTTAATATTCTTTCAAAACCTGCACAACCATCCACGTTGGGACTGTCGGCGGTGTTGCCCTTCTCCTTCACAAAACTTTGTTGTATAGTCCTGTCGCTCTGTCTACCTCCCTTCAGGCTGTAGCTGCGAGAGTCACTCTCCACAAGACTGTCACAATCTGTTCTCTTTATCTACCTCCATCTGTCCCGGTTTGTCGTCAGGACCTTGTCAGTCTGTTAGGGGAACTTCCTCGACCTTTTTTGCTGTTGGGTGACTTTAACGGTCACAACCCTCTTTGGGGTAGTACCGGTTCGTCATCCAGAGGTCTGCTGATTGAGGATGTCCTTTCGGATTTGGATTTGTGTTGTCTGAACGACGGATCTGCAACTTACCTCCATTCTTCCACAGGTTCACTTTCGTGTTTAGATTTGTCGGTTTGTGACCCCTCGCTGGTCCTGGACTATGAGTGGTCTGTCCATGACGATCTGCACGGAAGTGACCATTTCCTGTCCTTCTACAACCTGTAATAACTGAACACGTCTCTGTCTCTCAGCATTAAATTATAAGAAAGCAAACTGGGATCTATTTGCAGCCACTGTTTCTAAGGAGTTCCAGGACACTGATTTTTTTTCAGAGTCCTGACCCAGCTGAATCACTGACTAACACTGTGGTCAAGTGTGCTAAAGCTTGTATTCCAGTGTCTTCCGATAAACTTCAAATGCCAAAACACCCTGGTTTGATTCAGACTGCCAACAAATTTCCAAAGTTAGAAAACGGGCTCAGCGTCAGGTGTACCAACGACCTTCGGGTCCCAACGCTCGAGCCCATCAAAAACTCCGTGCTAAATCTAGACACACTTTTAAAATCAGTAAACTCGGTCCTGGAGAAGCTTCTGCTCCAGGCTGACATCAAAAACTTCCAAGAAAAAGTGTGGAACATCATTAAGAAAATCAAAGGGAAGAACACCTGTCCCACTGTGAACCATCTCAAGTTTTCGGATTCTTTAATAACAGAGAAGAAAGCAGTTACTAATCTGCTTGCTTCAACCATTGAAAAGAATTCCTCCTCTTCTAATAAATCTGCCACTTTTGTCAAATACAAAGCCCTAAAAGAAAAATCACCCTGCAACTTTTCGTCCGACAACATGGAAGACTACAATCTTCCTTTCACGTTAAACGAGCTGAAATCTGCCTTGCTTTCTTGCAGCGATTCCTCTCCAGGAATAGATGAAATCCATTATCAGCTGTTGAAACATCTTCCGCTAGAAGGTCTGAACATACTGCTACAGGTCTACAACCATGTGTGGACTACAGGTTTTTTTCCACCCTCTTGGCGAAAAGCCTCATTATTCCCATCCCCAAACCTGGAAAAGATCTTTCTAATCCTTCAAAATTACCGTCCCATAGCTTTGACCAGCTGTGTTTGTAAAATTGATGGAAAAAATGGTCAATGCTAGGCTCATGTGGAAACTTGAAACCGATGGCCTTTTGGCGAAAGAACAGTGTGGTTTCCGCAAACATCGGACTACTGTTGACCATTTGATTCGTCTGGAATCTACACTTCGGAACGCCTTTCTGACAAACAGCATGCAGTGGCAATTTTCTTTGATTTGGAGAAGGCCTACGATACCACCTGGAAGTCGGGGATACTTCATGATCTCCACGATCTGGGTTTTCGAGGTCATCTTCCGCTTTTTATTCAAAATTTTTTGGCAGAACGACAGTTTCAGGTCCGGGTTGGCACCACTCTCTCTGATGTCCACGAGCAGGAGTTGGGTGTTCCACAGGGGAGCATACTATCTCCTGCCCTCTTAGTATTAAGATCAACAACATTGTTCAATCAGTTCAGCAGGGTTCAGACTGCTCATTGTTTTGTGATGATTTTGCTGTCTACGCAACTGGAAGCCTGTACCCGAGTGTCCAGCGCAGGCTCCAGCTTTGCGTAGATAAAATCCATCGGTGGGCGGATGAAAACGGTTTCACCTTTTCTGCTACAAAAACCCAGTGTATTCACTCCATAATTTCCGTCAGTTTTTTCCAGATCCGGAACTTCAAGTAGGGAAATCTCCCATTCCAGCTGTTAAAGAGGCCAAATTTCTGGGGGTCATTTTTGACCAAAAACTTAACTTTCTCAGCCATATAAAAACCTCAAAACTGCTTGCCAAAAGGCACTGAATATTCTGCGGGTCGTAGCACACACCGACTGGGGCGCTGATAAGAAAACTTTGTTGCACCTCTACAGAGCCCTGGTCCGTTCCAAACTGGACTACGGTTGTGCTGTGTACGGCTCCACAAGATCATCTTACCTCAAACTCTTGGACCCTATCCACCATCAAGGGCTTCGTCTCTGTCTTGGAGCGTTCCGCACCACCCCCGTGTACAGCCTGTACGCAGAGGCGGGTGAACCTTCACTGTCCAACCGCAGGCTGAAACTGTCTTTGAATTATTACATCCGACTGTTCTCAGAACCGCAGAATCCTGCCTATGACTGTGTTTTTGACCCTCCGTTCCAAAGTAAGTTTGAAAATAACCCGAAATGTATTCCGCCGTTTGGGCTTCGTATGCAGCCTCACGTGCGGAATGCAGGTATAGACCTGGGAGTAGTTTCCGATTTTTCCAAGTTTCCGGATCAACCTCCGTGGACCTTTTTCACACCAGAGATTCGTTTCGATCTTGCAGCTTTCCGTAAGGAGTCTACCAGCTCTCTGGCGTACAAGGCTTTGTATGCTGAGCTCTGTTCCAAATTCCCATCCTATCAAAAAGTTTTCACTGACGGTTCCAAGTCTGAGGATGGAGTGGCCTGTGCAGCCTACTGCCCTGGGGCTCCTTCTCAGATACTGTTGGAACATATCCATTCCGATGCTTCTGTCTATTCTGCTGAACTTACTGCTCTGGTACTGGCTTTGAAGATAATCTCACATTCTTCAAAGAGGGACTTTCTGGTTCTGTCGGATTCGCTGTCAGCTTTGGAAGCCATAGCTGGCCGCAACCTTCAGCATCCAGAACTTTGCATTTCTTTGAACTTTTTAGCAAGTTGAAAGCGGACGGTTACAACATTACTCTTGCTTGGGTTCCTGGTCATGTTGGCATCGGCGGGAACGAAATGGTTGATCGTTAGCCAAGAACGCCACAAGAGAGAAACTGTCCAACATTTATATCCCCTGTTCAGACGTGAAACCCAAAATTAACGATTATGTGAGAGACCTCTGGCAGGAGGATTGGAACACACAGACGAATAACAAACTCTTTCAGATCCGTCCAAACCTTAAAGACTTCCTCCCATCTACGTCGGGTGGTCGTAAAGAGGAAACGGTTCTGTGCCGGCTGCACACCGGCCATTCGTATTTTACCCATTCTTACCTTTTAAAGAGTGAAGAAGCTCCGTGGTGCATTCCATGTCATGCGCCACTCACAATGAAACATGTTCTTTTAGAGTGTTGGGACTTGCACGATGTGAGACACAAACATTTTACAGCGGAGTCCATGAAGATCCTGTTCAGGGATGTCCCGCCTGACGTGATCCTTGGGTTTTTGAGAGAAATTAACATTTTTCATCTGATTGAGATTTTACGGAAGAAGGATTTTTAACAAAGTTTCTGGTTCGTTTGTAGACGATGTCATTTAACGAGATGTGTGAAAGTTTTTTTTTTTTTTTTTTTTTTTTTTTTTTTTAAATGACTGGTGAGTTGATTTTAACGTGGTGACAGCCCTGATGTGGCCCTCTGCGGTCGGCTGGGCTATAAGCAACATTATCTTATCTTATCTTATCCTGGTCATGTTGGCATCGGCGGGAACGAAATGGTTGATCGTTTAGCCAAGAACGCCACAAGAGAGAAACTGTCCAACACTTATATCCCCTGCTCAGATGTGAAACCCAAAATTAACGATTATGTGAGAGACCTCTGGCAGGAGGATTGGAACACACAGACGAATAACAAACTCTTTCAGATCCGTCCAAACCTTAAGACTTCCTCCCATCTACGTCGGGTGGTCGTAAAGAGGAAACGGTTCTGTGCCGGCTGCACCCGCCATTCGTTTTTTACCCATCTTACCTTTTAAAGAGTGAAGAAGCTCCGTGGTGCATTCCATGTCATGCGCCACTCACAATGAAACATGTCTTTTAGAGTGTTGGGACTTGCACGAGTGAGACACAAACATTTTACAGCGGAGTCCATGAAGATCCTGTTCAGGGATGTCCCGCCTGACGTGATCCTTGAGTTTTTGAGAGAAATTAACATTTTTCATCTGATTTAAGATTTTACGGAAGAAAGATTTTAACAAAGTTTCTGGTTCGTTGTAGACGATGTCATTTAACGAGATGTGTGAAAGTTTTTTTTTTTTTTTTTTTTTTTTTTTTAAATGACTGGTGAGTTGATTTTAACGTGGTGACAGCCCTGATGTGGCCCTCTGCGGTGGGCTGGGCTATAAGCAACATTATCTTATCTTATCTATCATCAATGTATGGGTTGTACTTCGATGGACAGCTTTATAATCTAGAGAATGTACCATCAATGTATGGGTTGTACTTCGATGGACAGCTTTATAATCTAGAGAATGTACCATCAATTTAATGGGAGTAGAGGATCCGTAGGGCGTAGCATTTGTGGCATACCTTGGAGACTAAAAGTTTTGAAATCAGTCTAGTGAGTTGTCATAAAATACAGGGAAAAAGATGAGGCAGAACAAATGATCAAAGGTGGATACTAGGAAAGTAAATATAAAAATGAACAGATAAACTTTAAAAAAATTTTTTTTTAAAAACCTTATCAGTGCATAAAAGAAATATTGACAATCTATGAATTAAATGTTGATTTTTTTTTCCCTCTCAGGTGAAAAACTGGGTGAAAGAATTGCGACGGATGTTTGGACAAGATGTTACGCTGTGCATTGTGGGTAACAAGATCGATCTGGAGAAAGACAGGCATGTGTCTGTGCAGGAAGCTGAAGCGTAAGTGCTTTTTTTTTTTTTTTCTACTCCGAACTTCGTGTTGTATCTATAATGTGTATTATGTATTAAGGCAAAGCATGCTGTTTTACAGGGGTTCAGAGCCTTCCAAACAAAGAGCCAAGTTAGCTCCTGGCCTAGAACGCTGAGATAGCCTGACATTATTTCTGGCAGCCTGACTCACTCAGAAAGCGCCGTACATCTGGCTGCAAAAATGGGCATGCACAATGTTGAACTAAAACCAGTTTAATCAGAGTCATCAAAGCAGACGATGGTGTTTTGTAATGAAAGATATTGCCAGTAGTTGACCACAAGTTGATCAGTGCTCTCTCATGTGGCAGATTCACTCAGAAAATGCATGGCTGCTGTTTTGCCTGTTTCAGTGGTTGTGTACAGCGCTCAGGAAATATTCAGGCTGCCACCAAGGCAACTGGAACATTAACAGAATTCACCTGACATGATTTTTAGACTTAGTGGGAGAGTTGATAGACAGGATGATAAATCTCAGCTGTGATTCCCTGTCTGATCCATTCTTCCATTCATCCTAAATCTCAGCTGTGATTCCCTATCTGATCCATTCTTCCATTCATCCTCTTAAACCCTCACAACCCCTGTCCTGACCTCCATCTCTCCTCTCACCACTTCATTATCTCTCCTTCTGCCCTTCCATCCCCATACTCTCCTTTCTCCCAAGAAAGAAAAGAGACCTGAATTTGAAATTGAAAAGGTACAACAACAAAATCCATCCAGGGAAGGAATCAGGTAAGGTAAGGTGATGTTGCTTATAGACCAGCCGACCGCAAAAGGCCACATCAGGGCTGTCACCAAAATCCCGCATGGCTCCCACTGTTCTGCGAATTGATGGATCTTGCTGAAACATTAAAAAAAAAAAGCAATGAAATAAATCGGGGGAGAAGAAAGAAAGTGGCAGTGTAAGCTGCAGAGTGGTGACTTTTTTGTTCACCAGCAGGTGACACTGACCTCACTAAATCTCGTGTAAACTTCTTCATGAGAGCAGGTAGTCTCCATTTTTTTGATTTCGTCTACCTGGCTGAAAACAAAGTAATATCATGCTTTGATGTTGCACATTGGCTATGCTGCAAAAGGCTGTATGAACAAGTGGTCATAGTTGTGATTGGACCAAAAAGTGGACAAGATACCACTAGGTATTCAGATTTGCTTCAGGTTGCACCATTTCACAAGTTTCAATTTTTTTTTTCAAAGAAAGAGAGGGGGGCCGGAATAGCCCAGTGGTAGAGCGCTCGTGCTGGACTCGTAATCTTGGGGTTGTGGGTTTGAATCTCCGCCGGGCCGTTTCGGTACAGGGGGATTTTTCCCTCAGAGTTAACATTGGTTCTGACTCCATTTCCCATACAGTCCTTCGAATGAGACTTTAAACCAAGGTTCCATGTGTGAACGCACGCGTAACATCTTGCACACACTTAAAATCCCATCACCAACTTTCGGAAGAGAAGGCCAGTTTGGCCGTTGGTATGGATGACACGTCACACATAGCATATATACCTTCTTCAAAGATGGAGTATGGCTGCCTTAATGGCGGGATAA
>CM031607.1:73490809-73500809 GCA_018398815.1 Conus ventricosus | reverse complement strand
ATTTAGAATTAATTGTCATGGAGCTCCTTCATCGTTTGAAATGCATTCACCTTCTCAGATTTCGAGAGCATGTGAGAATTTGAACAAATTTAGGAATACAAAGAAGCTTGTGAGACAAGAGAATCACAGTGCATGTACTTGCCTTTTTTTTTTTTTTTACCAGTGGCTGCATGCATGGTAATACAAAGCTTGTGTAGGCTTGTGTATTTGTTGTCTCATATTGGTGACAACTCAGTGTGTGTGTGTGTGTGTGTGTGTGTGTGTGTGTGTGTGTGTGTGTGTGTGTGTGTTTATCAAAATGTATGTTTGTATATGTGATTGTGTGTGCTCAAGTGTGTATATGTGTGTTTGTGTGCATATTGTGTATGCATACGTGCATATTTGAGTGTTTGTCTGTGTGAGAATGTATATCAGTCTGCACACTTATGTGTATGTGCATTTAATGCTTTTGTGTTTGTGCCTATAATGGGTGTTTGAATATACTTCTAAGTGTTTGTGCATATGTGTATTATGTTTGTGTGTGTGTGTGTGATGTGTGTGTGTGTGTGTGTGTGTGTGTGTGTGTGTGTGTGTGTGTGTGTGTGTGTTAGCTGCAATTGGATGCAAATAATCACTCTATTGTAGACTTTGTTTTATTCAGTGTTTTGTTTTGGTTACATGTTAGATTCTTTTTCTTTTTGTTATCAATCAGAAACATAGTCAGAAAACATATGAGTTCTGTAAAGGTGTCACTCATGCATGACTTAATTGTTTACAGGAATGATTGAGAAATCAGATGGAACATTGAAACAAGGCCGTCCAGGGGCAAACAACGCCGGAATGTTGTGGTTGTCGATGATCCCAAAGAGGAGATGCCGACAAAATCAGGGAACTGTTGTTGAATTGTTTTCTTTTCCCATACCAAATCTCTTTTCTGATGTTTTTGTTTTTACTTTTTTCAATTATACGTTTCCATTCTTATTTTTCTAATTTTTATGAATTGATTAATTGATTATTCTTAAATGAAACAAATATTGTGGTCATGACGATGTTGATGATGGATGAAAATAATTTTTGTGATGATAATGGTGACATCCTTTTATGTTTTTTTTTTTTTCTGTATTCAGAGTTATTTGTTGGTGGAATAGTGATCACAACCACACTTTTAAAGCAAGAAGGGACTAATGCAATAACTTGAAGTTTAGCAACTTATTCAGCTGCTGCCTCCTTGTTTTTCTTTTGTTTTCAAAGGTAGTGAACTGATGTGAACTTTATTATTACTTTTTTTTCAATGTTTTCTGCAACATTTGTACACAAGAAAAAATCTTTTTGTAACATGAACATATTTGCAAACACACTTTACAAATTCACTACACACACACACACACACACACACACACACACACACACACACACACACACGGCGCGAAGTATCTATGGATGTATTGCCACATATTTACAAGTTGGCATATACCCAGAATGTGCATTCTAATTTGTACATAAACATATACTGACTTCCATAAAAAAACGCGAAAACAAAACAAGCTGAAGGTTGGGGTGAATTTTATTGGTCACAATTGTACAGAGTGGAAGCGAGAATTCAACGTGATTTGATTCATTACACCTGTAATGTGTGAAAATGTCATCAGCAATATGTCTTTTGTGTGGAAAATCCAAGGTCACGTGACAAACCAGCTTGAAGTCTTAATACCGTGTGTGGCCACCATTTGCGTTGACAACTGCTTGACACCTGCGGCTCATTGAGTGGACCAGGTGGTTGATGCGTCCCCTTGGCACACCAGCCCACACATGGACGATGGCCTGGTGAAGTTGAGCCGCTGTTGCTGGTCGTGGACGCAGGAGGTCCAACCGTCTGCCAAGTTAATCCCAAAAATGTTCTATTGGGTTTAAATCGGGACTGAGGGCTGGCCAGGGCAGGACAGTGACGTTGTTATGCTGAAGAAATTGCTGGGTGACCCTGGCGGTGGGTGTTCTTGCATTGTCCTGTTGGAATGTCCAGTTTGGGTGTTGCGCAAAAAAAGGAACGACATGGGGTCTGAGCACCTGGTTAATGTAGCGCTGTGCATTGACACCCTGTCCGCGACCAGGACCAATGTTCTGAAAGATGACTGGGCCTATGGCGTGGTTAATGCCAATTGCATCCCATATCATAACGTTCGGGCCTCCCCAGGGGTTCCGCTCTACCAAATGGGAGTCAGCATAGCGTTCACCAGGTCGACGCCATATTCTGGCACGACCGTCAGCCATGTCAATACAAAAACGGCTCTCATCTGAGAACAGTATGCGTCCCCACTGCTGCCTGCCCCAGTTGATTCGGGCTTGTGCCCACTGCAGCCTGTCCTGCCGGTGTCTTGGTGTCAGTACCGGACCTCTGCAAGGACGCCTACATGCCAGCCCGTTTTCCTGAAGACGCCGCCGCACAGTGTTGAGGCTGATTCGTTGCTGGAGATTCCCAGGCACCTGTCGAGCAGTGTTAGCGGCTGTTTGCCGCCTGTCCCGCAGATGGGTTTGAACAAGATGGCGATCCTCTCTTGGTGTGGTGACCCGAGGACGGCCTGACCGGGGACGATCATCAGTGGTACCAGTGACTCGCATGCAGTGCTGCAGACGATAGATGGTTGAGATGTGGACGTTAAAGATGTTGGCGACCTGCCTGGCATCCACACCAGCCTCCACCTGGCCTAGGGCACGATTGCGTTCCTCTGCTCGTAGTCTTGGCATCTCTGTAGCGCTCAGACGGCAAGTTGTTACCTGAACCTTGTAGCGCGGCTTTATAAGGGCTGCATGCCTGTGTACTTGTAGCTGGTTAACTTTGCTCTGCATAGTGTGCACGTGCCTCACATGCAGCAACCAGTTTGCCATTTTTGTTGACCCTCCAATGCCGGATTGATGTGTTGCTCACACAATTTTTTCACTGCACGTGAGTCTTGGACCCAAACAACTTGCCACAATGGTTCAATATTGTATATTCACCCCTTTTCACCCGAAAAATAGCCTTTCAATTTTTCGCGTTTTTTATGGAAGTCAGTGTATATTCTGAAAATATCCACATATGTGATTATGTGATGGGTACAAAAAGTTAGAGCCTTCAAAGTCACTTGTGATTTGGTTTTCTCACTATTGGTGCTTGCTGAGAAAATGCCTGCCTTAAAGCTTGCCATGTGCAAACACTCTCACAGACATGTGCACACCTACACATTTTACACAGACACACACACACACACACACACACACACACACACACACACACACACACACACACACACACACACACACACATTCTCTCTCATGAATGCACACACACACTCAACACATGCATGCACATAACTCACACATACACACACAAGCAAATTGTATACTTAAAGACAAGCTCTGAAATCTCTTTAAATGATCAGATTTCACACTGAACGTCACACACATTCGGATCAAGACTCATTTTGTAGCCTTTAGAATATACTTGTCCTACAGCAGAGGTTCATGTTAGTATTGTTGCAAGTGTAAAATGATGATGGAGACATGTAAAATCTAAATGTTGTGTTCTTTACTTTTGTTTGTAGGTTTATGTGTATATTGCTGTATTTCACTTAATTGTAGAAGTGGTATTGCTCAACATTGCTATGAATTGAAGAGTACATGATTGTAGGGAGTAACCAAGGTGAGCATTCTTTAGTTTAGCTTCCCTAACTGTTTGAAACTTTCTGCCTTCTTTCTGCTGTGTAGACTAGTCAATCATGCTTTTTCACACACACACACACACACACACACACACACACACACAAAATGCACGCATGCACGCACGCACGCATGCATGCACACGCGCACACACACACACACACACACACACACACACACACACACACACACACACACACACACCTGTATGTGTATGTGTATATATATATATATATATATATATATATATATATATATATATATATATATATATATATGAATTGATTTGGTACCATTGATAAGGAAACTATCGAAATTGCTGTTTGGTACAGGACTGTTCAAATGTCCCCTCTGTACACATGCTGCAAATGCTAGTTTGAAAGTACCCTTTTTTTATGTGTTTCTGGCACATGCAAGAAACTCATATCAGTTAGGCTAGAAGTTTGATTTGGCTCAAACAAGACACAGATGACATTAAAACAAGGGAGTGGATTTAATGAAGTACTAGTCACCAAAAGGTTTACAGAATTTGATAAATCATGTAGACAGATGCATACATAAGTATAAAAGAGAGAGAGAAGTAACAAAGAAAGAACAAATATGATATTTAAACAACATAGCCTTTGACATAAATTCTTTCTGTTGCAAACTCGCAATCTTCGATACAGACATAAATGGTGTCAGTGAAAGGGTTGGGGGGCAGAAAACAAATGTTATTTATGTATGTAGCATCTTTATTTTTCCTTGTTCAATAAATTGTAATGTCCTCTGATTGGTACATGAAATGATCAGAAGTCTTGCTGTCGAAGAGGAACTTGATTTTGTACAGGAATGTTAGAAGGAGTCCCACTTGAGCTCATGCTGCAAATTAACCCCAGTGTATCTCAAGCGTGTCAAGAGCAGAATCTGCTACAGGTGATAGGTGTTTGAAACTGCCCTCGAGGATATGCTGGTGACAATAGTCTGTCATTTTAAATGAAGACTGACCAGTGGTCATTCAGACTCTCCAGCATTGCTTCCAGATAGCAATTCAGCTGTTTTTTTCTGACCTTGTGCAGGTTGCAGGTGCCACCATTTCAATACGAAAGACTTGGCAATGGCAGGACTTTACTCTGGTAGGCCTGTTGCAAACTCAGTCGTACACAGTGAGGACAATGACAGACCTTGTTTTAAATCATGTGAATCGGACACCTTTACTGTTCACAGAAGAGTTCAGGCTCTGCTCAGTTTCTCCATGGTCTTGACCAAATCCAACAACCGTCAGGTGAGCAACAGGTCATGAACTGAGATCGTTATGGTGATGGGTGATTTGTAGTTTGGGGCAGTAGAAGTAAGGCTGTGAAGATCGACATGCAAATTCTATGAGGGGGATTAATGGCTGTTGCCAAACACAGGGATGAAGTCATTCGTGTCCATGTAAAGCCCTGTGCAGAGGCATGTGGCGATGGCTTCCAGGGATGTGAGAGGGGTGTGGAAGTACAAGAATCGAGAGAGTTTATGATGATTCCCTTTGCATGCAGTCATATGTAGTGCTGCTATAGTTGTCAAAACTGCCCAACCCAAACAAAGCATACGAAGACCAGCCAAGGGAATGTATTGTTCTTGAAATGCCACACTTTCATGGTCTTCTGTGATCATTGTCAACGTCAGTGCGAAATGATTCATTTGTGTGTGTGTGTGTGTGTGTGTGTGTGTGTGTGTGTGTGTGTGTGTGTGTGTGTGTGTGTGTGTGTTGGTTGGTTGTAAATGAAAAACAAAACAAAACCAGCACATGTAAGCGTTTCAGTGTAGTTTTCACATTCCAGGACTTCATGTTCATGAACAACAGCATTCCACTGCATGAGAGGAAAATTTCAGTGTGTTTATGAAACCATCATGTACACAGAATGTTCTC
Source organism: Conus ventricosus (assembly GCA_018398815.1). Classification (NCBI taxonomy): domain Eukaryota; kingdom Metazoa; phylum Mollusca; class Gastropoda; order Neogastropoda; family Conidae; genus Conus; species Conus ventricosus. The sequence continues at coordinate 73,495,243 of CM031607.1, read as the reverse complement.
TTAATCTTTGGACCTCAGTCTAATGCAACCTCCAGGGACATGTTATACAGCGGACCATTGCACACTGTCCTCGCCAGTCAGATCTGTACAGCAGCTCCACGATGCTTTCATGCAGGAATGGAATGGACCTGCGAGTGCTCTAGAGGCTTGTCCACCGAGTGTTGGAGGTGCACTGCCAGGTGCTGTCAGTAGCACCTGATGGTGGTGAACTTGCTACAGACTGCAAACTGTTCGTGTCAAGTGTGAAAAATGCCAGGGGAGCAAATTCTGTCCATTGGGTGAAAAGGTGGTCATTTAGGGATAGTGTTCTGTTCCAACTCAGATACAGTAAAGCCATTAGCATGCCACTGATAATGTGGATTATTCTGTTAATGGCTGTTTAATATGCAATTGTGATTTTGTTTTCCCTGTTCAGTTGAAAGCCTTTGAAAATTAATGTTTGCATTTTCAATCCTCAGTCAATGTTAAGCAGTATATAGTAGGTTACAAGCGTTCATGAAGTAATTTATTAATCAAATGTATGAATTAATGATTCCACCATGGTATGCTTGTATATATATATATGTATATACTTGCTTATTTTGTACATGCCGAAGTCTGTGTGTAATCACAGTGTGTGTGTGTGTGTGTGTGTGTGTGTGTGTGTGTGTACAGACGTCATGAAGATTCAGGCAGGTAATGTGCCAGAAAAACACTCTGCCAGATGATCATGGTTGTTAATATACATGGAAATAAGGTTTTAACTATTGTGACTACATGTGCCGTCACAAAGATGGGCTTCAGACCTCAATCAAAGTACAGGATAAACTAGATTCTGATTTTAACAATAATTTAGGGTTACATGATGATGATAAGATGTATCAGATTAGATAATATACACTAAAAAAACCTGCTTATCTCTAGCTTGTTTTTAACTTTCTCTGCTGAGTTCTGCATGTTTGTGTGCACATGTTTGTGTTTGTCGTATATGACTTTTTGTTGCACTGATGTGTGTATAGGACTGGGGCATGTGGTTTTAAGATTAAGCAGACATGGTTCTGTTGTCTGTCTGTTCTTTTAAATGAATAATTGACTGAGTGATATTTATTACATTATTTATTACATTTATTTTACAAATTCTTTATTTCTTGTTTTATATGCTTTGTTGTTATACATCGTGGAGAGCTTGCACTGTGTGTGACATGCAGAGCTAAATACTGCTCCATCATTATCATTAAGAATGAACGTTGATTCAGAAATATCATCAATAGTAAATGTTGGTTGAGAAACAAACACTAAAATTTACAAAAATTCTTTGAGTGTATAATAAAGGTGTTGCAATGAGACAAAAGAAATTCATGTTTTTGAACACTCCAGTGGAGGTAGACCACTGACTGAGATAAATTATAAGAATTGGTTCTGATCTCTTGTCGAATTCTGTTCTGACTGACAGCAGAAACGTCAGTTCTGGTATAAAATTAAAAGCTTTTTTTTTCCCAGGAAAGAATTCACAATTTCAGTATTCAATGACTGTCAAGTGGGACCCAAAATGGGAGGCATGATTTTCAGTTCCAACATAATTCATAGATGAGTGTCTTCCAAACAATCCAAATCTCACCTAGTTATCCCTATAAGTGTTTCCCTATAAGTGTTTCACTTGTCATGCGGCCTGAAGAAGAGCAGTGGCTCGAAAGCTTGCGCTTAAACAGACGGTGTTTTGTGTTTTTATTGAATCTAGTTATCCCTATAATTTATTAAATTGAAAGTTTGAGAATAGTCCATCAAAATGCATGGAATATTCTAGATAACTTTTGTTCACTTGTCAAAAGATTATTGGGCTATCTGGAAGCTTCCAGAATTATAATACAGTTCTATCATCTGGACATAGGTCACTGGAGGGGAAAACATTTTTTTTCAGGATTCAGTGGAAGGTTCTGGAACTGTCTTAATGTTGTTGAACAATTCTCTGTTTCTGTTGTGTGTGCAGACATAATTAGATAAACATGCATCATAGTAAACAAAATTGCTTAAAACTTTTAAAGCAAAGTGCAATATTGATCTGTATATGATGGAAGATTACTCTGTGATATTAAATGAAGTTACCCACCCTGAAAGCATTAATTGGCTAAAAGTCAGTTCCAGTGACCCTGAAAACTTTTGGGGCAGAGGGTTTGGATCCCATGTGATCTTATGGAAAGATTAGAAGTTGTTGGATGGGTGACTTGGAATATGGAGGATGATAAGTGTATAATTCATGTGAATTTGTGTTTGTAGAGAAATTAACGATGTTTGTAGTTTTGATGGGCAAAAAGTCTTGTGTGAGAATTTTAATGTTACATTTTAGGGTGTTGGTTGTGCTCCAGGATTACATTAGTCAGGGTACATGAATTCAAATGCAGTGGAATTGCTGATATGCTGTTAAACATTCAATTGTATATTGATGAAGAAATGTACATATCGGTCATTAAGGTTTGACTGGAGGGTATTTCAGAATAGTGATTTGTTTGCTTTTTTATCCACCAACAGACATTATTTATTAAACGATGCTGTGCAATATGTTTGGATATTGTGTGTTTGAACGTTTTGAAGTACACACATATTGCATATATCTACTGTATATGTATATTTTATGGGACTTGGCAGACTAAAAAAAGCCCAGTGCAATACAAAGGAAAAGAAATTGTTATTATTGCTTTTGTTATTTACAAAGAAACGGAAAATGATTTTATGATTTTTGCATTATCTCAACCAAAGTGACAAAAATATATCTTATTTTCCTTTGCATCTCATTCACAAGTTATGAATAAAAGATGAGATGAAATATTGTGCATATATACAGTTAGTACAGAATATATTCAAAGTTGTGAATAAATTATCTTTCATTGCTTGCAGAATATGTGTTTGTGTGTGTGTGTGTGTGTGTGTGTGTGTGTGTGTGTGTGTGTGTGTGTGAATCAAATTGCAGAAAATGTTTATATACCTGTGTGTGTGTGTGTGTGTGTGTGTGTGTGTGTGTGTGTGTGTGTGTGTGTCCAGTTAGACGAAATGGGAAAAAAGGGTGAATTCACTATGCGAATGTCAGGCTCTGAACATCAAGTTTGAATTCCTCGCAATTACACATGCATTGGGACACTTGGTCACCAGTCACTTGTACTCAACTTACATATAAGCTAGTCACAAAAAGTTAAGGGCCGCCTTAGATTTTGGGGTACTCTAAGTAATGGGTCTGAATGCTCGTAAAACAAAGCGCAGCGTGTTTCATTCTGAGCTATTCTGACAGCTCACACACCACACTGTATGACCGAAATAATCTTTCAGACGACGCATTTTTCGGGTCAAGAATATGCGCTCAGCCAAAACACCAAAAATCCGTGAATAATGCATGAAGTTTGGCCAGGCGCAGATTACACAGCAGTTTTGAATTGAGAAATCGGCACAGTGCACGTGCAAGGCCTGCCTATGTTGAACACTTTTCAATGACAATTTGCCTGCGGTGGGTATAAAATGACCGCTAATCGGGGCTGCAATAACCATGCCTCCAAGACGAAAACTGTCAACATTAGATCGCGGCCGGCTCTGGGATGGCTCCAAGATGGCATTTCTGGAAGAGAGGTGGCAAGACGTCTGGGAGTGAGCCACTCAGTCATTCAACGCCTTCACCAGCGATACCAAGACACTGGAAGAGCCGAGGAACGACCACGCTCAGGGCGGCCAAGAATCACCAACGGGCAAGATGATCGCTACTTGATGCTGACAGCAGTCCGCAGCAGAACCATCAATGCAACCACTCTGAGACAGGAGCTGAGAAGAACGACTAACATCAACGTAAGTCGCCAGACCGTCCGAGGTCGCCTTCACAGTTTCAACCTCCGCTCAAGAAGGCCCGCCGTCCGTCTCCCACTAACACAGCACCATCGACAGGCCAGAAGGAGGTGGTGTCGACGTCATCAGCGATGGACGAGGCAGCAATGGAGCACCATCCTCTTCACCGATGAGTCAAGATTCTCCCTGTCCCGAAATGATGGCCGGGTACGCGTCTGGCGTCGTCCAGGGGAGAGGCTTGCTGATGGCTGTGTTCGTGAGCACGATCGCTATGGAGGCGGCTCCCTGATGGTATGGGGAGGCATCCACCTTCATGGCAGGACACCCCTTCACCTTGTGCCAGGCAGACTTACTGGCGTAAGGTACAGAGATGAAATCGTGAGGCCGTTGATTATCCCCACTCTGCAAGCCATGGGACCCGTGCCACCCTCATGGACAACAACGCCACTCCACACCGCGCCCGTGTGGTGAACGACTACTCAACAGACCCTTGTGACTCTGATCCAGTCCATGAGGCCTAGATGCGTGGAATGTGTGGGTGCAAATGGCGGACATACGCACTACTGAAGCTTTTCAATAAACTTTCTTGTGAATTGTCAATTTTGTGATTTTCAAAAAGAGGGTTATGATGTT
>CM031607.1:73483309-73485809 GCA_018398815.1 Conus ventricosus | reverse complement strand
CAGCAAATGAATTTTTCGTGACTTTCTTATCTGATATGGATATATAGTGGTAAATCATCAATATAGATACAGAATAGGAGGGGGTCTAGCACTGAGCCTTGTGAGACACCACGTCTAACAAACTCTGTAAAGGAGGTTTCACTATTAAGCAGCGTAATACCGAGTCCTGTTATTGAAGTATGAGTGGAATCATAAGACTTTTGAAAAATGGTTCAAAGAGATAGACAGTTTCTTTTAAAACAACGGAATGATCAACAACTGAGATCAAACACCTTTTTGAAGTCAAGAAAAAACAGACAACTCCCGTCATTTGTGACTGATCCATGTTTGAAATCGTTCAGGAGAATGCTGTGTGGCGGGAATGATTAGATCGGAATCTAGATTGGAATATGTGAAAGAGTTCGTTTTTCTCCATGAATGATATATGTGGGTGTATTATATTTGTCTTTCGAGGGGTTTTCATAGAGGTGACAGTAAGGATGTAGATATGAAATGATTTGGATCCGACAAATCGTTCGATGTTGGAAAGGGGACCACTTTGGCGTTTTTTGAATGCTGAAAGGAAGACTTGGTTTCAAGGGATATATCATATATGTATATAAGATACTCAACAATGTAAGGCAGAGCGAGTTTGCATAGGAATGCGGACAGGCATATGTTATCAGGATCCATGGACCTCTCTTGTTTATATTCTTTATGATTCTTTAACTGCGCTATGAACATTCTTACTTTTTGTACAGCAAGAGAAATAAGGAGTGAGTTATTTGGTCTATGTTTTTGCTTGTAAAACAATATTAGGGTAGTCGGGCATGTATGTTCACCACATAACCTCTTATTGTATGTGAAACTTGACAAAAACTGTTGAAAAGCCAGGTGTAATGTTTGTTGTTGAAAATATTTTCTTTTTTAGTTTGTACGCTTTTTGTGCTCAGTAGTACATTGATGTCCTCCAAATGGCGACTTAACTTGCTTTTTCGCATGAGTCATTTGACCTAGGTAGGCCTACTCTGTTTAATTTAATCGGAAATACAGTTTCTTTGCTCTTTGTATTCGTCAAATAAATATACGTCCTTGTGTTTGTCACGAAGAATCATTTTTGTGTGTGCTGTACTTCTGGAGTTAACCACAGTTTCATCTGGAGATGCTGAACTTTTTTTTTTTTTTCTCTCGTAGCGGTGCATGTTTAGGATATAAGGAAGATGTAGTACAAAAAACGTCAGTGCTTCACTGATGAGTAAATAATTTCAAGTGAAATAGGGAAATGTATGAGTCAAAGATATAAGCTATTTCACTGTATTTTTGCGAAAATAGATGGTCGTGTGGTCTTTGGATGGTGGTTTTGAAAGCCTGAATGAGCATATGCAGAAGACTAGACAATGATCTGCTGAATGTACCACTGAAACATCTGTTTGTAGCAGATTTGTTGTTTGTGCATATATGCTCAGTGATAGTCGTAGTTGTTTCAGTTATCCCCGTTAGGGTTAAAAGAGTATAGAAAGTGAGAGTGTACTTGTTCAAAACTGGTTGTAATAACATATCAATACTCATCATCATCATCATCATTCTCTTGCCCATGATGGGCGTAGAGGAGAGATGAGAGACACTCTCGAAGCCAGGCACCGCCATCCGGCCCTGTCCTCTGCCTGTCGCATCAGCGTGGGGCCATCCATCCTGGTCCATTCTTTGATGTTGTCCATCCAGCATTTGGTTTGTCGTCCCCTTCGTCTGCCGCCTTCCAGCGTGCCCTGGATGACTGTTTTGGGCAGTGAATTGTGGCGTATGACATGCCCAAACCACGACAGCTTCCTCTTCTTGACTGTTGCCAAGAGGGGTTCTTGGGGGCCTGCAAGTGATGTTATTTGGCTCCTCACAAGGTCGTTTGTCTTCCGGTCTTGCCAAGAGATCCCGAGCAAGCGCCTGAAGCATTTAGTTTCAAACGTCTGGATTCTCTTGGTGGTCTCTGCTGTCATGGTCCAGCTTTCGCAGCCATACAGCAGGATGGACAGCACCAGGGACTTGTACAGCTTCATCTTTGTAGGAAAGCTGATCTCCCTGCTCTTCCAGATCTTGTTTAGCTTTGCCATTGCTGCTGTTGCGATCGCTAGTCTGGTCTTGATTTCTGTTGTAGAGCGACCGTCTTTGGTGAGAGTGGCGCCAAGGTATTTGAAAGCGCCCACTTCTTCAAGCTGTTGTCCGTTCATGTAGATTTCAGCATGGGTGTTGGTTGTGCTGTTGACCAGGACTTTGCTTTTTTCTGTGCTCACTTCCATTCCATATGCACCTGCCCTTTCTTCCAGTCTCTTTGTCAGGTCTTGTAGTTCTTCGTTGCTGCCTCCCATCAGGTCGATGTCATCTGCGAACCTCAGGTTATTGATGGTTCTTCCTCCGATGGAGACAGTGGAGTGGAAGTCATGGAGGGTTTCACGCATGATTTTTCCAGGAAAAGATTGAACAGTACGGGAGATAGCAGCAGCCTTGACGGACTCCAATGTTGGTAGTT
>CM031607.1:73462761-73483209 GCA_018398815.1 Conus ventricosus | reverse complement strand
GTAACCCAGTATCATATGCATATGTTTGCGCAGAGTGTCATGAACGCTGCTAGCTACCACCAAACTCGCAAGAATTTGTAAAGTCTTGCTGAGAACTAGGGAATGCATCTCTGGCTTCAGTCACTGAGCTTTTCACTTTACAATAATCTTGGCTCTACAAATACCATCACGTGAAATCTCAGCTGTGCTTAACAATTGACATTTCCATCTTCTCCGTGTGTGTGTGTGTGAGATGCCCTCCCATCTTCAACCTTTTCTATGGACTCCTTGGCAGCCTTCGGACAAGTCCTTGAAGCCTAGGCAAACTCTTTATTGAACTGGGCTTACACAGGATCAGCAAATTTCTTGGGCAAAACCAAAAAGTTGGAGCCTGTTGATAAAATCAGTATAGAATATAATGACATTTTAAATCCAGTTTTTGTTTAAAATATTTAAAATTCCATACTGTTCATGGCTTTTCACATGCACAACCCCCAAAGCAGCAGAATAATCAGTATACATGTTGATTATGATTGTCTGTTGGATGAAGATAGGTTTCTCAACTTCAGTTGTTAATCATAATGATGTGGCCGTTGCTGAGCCGGCCGCTAGATCAGATGTGGGTCATAGAGTGATGGTTATTGTGACAAAGACAGTGTGAGAGTGTGGAATTTTAGTGTGTGTTTCAGAATGTGTATGTGTGTGTGTGTGTGTGTGTGTGAGTGTGAGTGTGTGTGTGTGTGAGTGTGTGTGTGTGTGTGTGTGTCACTTTGTGTGAGAGTGTGAGAGTGTGTGTGTGTGTTGTGTGTGTGTGTGTGTGTGTGTGTGTGTGTGTGTGTGTTTGTGTGTGTGTGTGTGTGCGTGCGTGCGTGTTGAGAAGGAGGTGAGGGAAGGTTGATGCATTGCGAAAACCTAGATATATGTTTTCATACACGAACATGGGCAAGCTGTTGTTATTCTGTTTTAATTTAAAAGTTTGTGGAAATGTTGATTCAATCCTTTGCATTCAACATGCTCATGAATGCGTGCATGATATTTGTCTGTGTGTGCGTGTCCACATGCTTTTGTGTGTGCACAAGTCTGTCTGTCTTTCTGTGTGTGTTTGTCTGTGTGTATATATATATGTATGGACATTGCTTCATGAATATGTTTTGCTTAGAGGAGTGGGGATAGGTGGATGTTGCTCAGGGTGTTGAGAAGAGATGAAAAAAATTGAGAAATATCACCAACCTGTAAACAGTATGGTGTAGTGGAAGGATTGCGAACTTCCTGGCAGGGTGGTCATGGATTACAGCCACATCAGAAACATAGGAGACTCAGCAGCAGAGCAGTGTTTCCTGATAACTTCATGTTGACTGCTATCTGAGGAGTGGTGACAGGACAAACCTGGAGGGGGCTGGGAATAGAGAAGCCAAGATGAGAGGCGTGGGATTGATGTCAATAAGGGGGCACATAAGATGAGACCAAAAAGAAAAAAGAAAAAAAGAGGAAAAGGATAAATGGTAGAAAAGCGACGATAACCTACCTTCAGTAGTTCTGTGTTTTGTATCGTGTGAATTTGGTCTGCAAACTGTTGTTGTTCGTCCGTCAAATCAATGAGGACCACTTCAGTCATCTAGAGGTTGAGGGGGAGGGTGTGTGTGTGTGTGTGTGTGTGTGTGTGTGTGTGTGTGTGTGTGTGTGTGTGTGATGATTTGTGAATATGCAGATGGCAGATAGGTCTGCAAACTAAATACACTTAATCAGGACAGTTCTGCAAGAAAGTGAAATACACTCAATCAGACTGCGGCAACAGTCTGAACAAATAAATGATTTCCTTTTTTTTTTTAGCAAATGCCAATACAATGGCTTGTGTTTTCATTTTATGTAGATTTATTTGCCCCCTCTTCCAAACCCTTACAAATTTATTTTGTGCAGACAATGATTTTCTCCATGTGTGGATACGATATATGCATCGACTTGTACGATGTGAGACATAAACACTTTACAGCAGAGTCCATGAAAACCCTGTTCAGAGATGTCCCGCCTGACGTGATCTTCGAGTTTTTGAGGGAGATTAACATTTTTCATCGGATTTAAGATTTTACAGAAGAAAGATTTTTTTAACGACGTTTCTGGTGCGTTTGTAAAAGATGTAATTTAAAGAGATGTTGAAAGTTTTTTTTTAAATTAAAATGTTTTTTTTTTAAAGATGACTTGTGAGTTGATTTTAACATGGTGACAGCCCTGATGTGGCCCTTTGCGGTCGGCTGGGCTATAAGCAACATAACCTTACCTTACCTTACGATATATACATTACACACATGCTCATTCTGTCTTCTTTTTTCAGGTGGTGGTGTACTTGTGGGAGCATCCAGCCTGACAGGGCGGTATTGGCTGGGCTCCTTATGGTACTACACCAACCCAGAGCTGGCCCCAGACGTTGACAAGTGCACAGCAGGGGTTCAGTTGGAGGCAGGTCTGCGAGATGCATCATGGGTAGATGCACAGAAGGTTCTGGTTGGCCTCGATACAGGTGAGGGTGATTAAGATCATAGGAGTAGGAAAATGCTGAACATGTATATTTGCAATTTTTCTGAACTCTGACATGTTTTTCTGTCAGTCTTCATATTTGTTTTAAAGCAGATCGAGGATCCAGGGGTGATGAAGGTACTTTTTTTTTATTTTATTTTTTATTTTGTCATGATCATGGATTTTTTTTTAATTTTTTTTTTAATAATAATTTTCCAAAAGCAAAAGACAATAAACAAGACGCATGTACAGGAAAACAAAAACATAGTTTCAGAAACAGTTACATATAGTTATTAGACAAAAACAGTTACATATAGTTATTAGACAAAAACAGTTACATATAGTTATTAGACAAAAACAGTTACATATAGTTATTAGACAGAAACAGTTACATATAGTTATTAGACAGAAACAGTTACATATAGTTATTAGACAGAAACAGTTACATATAGTTATTAGACAGAAACAGTTACATATAGTTATTAGACAGAAACAGTTACATATAGTTATTAGACAGAAACAGTTACATATAGTTATTAGACAGAAACAGTTACATATAGTTATTAGACAGAAACAGTTACATATAGTTATTAGACAGAAACAGTTACATATAGTTATTAGACAGAAACAGTTACATATAGTTATTAGACAGAAACAGTTACATATAGTTATTAGACACTTAGTAGGTGATGGACTGATGAGGGCACATCTCTAAAAGGTTTTTTTTTTTTTTTTTTTTTTTGAGAAGCCAACCAGTCTAACTCAAACTAGTCTAAGACAAAGCTTGTAAACAAATCTAAATCCATATAGCCACAGTTCGCTCAGGAGTGCAGCAGGATACTCAGACACAAACACACACTCACAGAGGCCTTGGAAATTCACTGTCAGTGCAGAATGATCAAGAAAATTGGTTACTGTGTTTAGTGCTAGAAAAAGATAAAATTTCCCCAGACAATCGTTGAACAAAGGTCATCAAGATGCAATTGCTGAAAAACAACTGTCTTTCCTGTTCATGTTGCATATATTATATATATCTTATTCTTGCTTCGTCTCTGTCTAGTACAGTGTCTAGTCAACTTTGTGTGTTTTTGTCAGTAGTGAGACGTCCACATTAAGAAATATATCCATGCTTTTTTTTTTTTTTTAAGTGGAAAAAGAAAAGCTCTTTAGAATGTCTTACCTAAGGTATCTGAATTTCTGTAAGGGAGGAGAGGAGGCTTCGTGCTCAGTAATGAACCCAGACAGAGTGCCTTCTCTGTGGGGCATCCAAGTATCCTAGTGGGAGCAGAGTTCTCTTTGTTTTGTGAGAGGGAGGTGTAGGAGAGAACCTAGGATGGGGTGGGGGCAGCTGTGTAACACTTGTTGAGGTGGAGTGAAAACAAGTGTTCACCATGCAGGCTAACTCATCGGGCAGTGTTCTGAGAGGGACTGATTTACTGATAGCATTTGGTTGCCAGAGCCAGCTTTTTGATCACCCTGAAGACTCACTCCCTGTCCTAACTCTTTCTCAGATTTCCCCCCCCCCCCCCTTTTTATTGTTCCCCTTCACCCCCTCCTTACCCCTTCCTGCGCAGTCACACATTAAACACCCATGCACACACATACACTCACAGCACTGGTACGTATGCATTGGCACAAGGTGATACTGGATTCGATAGAAAATCTTAAATTTTCATTTGATCCGGTTTCCTTTTTCAACAGGTGGTGTTGCCTTGTGGGAACTACAAGACGAGGACAGAGTGTTCGGCATGTTGAGTTCAGCCTGTGAGCATGACGACATGACATCAAGCGTCAGTGTCAGCTGTGATAAGTCACGCTTCCTGTCAGCCAGTTATGACCATGGGTAAGCTGAAGATGGCATCAGGAATCTGGCTGAAAATTCCTTGCAAATGCCTATGATGAGTGATTGTACAAGACCTTTAAGTTGCAAGTCCTTGTGTCTTGAAGACTGGCAATTGCTTAGCTTTGCAAGAGCTTACCTTTTCTTTTTTAATTAAAAATTTATTTATATTTATTTATTCATTTTTTAGAGGTGGGCTGGGGAAGTAAGGGAGGTGGAAGTGATTAAAATAAAAAAACAAACGAAAACCCACTCACATTTGAATCACGCTTGTCAGGCAATGAGAAATATTGTTTAAGGGTAGTTCAGCGGATGGAACGATAGAACACAAGGTTTATTTGAAAGCAAAAATAAAGTTTTCTTAAGCTTTATTACAAAATCTGTATATCTTAAATGCAAGCTCTTGCCTGTGGCTTGCAGGTATAAATGCTTGTAATGTCTGCATGGGATATTTGAGAGGCATATGGTTTTCATTTAGTGGTTCAAGTGCGTGGGAATCCTGTATATTATATTTCATGTGTTCTTGTTGATATTCACTATCTGATACTCATCCAGGGCAAAGAAAGATCTCAGTTTTGCTGTCAGGCTCCAATCACAAAAAAATGTTGTGGCCTTGAATTACAGTAGCTCTTTTTGGTTTACCTGTACCATGTATATTATCATTCAAATTTAACATTTCACAGTGACATGGAGGGAATATTAGAAATTGAAGCAAGTTAGATGAGCATGAAATTCACTGCCTCCACTCACTAAATGTCACCAGGATTAAAAGTTAGGGCTTTTTTGTGATGAGACTTATGCAGGCCCATCAGATTTACATTTAAGTACTTTGAAAATGCATTTTGTAGAATTCAACAGCAACAACAAAAAGCGAAAAAAGAAAGGTCATGATTGTCTCAACAGAATTATTGATCATCAAACTCAGAATGATGCTACAATTGAAGACTAAGCGATCTATTTATTCACCATTGCAGCAATGCTTACTGTTCTAGAATAGCTTATGAAAAAAAAAGTAAAAATTGAGGGTTTTCTGGGCATGCATTGTAGGTCACATATTATTTGGGGGAAAACACACACACAGACACACAGACACAGACACAGACACACACACACACACACACACACACACACACACACACACACACACACACACACATTAGGGAATATTTTTTCTCGCAAGTAGACAAACCTATCGGCAAACAGGAAGTTGTAACAAGCTCAGTGCGCATTTGCATCAGTCCCTTGGGTCTGTTTGTAGTTTTCTGAATGAAGAGTGTGTTTACACTGAAGTAGTAGAAAAGAAGGGGAAGAATAAAATCCGGTTTCTCTTCAGTTTTGAAGGGAAACTAGGTTTTATTCTTCCCTTTCTTTCTTATTTCTTATCCTGCTTTTTGAGTTATTAAGAAAAGAAATCCAAGAAGAGCAAAATCATATTTGATATTAAATACAGGTGTGTGTTTTTCTTTTTACAGAATTAAGGTGTGGAACCCAGATCTCACTTCCATTCATACATATCGGGGTAAGTAAAAGCTTAAGTAGAAGCCTTTCTGACATGTCATGAGTATAGAGTTCAGTTAAAGGGAGAGCAGAAGACTGCATCAGAAAAAGAAATCAAGATGATGAACAAGTGTTCTGTTTGATTGGTTACTTGGAGTTCTTTCATGATTTATTGCATTTTGGAATCGATATTCATTGATTAGTTTGTGGTGTGCGTGTGTGTGTGTGTGTGTACATGTGTGTGTGTACATGGGGTGTGTGTGTGTGTGTGTGTGTGTGTGTGTGTGTGTGTGTGTGTGTGTGTGTTTGAAGCCATTAATTATGTAAAAAACATTTTTCTTCTTTTCTTTCTGTTTATTTAACAGCAAAATTGCTTATCATAGTTGGTATTCAGTATTATGATAATAATTGCATTTAAGTTGAAAAAAAAGAAACCTTTTCTAAAAGTATTTATAATTTGATAGTTTGTTTATTAATATATACAAATCATTTGCCTAGGTTGCAACAGTGATGTGAAATGACTATCTTCATATTTTGTGAATGCATGTGCATGTGAGAGTGCACTGTCTGTGAAATAGGCATGTGTATGTATGTATGTATTTTCATGTGTGTGTGTGTGTTTTTGTGTGTGTGTGCATATGTATATGTGCATCATTGGTGTACATGTGTGTGTGTGTGTGTGTGTGTGTGTGTGTGTGTGTGTGTGTGTGTGTGTGCGTGCATGCGTGAAATGAGCTTATACACTATTCAAATCAGTTCATGTTGTTTACAGCCCAGCTAACCATGGCTGGGGGAAGGGGGAGGGGCATACTAGGGCATGCACACACACACATGTGCAGGCAAGCGCACACACACACACACACACACACACACACACACACACACACACACACACACACACACAACTGAAGTTGTTTTTTTTTCTGTATGAAGCTGAATGCAGAATTTCATTATTTCTCTAACACGCACCCCTCCCCTACCCCTCCCACGTCACGTCCCCTTCATGTCCTGTCTCCTCTCATCATCTCTCATGCCTCCTTGTGCTCATGTTTTCTCTAAATCCCTCCCCCTCTCTCTGTGTATGCTTACTCATAGTTGGAAAGTTTACACCAAGAAGTTTCTTGGGTAAAGTTTACAACTAGAAATTTCTTTCTTTTTTTCTGTTTTGCAGCTCACAGTGACATTGTGTGGGATGTTCATTGTCATCCCTCTGAGCCGGCTCTCTTCTTGTCCTGCTCACAGGTGTGTGTGTGTGTGTGTGTGTGTGTGTGTGTGTGTGTGTGTGTGTGTGTGTGTGTGTGTGTGTGTGCGTGCGTGCGTGTGTGTTTGTGTGTGTATGTGTGTGTGTGTGTGTGTGTAGCAGCTTCAAAAATAGCATCAGAAAAGGCTAAACAGCAAGAGAAATTAAACCGATGGTACTCCAGTCAGTAGTTGGATTTTGAGTGGGTGGGCTGGTATGGAGAATTTTGTAGCGCCCTAATGTGATACTGCTACTGTTTCATTGAGACATCTATCATTAACTTCATTGCCATTCCCTCCACAATAAGTTCCTCTTCTATATGGGTATGTAATATGAAAAATTGTGGTAGACTTACATGATTGGTGTCAAATCTGTCACCTACCATATGTGGGATTGCCTTTTGAAATAAGACTTGTCTTTGCATTGCCATGCTGAGGGCCTTTAGTCAGGGGCTATAACTGTATGCACAGATGTCTTGAATTACCATTTCTATAAAGTTCACACTTGATATGCAGATCATAGCACTTAACTGCTGTGATTTAAAATGTGTTTGTTTGTTTGTTAAATGGCCTTTTTTCACAAATTTTTCACAAAATGTTATTTCTGTCTTCAGGATGGAAAGATTGTACTTTGGGATATTCGAGACCGTAAACCTGCTGCTTGCTTACGTAAGTTAAAATACATTTAAAACCAATTGTTATCATGTTTGCTTCTTCAGATTTTTTCCACAGGCTTTTCAATATTTCTTGGTGGGTTTCTCCCTAGATAATGATATGCTGATGACTTTAACGTGTTTGCCACTTTAGGATTTTGTTCAAACTAAGTGGAGTGGCTGGTGCAGTCAGCTTGACGTAGTTTTATCTGCCTTAAAAATTAGTGTTGGAACCAGTGTTTCATGAATTGTTGTATACACTGTGCAGCGCTGAGATGCAGGGCAGTGTCACATGGGAGTCATTCAACATTTTGTGCCAGATAAGCATGCAGCAAAGTGTTTTAAGTGTTTTCTGTCTGGCATATTTTTGTAAGAAATTGATTTCGAAGTTATTTTGCAGGTGAACTCTTTTCATGTGTTTACTTGCACACACAAACTTGTGCATGCAAGTACGCATGCACACAGACACACAGACACAGACACACATATACACACATATACACACACATAGACACATCAGTTTGGTGTCCCTCAGGAATCTGTCCTGGAACCGGTTTTGTTTGTGCTATACACCCAGCCTCTCTCGGCCATTATCAGCCAACACTCTCTCCTTCACCACAGCTTTTCAGATGACAACCAGCAGTATATCTCTGCCCATCTCAGTCAGCTTCATGAAATAATCTCTTCTCAGGCATGCGTTTCTGATATTAAATCATGGATGCACAATAACAAACTACAACTCAACGCAAACAAAACTGAATTGATCCTCATTGCTTCGAAACACACTATCAGAACTCATTCTCTCTCTCATCATCTGACACTCTCACATTCTGCAAGCCACGCATTTCAACAAAAACCTATGGTGAACGTTCCTTCTTTTTTTGCAGCCCCTTCCGTTTGGAACTCTCTCCCACTTTCGATCCGCTCTGCCAAAACTGACTGCTTTCCGCTCTGCTCTCAAAACCCATCTGTTCAAGGAATCTTTTCCATAGAAAACTTTTTGTCCTGTTATTGGGTGTGTCATGGCGTTTCGTGTTGTAAGTGTTACACTTGAAAACTGACAGTGTGCACGCGCGTGCGCGCGCGCGTGCGTGTGTGTGTGTGTGTGTGTGTGTGTGTGTGTGTGTGTGTGTGTGTGTGTGTGTGTGGTGTCAATGTTGGTTGGCTAGCCCCCCCTTTCCTTGCTGTGTTTCATTGTCATAATTGATGAGGTGACTGGGTTTATGGTTTTGTATAGTGATTTTTGTTTTTGACATGTTTATAGTTAAACATTGTAAAGTGCTGTGAGCTCTAGTGAGAAAGGGCGCTCTATAAATGTACGTTATTATTATTATTATTTTCTATTTATGTTGATGGAAACGAGATAAATCTATCAGTGTCTGTTCGTAACCTTGGCGT
This sequence comes from Conus ventricosus, assembly GCA_018398815.1. Lineage (NCBI taxonomy): Eukaryota > Metazoa > Mollusca > Gastropoda > Neogastropoda > Conidae > Conus > Conus ventricosus. The sequence goes on along the minus strand of CM031607.1, from coordinate 73,474,092 downwards.
TACACTTGACCAAACCCTTTCTTTCAAACATCATATCTCTAATGTGTGCAAGTCCTGCTACCTTGAACTTCGTAGAATCAGCTCAGTTCGCCGCTTTCTCACTCAAAATGCCCTGAAGACGCTAATCTGTACTTTTGTTCTGTCTCGGCTTGACTATTGTAACTCCCTCCTTGCTGGGTGTCCCTCAGGGCTCATCTCTAAACTTCAAAAAGTTCAGAACAATGCTGCCCATCTGATCTCCCGCTCCTCTAGATCTGATCACATATCACCAATTCTGTCATCCCAGTACTGGCTCCCTATTCAGTCTCGCATTGACTTTAAAGTTCTCCTCCTGGTTTTCAGATCACTGAATAATCTGGCTCCCTCCTACCTCTCTGACCTCCTTCATCTCTATGTTCCGTCTCGCAACTTAACGCTCATCCACCGATTCTTGTCGCTTCGGCTTCCCTCTGCTTGCCTGAAAACTTCAGGTCAACGATCTTTCTCTTACCTGGAACCTTACTCTGTGGAATGGTCTGCCTTCTTCTCTGTGAAACACGGACTCTTTAACCTTCGCCGGACGGTGTGGGTCCATGTGGACCCAGAAGGGTCTTTAAATGCCAATATCTCGTATATTTATAGATATTTTTCAATGAAATTTTAGATATGCTCCAAACACACAAATTCTCTCCTTGTCCTAAAATTTCGAAAATATAGGTCAAAATTTCAAAAGGTGACATTTTTTTTTAGTCATTGATGACGGTGTCGGTCCGTGTGGACTCATAGCTCGCAAAGAGGGAAAACTGTTTACCCCTCCGCGGACGGTGTGGGTCCGTGTGGACCCATGGCTCGAAAAGAAGGAAACTGTAACCGATACTGGCACTTCTCGGAAAGCTAAACTGAAAGTAGCAAGTTCTGAGAACCGCAGGTTTTTCCCACGTTCTCTCCTTGCTACCAGTATCTTTCATGGAGGCTGGACATGATTTTCCCTCTTTGAGGGACATGGACCCACACCGTCTTCCGTGTATAGTCAAAAGCACCGTCCGGCGAAGGTTAAAGACTTTTAAAACCTCCCTAAAGACACATCGTTTCCCCCGGACTGATTAACGATATCCACTTACCTCTGTGCGCGAGTCTGCTTGTTTTGACGCGCTCGTGTGTCTGTCTGCATGTGTGTGGGTTTTGTTTTTCGTGTGTGTGTGTGTGTGTGTGTGTGTGTGTGTGTGTGTGTGTGTGTGTGGTGTGCGTGCATGCGTGCGCGCGTGCTGTGTGTGTGTGTAGTGTGTGTGTGTGTGTGTGTGTGTGTGCTTTGAGTTAGAATTAGTATCTTATCATGTTTCTGTAATATGTGCTTTGGGCTCTTGCAAGGTAAAGCGCTCTGTAAATATCTTTTTACATTACATTACATCACACACACACACACACAGACACACACAGACACACAGACACACACACACACACACACACACACACACACACACACACACACACACACTCTCTCTCTCTCTCTCTCTCTCTCTCTCTCTCACTCTCTATCTCTCAATGAATTTGTGACATACATAGAATTGCACCTACACAAACGCGTTTACACACACAGACATAACCATTGGAATGTTTAATGCATAATGGTTTGTCAGCAACATTTATTTTTTCAAATGAACCACAGGCAAATGCTCCTCTGGGTTCCTGCCGACCTGTGTCCAGTGGCAGCCGGGTGCCCACAACATGTATGCGGTGGGTGACGAGGGAGGCCACGTCTCTGTGCAGGACCTGCGCATCGTTGTGGAAAAAACAGTAACGTACCACCCGCACAATCGCTCTGTGAACCACCTCGCCTTCTGCCCTCAAAGGTACGTTGCCTGAAATGTGTGTGCTTAGTGTATGTGTAATTCAGGGAATGCATGTCTGTCTTTTTCGAGGTATGTGCATTATGTGCGTGTGCATGCTTGTGCTTATGTGTGTGTTTGTGTGTGTGTGTGTATATGTGTGTGTGAGTGTGTGCATATTCACATGTTCAGACAGTGTGCTGCCACATAGCCTCAGTTCCAAAGAAGATGTCTGTCTCACCAATTTTCATCTCGGAGAGTGCTTTCCAGGTTAACAAATGCTTTGCATGAAAATGAAATTAGGCTGCAGACGTACAGGACATTTATTTTAAAGGGGGAAAAAAATGACAAATCCAGTGAAGTTAGAAAACAAACCAGTCAAGTACACTTAATCTGAAGCTGAAGGCACTAAAATCTTGTTTTGGGTAACCCAAATGTTGGGTTGACCTTTTGACCTCCAGGGGGTTGTTTGACCTAACAAGCTTCCAAGTAAATTTTCTAGAGCACCAGACAAACTTATGAAGCATGAGCACAAAGAAACCTCTACAAGTCCAGATCGCAGCACATTTTGTATAAAAATCTTGGTTTTGCAGCACATCTTGTTTTAAAATCTTGTGAATGTAGTTTGACGTGTGTTTTTGGTGTTCATAACTGTCCTTGGTAGTCTTTGGCTTCACTGGGAAGAAATCAAAATCTATCCAAACATCGACATTGACTTATCATTAGTTAGTACGCTCATCATTGTGAATTAAGTTTGAATCAATTTTAAAATGTCCATATTGTCTTCTTTTTTTTTTTTTTTTTTTTTTTTTGAACATTCACTTTGAACTTTTTTATAATTTGAAAAGAATTTTTTTATTTTCCATCAAACAAAATTAACAGTGATGTCAGTCAAAAAAAAAAAAAAGACACTGACAATATAGAACTAAAGAAAATAAGATAGGGAAAATAACATTAACATAATATTGTCACTTCACACACACACACACACACGCACGCACAAACGCACACACACACTAAGTCACATTTACATATACATATAGAGTCATAATCAACAAGATATTACATCCATATGCTCTTAGTAGTTGCCTGAATTGCTGTTGACTAAAAGGCTTGTGGGCTGCCAAATTGTCCATAATCATGTGAAATTTACAGTTCTCTTACATTGTTTTTTTTTGTCTGACCCTTTACAGTCAATGCAAAATGAAAAGAACGAAAAAACAACCCCAAACAAAAACAATTTGGACACAAACTGAAGCTGATTGCAAATGGCAGCTGCAGGGGCTGGAGCTGATGGTTTAAGATAACGCGTCTTAATACTCAACCTTTTCTAAATAGCCCAGATGGATATGAAATGTAGTGTCACTCTTGCCAAGCAGATTGATAAGTGAAGGGAAAATATAAGAGCAGATCAGTATGCTGTTAGAATTAGTCTGTCCAATGATGTTGAATTGAATTTCAGCTTACCAGATTTTGAGTGAAGTATGATGTAATGGCATTGACAAATATTGATGAAAAGTTATGCTAGAGGAATACATTTCCCATAAAACGTAGGCTTTTGTTTTCTGCCAGGAATTCAGAGTTTGATTTGGAGACAAGATGACATAGTCTGAAGTAGTTTGTCTGTGAGTATGATACATGGGTGTGTACCTGTGCTTGAATATGTGCTTCAGAGGTGAACGGGCAACAACAAGAGAGCTGGGATGCCTGTTTGTTGCTATCAGTTATTTTCCATTGATAACAAACAAACGAACAACAAAAGCACAGAACACTATTAAACATGAAAAAATAAGAAAATGCCATCTTTTCATACGTGTGCTTTTGATTGGCCATGGTCTAGGCAAGCTGTGGCATGTGTTTCATTGACAGCAGTGGTTGTGTTGTTCATCATCCTGGTGATTGGGTTCCAGACCAGGCATGCTTGCCACAGTCAGCGAAGACTCCAAGACAACGGTCACATCCATCACTGCCTCCTCCTCCTCACTTATGTGAGTGGTTTGCATGGTTTCCATTGAGTGTGTGTGCACATGCGTGTTCGTGTCTGAACGGGCTTGTGAGTTTGTGTGTGTGTGTGTGTGTGTGTGTGTGTGTGTGTGTGTGTGTGTGTGTGTGTGTGAATGTCTTTGTTTTATTTGAATTTGAACAAGAAAGGCAAAGTTGGACGGCAGAGAGATGGGGGTTGATAGTTTAAGTTGCATTCTTTACATTGACTAAAACAGTTGTCGTCATTCTTTTCTTGGATCGTTTCAAAGGAGTTTCTTACCTTGTTTTTGCATCACTTCTGATGGCATAAAAAAAACAGCATGCCAGTGTGTATGTGTGTGTGTATGTGTGCGTGTGTGCGGGTGCACGTGTGCATGTGTTACTTCCTTTGTTTTTCTTTTTGACTTGGAAAAAGGACATGAATACTCAAATTTTCTTTAGAACATTTTCATCATGATTATGCTCCAATTCTGTATTTTTTCACCACCGGGGTTCCATTGATGATTTAGAACAAACAAACCTGTTTAACTATTTCATAATCTGACATAGAAGATCCATGAGTGTAGATTGATGAAGAGTTGTTTTTTGTTAGGTAGACTCTGAGGTGTTACTGCTTCACCTGAGTCAACTTCCCCTGGAAGGGGACAAAGCAGACTCTAATGTCTGACCTGTCCCCACCCTCCCCTCATCACAAAGCTGTTACAGTCTCTCCTGACAACTGTGCTTGTCAGTGACTTTGTCATTAGGTGTCGAAATAATGAGTCTGATGCGTAGCACTAGCAGCAGGTGCAGAACAAGGTTTTTAATGTGTCATTCAATGTGTGGGGTTTTAGGCATTAGTATCATAGTGGAGCCTTGCGAGACAGTTCACAATGTGAGGGGATTTAGCACTGCTCCTGTTTATGAGTCATGATGCAAGATTTGTGTAAGCCTGAAGCCCAGTTTTACCGTTCTGAAGAGAGCTCATTCAAACGAGTGGTATTACTGTCATAACTGAGCGGCAGAGCAAGAAAAAAAATGCCAGACTTGACTGAAGAAGAAGCAGGTTGATTGTACAGATGCCATAAAACTGCACATATACGGTGGTTAATCCATTTGTACTGGTGCAAGAAAATCTGCAAAGTCAAAACTTTTCCGTTTACCTGAAGAAAGATAAGGTTTTGAGATTTCCTGATCTGGATGAGAGTTTCCAAGTATGGACTACATGCAACTGGGATGCAAGTATACTGTTACCTGTTTGTAAGTGCACAGTGCATGAAGCAAGCATCTAGAACTGCACTGATTCTGGACTCGGATGCTCTTTCTTTCCCTTTGTCTGTATAGCAGGCTTTTACTCCATTTTAAAGAACTCACCATTTTAGACCTTGTTCTTAAGGATGTCTGATGGTTGTTATTAACCCTTTCACCGCCAGGCATTCTATTTTGCATAAATCCCCATCGCCAGCCATTTTTTCAAAAAAGCTCTTATTTTATACCAGCATATGTTAAACGCGGATATCTCTGGAACTAACCAACCAATTCTCATGCTATTTTTTGTAAAATGGAGGAGAAACACTGTACTTTTATTATCTCATAACATGTTAGTAATGGTAAGTCAACAACAATTTCAAATTTTTAGTAATTTCAAGTGAAAAAAAAAAGCGAAAAAAAAAAAAAGAAGTGATGTTTCTTCTTAACGTAAAAAATGAAGAAAGAATGCCAACAAAATCTCAACAAGGGAGGCAAAATACTCCACTCACAATTGAAGACAAGAAAGTATGGTATTTCCAACAGAAAAGTGGAAGAAACAGCCACAAATACAACTACTCCAATAGCAGGAACACACGCACACACACACACACACACACACACACACACACACACACACACACACACACACACACACACACACACATTCTTATGCCTGACTGGTACACATGTAAGAAAGAAAAAGGGAACACACACACACACACACACACACACACACACACACAAACACACACACACACACACGTCCCTTTCACTCTCAACAGTAATATTTTTTTTATGAACACAAAGTCATTCATGTGCCTGTTGGTCTCTGAACCCTTGCCATTCAGCTGATCTACATGATCAGCTGTACACCCACTCAAAACATGTCTCTGCTGCTCGCCTCTCACGTGTCAGTCAGCCACGCCCCCTTCAACCTCGACCAGCAAGAGTCGGCCCACAGCGTGTGTGTGAAGTTCGTTGCGTAAAGTCTTACTTCGCTCACTCACATAGAGTTAGTGAATAGTCAGTCAGTGCTGGCTGGCTCAACGCAAAAACACTGGGCACACGCGGTAGGAAGTAAGTGGGCGTCTCGTCAGTCTCCCAACTATTTGGCCACGGTCCAACGCCTCACGTTGCAATAATTCGGTCAAGCCCTCACTATCGTTGTTTACTCATGACTGTCTGGGTCTTCTTCATCTGTATTAGGAACAACTGACCCTCTATTCAATATTCCCAGCACTTGATCTGTGGTAAATGTACGGCAAGGTCGAGTACATAAAGTGCTGGGTGGTGACGTCATAGTGAGTGGAAAAACAAACGGAATAAAGTCGATAAAACACTGAACTGAATAGTGTTCTGACAAAGCAGAGTATCGGGAGTTAGGTCACCCTACTGTCGCCAAATGGCGCCGTCGGCGCTCAAGCCTGTTGTCGCCAAAAGGCGCCGTCGGCGTGAAAGGGTTAAGAGGCTTCATTGTACGAGAATAAAGATTGGCGCCATTGGTGGTGGCAAGGAAGAAACAGATTTGTACGGAATGTCTACAGGTTACTCTTTTTTTTACAAGCACATCTATTTTCATCTTTTAAAAAGGTGAGGAAGCTCCACGTTGCTTGTCATGTATGAACCGCTTACTTTGAAAAGTGTTCTCATAGATTGTTGGGATTTACATGATGTGTTTGTTGGGATTTACTTGACATTCAACATAAACACTTTACAGCGATTTCACAATGACCTTTTTTAAGGATGTTCCATTGAGGGTAATTCTTTTTTCATTTTTTAAAGGGATAATTTTTTTTTTCGTCTCAGATTTTGTGGAAAATGAATTTATTTTTAAGGTGCTTTGAAAGAAACTTGTTTATTGATGTTGAATTTTAATCAGAAAAAAAAATATGGAACTGATTTTGACACTGTGACTGTCCTGATATGGCCCTCTGTGCAGACAACATAACTCAATTGAATAGAGACATTGGCATGTGTAATATATACTTTTTTTTGGTTCATGCATCAACAGATACGAATCTTCGGACCACACTGACTTTGTGTACGGTTGACGTGGGCCAGTGAGAACCAGTTTCCTAACGAGCGGCTGGGACGGAAGATCTTGCGCCATGCTCTTCCTTGTGGTGGCGTCAATGGCAATTCTGGTGTGGAACTGAACGGAGACATTGGAGAAGCAGAACCTGCTGATGTTGATGAGGCTGAACAAGCTGCCTAGGACAGCTTTTTTTGCTCTTTGTTTCTCAGCTTTCAGGAGGTGCTTCATAATCATAGACTGACTCTGTACCAACATAATATGGAAGTGACTTTGTGGGTGTCCCAAGATATGTGTTTGACACCAGGTGGTATCCTATATTTACTGAAGATGATGTTTTTAATAAATCATGTGTGTGGTTTTTTTTTTTTACAAAAAAAACTGTAGTGCTTAATTGGTTTGTTTGTGTATGTGTTTGTGTGTCTGTGCGTGTGGGATGTGTACGTGTGTGTTTGTATGTGTGTGTGTGTGTGTGTGTGTGTGTGTGTGTGTGTGTGTGTGAAATTGTATACATAATTCAAATGACAAAGTTTCTACCTGGCTTTACCCTCGGTTTTAATTCCCTCATTTTTAGAATACTACCTAAAACTGTTCATGAAGTTACTCTGGCATAAGTAGATTGTCACAAAATAGACATTGTAGAACACTCAGAAACAAAATGTAGTTTCAAAAACAGGTAGCTTAAATGTAAAATCTCAAAGAAACTGGATGCAAGTATTCTAGGAAACCACAGATGAGCTAAATAAAAATCTCATGGTTTTTCATTGCTCAACAAATTACACAGACTGTTGCTGTTTGTGTATGTTTTACATGTTACTTAGTAAACCATTTTTAGGAGGATGAAAAAAATGCAAGGTACCACTGTACTAAAACGTAAATCTAATAGAAGCACAGTGTCATATGATTGATGTTCGACAGATATTGCTAAACAGTATCTTCCGTGCATTTATTATTTGTTTACTGCATCTTCTTCTGTTCTACCTACCCATACCACTCATCCTCTTATCCCCATGAACTGCCACACCCCATTTTGTCCTGTCACAACTCTGGCACCCGAAGTCTACAGAGAGTGGTATGTATTGTCTTGAAGCGACCCGCCATAGGAGATACTGCACTACTGCTGAGTTACTTTGGTGGTGTTATGATGTGCCTATCCTGACTTATGTACATGGGATACCACCTACTACAGGGTTCGTACGCCCCTTGAAGACCCTTGAAAACCCTTTAAAATACAACTGGGTCAAAAAGGCCCTTGAAAACCCTTGAATACTGCAGATATCCCTACCATCCCTTGAAATCCCCTTAAAAATCGTTTTCGGACCAAAACTGACCGTAACATTTGAAGACGAATCGGAGAACAAACGCGAACAAGACTTCGGACATCGATTTTCGCCTCTCGAATCGTTCTGTGTGTCGTCTGCTTTTCAAGCAAAGGGAAGCAATTCAATAGTTGGTTATCGTTTGCGCATGCGCAGTTCGACTTCCGACAAAGTGCGCCATGCTCCCTAATCTTCGGTGAATGCGAACACTGTTGCGTCTGTCATCATGCCTAAGGGAAATTGCGCATTTGATCCGTTGTGGTTACAGAAGGAAGAATATCGAAGCTGGATCACTGAATGCAGAGACAACAAACATGCGTTTTTCCGTAAAGTGTGCAAAAAGACCGTTGATGTTCGGGCAGTGGCGAATCGCGGTTGCAAGTCACGGAAAAGGAAAAATATGTAGAATTGGAAAACGCGAGTAGGCTGGTAGTTAGTCTTACGGACTTCGTTCGGCAATCATCAAATTCATCAACATCAGGTCAGACCCTTTCCTCAGTAAGAATCGTCAGCCAATCCACAATAACAGCAAGTGGGACAGATGTGTTAAAAGTTAAAAGCTGAAGTGTTTTGGACGATTCATGCCATCAACAATCATCACAGTTTCCGATCTGCTGAAGACGACACGAAACTGTTTGCAGCAATGTTAACATATTACTCGATTGCGACGAACTATCGGCGTGGGAAACTAAAATTAGATATTTTGCAACTTTTGGCATTGCTCCTTTTTTCTGTTAGAACTGAAAAAAGAGTGAAATCATATACTGAATCTTCAAATCAATCGTCACGTCGTCTCCATAGACACTAAGTGATCGTGTGTGCACATTTGTAATTTAAAAAAAAAATCCTACTTTCTTGTTTAAAAGACAGCATTCATACCACACACCCTACCCCCCCCCCCCCCCCCCCCCCCAACTTACCTACCAGCTAGCCTTCACACACACACACACACACACACACACACACACACACACACACACACACACACACACATGACACACACACACAACACAACACACACACACACACGCACACACACACACATACACACACACATAGAGGCACACACACACACACACACACACACACACACACACACACACACACACACAGAAAGACGCGCGCACACACACACACACACACACACACACACACACACACAAAGAGAGAGAGAGAGACACACACACACACACACACACACACAGAAAGAGACACAGAGAGAGAGAGAGACACACACACACACACACACACACACACCAAACTAAAAAAACAGTTCAAAAGGCCACTTTTGCTCCCGCATGTAATCAAGTATTTATAGTTTTTTGTGTTACACTACATATGATTGATATAGGTCTTGTTTGCCCATGTACTCTCCACTGTGTTTTACAGCTTGTTTGTCCAACATCCAAAACTTGATTTAAAGCATGTTACTGAAAGCATTTGAAGTCACGCACAAACCCAACCCAATCTCTCTCTCTCTCTCACTCCCCCACTCCCTCCCTCCCTCTCTCTTGCTCTCTCTCTCTCATACTTTTTTTCTAGCTTTATATTTAATTCACTTATAATGAATATGATTTCTTTTGTGTGTTTGTTATTGTCATTTTGTTTAAAGCAATTAAAAAAAAGTTTAAAAAAACAAACAAACAAAAAAAGTTCAGTGTGGAGTTGCAGGAAGGCTACCCACGTTCACCTTTTCAAGAGGGGTTATCCCGCTCCCGATCCTGCCCCAGAACAAGCATTAGGCTAGTCCAGGCCCGCCAACCATTCACACACACTTCCACACAACACATACAGTGGCTGTATTTTAAAAGTAAAGTTTGCAGAGCTCCCTCCTGAAATGTGCCAGAGAGGGGGCCTCCGCTGCAGCTGCCGGAAGAGAATTAATGAATATGTCATGCTTTTTGATGAATCATTGAATAAAGACTTGAAACAGAAGCAGCTGGACATCCCATGTCAGATACTGGTCCAGAAAGCAGATTGAAAGTTTTCTTTTACTGATTTCTCATTTTCTGTATAAAGACTTCATTTTTTATTTTTTGTATATGATATTGAGCATGGAAAAGACTACAGAAGTGTAATCACCTTATCATCATGGCTGGATTACATGTGTAAGGTAATTATTCACTCTTTTTTTTCAATCGTACGGCTAAATTTGCCCCTTTAAAAATTAAAATATCCCCTTTAGAAACCCTTGATAAACCCTTGAATTTTTTTCCTGTGAAGAAGTGGGAACCCTGTACTAAGCCCTCTTCTGTGATAGTAATTGCTTAATTGCAGAGCTGTCATGTGTGAGCATCTTCTGGAGTGCACCTGTTCTTCCATCAGAGGAAGATCTGCAAGACTTTGCTGATACCAGTGACTTTTACGTGAACTCACCAAGGGCATAGACAGGGAGAGGAAATCAGCTCTGAGGTCACCAACAATGTTGAGCCACAGATCTCAAAACTTTTTTTTTTCTTTTCATATGCAGATCAGTTAGAATGAGGATTTTTTCTTTCTTTCTTTCTGCGTACGCAGGCTGATACTCCTGCGGACACTGCCTGTATAGACAGGCAGTGGAGTTTTGTGTGTATGACCGTTTTTTATCCCGCCATTAAGGCAGCCATACTCCATCTTCGGGTAAGGTGTATGCTATGATCCATACCAACGGCCAAACTGGCCTTCTCTTCCGAAAGTTGGTGATGGGATTTTACGTGTGTGCAAGATGTTGTGCGTGCGTTCACACACGGAACCTGGGTTTATAGTCTCATTTGAAGGACTGTATGGGAATGGAGTTAGAACCAATTCTAACTCCGAGGGAAAAATCCCCCTGTACCGAAATTCGAACCCGCGACCCCAGGATCACGAGTCCGGTGCTCTACCAACTGAGCTATTCCGGCCCCCTGGTTAGAATGAGGATGATTAAGGTACTGCTGTGGAGCTCCATTCAGGTCAGAATCTACATCACAGGCCTGTTTTACGC
>CM031607.1:73409960-73461475 GCA_018398815.1 Conus ventricosus | reverse complement strand
CCATAGTTTATTGAACAGTTCCATTGGCCGTTAACCCTTTCTGCATAGTTCATAACTCAGAAGCAGGGCCAAGCACGCAGATGAGAAAGTCGTGATCAAGTTTTGTTCCAGTTTGTTTGCGACATTCTCTCTCTCTCTCTCTCTCTCTCTCTTACAAGCTGATGATATTGTTTTATTATCTGAGACTCCAATTGGCCTCCAGACCCCGTTAAACAATTTGTGTCAAACAGCCTCTTAACTTAAGCTAAAGGTAAATTTGAAAAAGAGTAATATTGTGGTTTTTAGAAAAGGAGGTTACTTGAGAGAACAGTAAAATGTGTGTTCTGGCTCAACCGCTCTCAACAGTTTCGAGCGGTTGACTCCAGAACACACATTTTACTGTTCTCTGATAATCCATCACACATTCTCTTTCAATAACCAAAAAATAATGATTATCTACAAACACAACATACTGTGTAGGATTATCCGTTTTTAATACTAATTTACTAAACTTTTTAGATTTCAGTTTTTGCTTAATCCTATGTTTTTCCTGATCATTTCAATAACATCATTTTCACGCAAACATTCTTCAAATGAGTCTCTGTCTTTCATGTAAAATAACACTACAGTCTTTAATTGTTCTCTAAAGTCTTTTAAAACTGAGTTATATTTCTGACATAAAATCCACACACTTATCCTAGCATGTCTTCCACTAAAGGCTAGTTTTGACAAAGTTTTTCTTTTTTTAACTATGTCTCTTTCTGCCGAACAGTCATCTATAATAAATAGTGTCTGCGTTCCCTCAAACAATCTATAAAAGTGTTCTAAACATTCGCTCAGTTTATTGCTGGGATCAACTAAAAATATGTTATCATCAGTCCATATAAACCTTCTATCATGATATGCTTTGTTCCATTTAAGTGTTGGGCAGAAAATCACAATATGATCAAAATTATAACGATAAACTGTTTGTAATAGGTCGAGGACAAATATTGTTTTTCCACAACCAGTTTGTCCACAAATTAATGAACAATGAGGGGTTTTTGTCATAAAGTTTAACTGCTTCATAGTTTTATAACAGAACTTAATCTAATCCAGTTATTGTTTTTATCATGCTCTCTGTTAAAACTTGTTCAGTATAATAAAATCCTATAAGATCTAAATGTGTAAGATTAATCCAATTCAGTTCTGTAAGATTGTTTCTATTTAGACTAATATTGATTTTGTTGGTTGTTGTTATGACCTTAATATCCTCACCATTGTGAAGAATGACGACAGTAACTTTAAGTTTTTCAACGTCTAAGTTTTGCCAGCTAATTAGAATTCCTTTTAGAAGGACGTCACTAACGCCCACAACCCCATCCCTCCCCTTATCTTTTAAGACAGAAATTTCAAATATCATTGTGAACGCATCTCCTAATTTCATTTGCGGAATGAACTGTAATTTTGTAGAAGCATCCTTTAAAACCGTTTCTCTTCTGCGGAGGATGTACTGTTTTTTCCCATACGGCGTTATTTCAATCTCTTTCCGACTATTGTCATCTGGCATAAGACTTACATGTAAAGGGCCAGAGTTGAATGCTTTTCTGAAACTTTTTTGACGGCCAAAAAATGTAAATGGGCTTATGAATTCAAATTTTATTTCCCATTCTAAATATGGTTCTAAGTGCCATTTGAGGTCAGGTTTTCGAACTATTTTATATTCATACTGACCAACATTATTTGCTTCTAGATTGCGCAGCTGTTCTAGTTTAGGAAACTTTTTACTGTCGCCAACCTCTTTGCGTTTATAATCACCATCTTTAGTGTACTCAAAACCATACAAAGCGCCTATCTCACCGTTCTGTTCAAAGTCCGCAACGTCTGCAAGGTCTTTTAATTCTAAAGTTATACACCTTACAGGCGCTAATGTAACTCCTGGTTCTTCTGGCCCCCGCGACATTTTTTTAGTACAACTTATTATTTTATTTCCAAAACAATGTGCAGGTTATCACATTTTACAACTTTTCCTGTTTTGTCTGTGATCTTTATATTAAATGATCCAACCCTCCCACAAACTAATCTTTTAAACTGTAAATTAGGGAATTGTATAATTTCATAATCGCAATATGCAGCTTTCCCTGATGGAAGAGCTCTTAAAACAGTTGAGGGCCTTCCATCATGTAAGTTTTCATCAGTGCTTAGCTCGTCCAAATGAACATAGAGTAATGAATGTAATGCAAGATTGAGCGGACTTTCCCCCTCATAAGTAGTTGTGTCTGGTGTAACAATAAATCTTTGAGTGTCCCGAGTGTTAGCTCTAAAGCCTAACATTTTAGCTAGCTCTTTATCAAAAAAGTTTTGAAAGGTTTGAATGTTAATATTGTTTTTAGATTTGCATTGTTAAGTTTGAGAGTAATGTCAAAGTTACTCATTGCTTCTTTTAGTGAGCAAAACCCGTAATAACCATCAGGTATTGTTAACTGGCGAACTTCGTTGCTTCCCTTGGCATATTTTTTAATCTTATTATTCTTCTTGGTTTCAGTTATATTAAACCATACGACTTTGTAAAAAATTTCATGGAGTGCGACCATTTTGGTTCCGCAATCGTTATCAATAGCATGTTCTAAAGACGAAGGACTGTCTTGAGTTGTTATTGTTGTTGTTCTTCTTCTTCCAGATGGGGATGTTTAACCTGCCCCGTGCCCACAGTCTTCACGTAGACTATTCTGGCACACAGGTTGCATGCATTGTGTATTTTCGTGTAGCCGGTACTCACCCGTCTTAGGACATGAGCATCGGGATCTTTAGAGTCCGTGTATGATCTTAGTGCATGTGACACAGACTAGACCTGGGGTTTATATTTCCCATCCGACGACTATTTGGGGAATGGAGTCAGAACCAATGTTAACCCCGAGGGAGAGAACAGGGAAACCTTCATTCTAAGCCACTTTCACCCTCCACCGAGTTTTTGGGGCAAAAGTGGCCTAAAGCCGCCTTTCCTGTGGCGGAAGAGAGAGAGAGGAATCACGGCAGACAGAAAAGGGGAAGAGAGAGACAGAGAGAGAGACAGACAGACAGACGAGGGCGGGCAGACACCACACAGCATTTTATGGCGTGGCCGCGCGACAAGCGACCCTCGACACAGTGCACGGTCGCACAAACCGCGACCAAAAAATAAATAAAGCCACCTGACGGCCCCGTTGGAACTGCTGCGAGACCACGCGACGTCGCCACTCGATGACGAGACGGGCTTGTCAATTCTAGTCATGTTTACTTCGCATAAGCCTCTTATCAATTCAAGTGCCGAGCTTAAATCACGTGACACTTTGTGTTGTGCTCACCATAAAACAGCCGCCGCATTTTAAATTCGACCGGCGGGCTGTAAAGACGTTTCAGAGAGAACTGTGTGTGTTTAAAAATGGCGAGTCAGGGAAGTGATATTTCAATGTTTTCTCCCAGTGCGGGAAGTGACACTAATATTACTCAAGAAATTTGGATGAAGTGTTGTTATCTTCGCAAGGAAAACTTTCGATCAACAGACCGATCTTGTGAAAAAAAAACATTGTTTATCATGTGGCCAGGGCAAAGTTTTGACAAAGAAATTGAGCGGCGACCCTTGTTCTCCTCCTCAAAGCCAAAAGGAAGCTTTTTCGTTTTTGTTTCCCTCAACAAAAACGGAACTCTCAGTTGAAGATCTTGACAAATATTTGAAAAACAGTTTTGTGAGCTGCCTTCCGATCCATTTGATGAAACCAAATCTTTGAAAATGTTCAAAAATTTGACCCCTCTTACACCGGGCTTGTATCAGTGAAAGATAGTGAAAAGAAATCTCTTCTCGGGCTCTTTTTTTAGGGAATTGGCTTCAGAAAGCAAAGACAATTTTGAAACAGTCAAAAACAAAAAAACTGGGAGTCATTCTGAAAGAAGATTTGTGGTTGAGCCAACTCGCGTAAGAAGACTAATGAAGTGTCATTTTGTTTCTATTCTATCCAAAATTTCAAAAAACTTGCGATTTCTTTCAACGAGTTATACAGCAAACGAAAACATTCTGAAATACATACATCCAACCCCAACTTTAAAGCATTCTGGCATGAACACATGACGTGTTGAACCTGCATGGCTAGAGTAATTGAGCCACTTCCACAGCGGTAGTTTTACTAGCGCCCAACAAAACTAGGCCAATCGGCAGACTTTGCCGATTGACCTACAAAGCCCACTCTACCCCGCCTACTGGGCGTCGGGTTTGTTTAGAGG
Organism: Conus ventricosus; assembly: GCA_018398815.1. Lineage (NCBI taxonomy): Eukaryota > Metazoa > Mollusca > Gastropoda > Neogastropoda > Conidae > Conus > Conus ventricosus. The sequence continues at coordinate 73,457,260 of CM031607.1, read as the reverse complement.
CAGGGTTGTGTGGCCGTGCGCGCGGCTGTAAGACCACTGCAGGCCTACCACTGACGTAAGATCTATTTTTAGATTAGCTCGCAGGAGCGTCGGGGTTGTTTAGAGTTGGCTCCCTTGAATTTCCCCCAAAGCACTTCATGCTTTGTATATATTGCTGTGTTTTACTGGCTTCACTGCTTGCTTCAACGTCCTGCTTCAACTTTTTTGGCTCCCTTCGGGCGGCCACAGAATGTCTTTTATTCAACGTCTTGTTTATTAAATCAAGTTTTTGATAAATGCACTTGGGGCTGCTTTGAATAATCTTCATTTGACAAGAGACGGCAGCCGTCTGATTTTACGGCGTTAAGCGCCAACCATAAAACCCTTTCCCCATTTCTCTATGCAAGCATTCCTTATTTTTAAATGTTGTGCGTGTGTGCTGTTATTGTTGTTGTTTTTTTGTTTTAACTGATAATAACTATTTTTATATTCTGAAACATTCGTTTCAAGGTGCGCGCACACCACGCACGCACTTTCCCCCACCCCCACCCCACGCACGCCTCCCCCCCCCACCCCCCCCCCCACGCACGCACGTCCCCCCACCCCCCCCACCCCCACGCACGTAGTCCCCCCACCCCCGCCCCACCCCACGCATGCACACTCAAGTCATCCACATAGTTCTTAACTGAAGTTGCCCAAAAGCCACTTCTAAGTCACCCTCAAGTTCTTCTTAAGTCATTCTCAAGTTGTCCTTAAAGTCACCCCCAAGTCACCCAAGTTACTTCAAGTTCTAATAAGTTCTTAATTAAGTTCTTGATTAAGTCACCTCAAGATCATAACTAAGTCTTCCTTTAAGTACAACAAAGTTCTTTTTAAGTTATCTTATAATTATCAAAAAAATACAAGCTATGTTTTTATCTTAAATAGTAAATGTTAAGATAGTACACCACGCCTCAAAAACGCGTCATCGGTTTAGGATGTCTTTCTCAGCGTTCTCTGCATGATCTTAATGAAGGTCTTACACCCAAAGCAACCCCCATTGATTACAATTCTGGTCTATGGAAATGTCTTTTTTTTAACTCTATGTCTTTATTTATTGACTTTATCATTTTATAATACGCCATGATCTATTTTTATTAAAAATTTAAAATATTTTTCCATTTGAAATGGATCAAAATGATGCTTTGTTATTGGCGGTTTTGGCGTGCAGTTGTCTCTTTCTGTATTTAATGGTTCAGATTTTTTTGATTGCTTTTGTTTCTGTTGCAATTGTGTATATATTTTATAGCCCCAAAAAACTGCCCCCAAAGCAGCAATGGCGCCAAAAATGGCAACAGTTTTTAAATTCCAATATTCCCTGAAAAAACTTTGGGGCCCTTGGGATTCACATGGAGTTTTTATAGTGGCATTGAATCAACTTGTTCTGGCGTTGGAGGCGTTTGTTTTTATGATGCTGTAACATTAATTTTTTTTGTCTGTTCCACTCTGCTTTTTTTTTCCCGCTTCAACACGCCCCGGATTTTTAATGGTTCCCCTGATTCAGCGTTTTCTCCTGATTTTCTAGCTTGGTTACTTTCTCCACCTGATTCAGTGTTTTCTGGGGTTTTGCTGATTTTCCGATCGTTCATTTTGAAGGGAAACAAAATCTATATGATTAAAGTTATTAATCCCATGATCGCTGGCGATAACAATGTTCCAAATTATAGTATAAATCAACACCTAGAGACTCTTTTAAAGACTTTGTTAAAACTGGATCTTGGTTAAATCATACGTAAGATCTTGTTTAGAATCAATGGGGGCAAATTTACTGACTAGTTTAGTGTACAAACTAAGAACCGGTTTGTCCCCCACTTTTCACCATTCTAGGGCCCGCTGCGCTTCATACCTGTTATGGTACTTTAAATGTCTTGCGGCGACATTGTTGAATTGTTCTATGCTGAATTCAGTTCCCAGAACTGTTTGTTTTCCCACATGCTGCTAAAGAATACAGCTCTCCTTTTTGGGCCCTAATAGCTTTGGGCATCAACTTGGGTTTTTCATAAGTTCGGGAAGGTTTGGCCGCCTTGTGCTGTAGGAGATCATCACTGTTCATGTTTTTTAATAATTATAATTATTTTATTTTAAAAAATGGCACCGAAAAAAACTGTTGCTAACCTTGTATACTATTTTGCTGTTATTGGAGGCCTAAGTGTAGGATACTCAATGCTCGGTAAAAGCTTGTTAAGAATTAAACCAGAGATCTTGGCAAACTAGACTTTGAGGATTCAGCAAAGCTGATTGCTATCATTGCAGCTTCGGTTGCTACGAAAGATTTTCTAGTTAAGCAAGGAAAAAATTCCAGACAATTAAATATGTAAGAAAAAAATACATTTATAAAAAATGGCTTCACTCGCAATAATGATAGGCGGCGCTTTTGGTGAATGCGCTTGCTTTTAGGCAGTAATTTTGCATTTAGTAAACGGGGGGTGACGGCGAGAGAAAAAGACATAACAAGCTATGGGAACTAGCAGCTGCACAAGACGCCTATGAAAGGCAGAGACTTGAGCAGTTAGATTTTATTAAAGACACATGAAAAGACAGGGGCATTTTCAGCTTACATATTTAAAGATGTTGATCAAGCAATAAAAAATATTATCTTGTAACAGGCAAAACCCATTGAGACATTGCCCCCACCAAAATTCAGCGACTTTTATCATCCATCGAAAAACAAAAGATGCAATATCGGGTTTATTGTCGTTGGATGCCGTCGTGTATTTTGTTGCACATATATTGGCTGAGTAAAAAATGAACAAATCTATTATTCGCCAAAAGGATATTGGGAAAGGGGATCACAGCAATTAAAAAGCTAAGCCAAACGCAGGAGTCAGTGAACAAACAGCAAAAGAATGGTTATCTAAACAAGCGATTTGGCAAATTTATTTACCGCGCCTAGACGAATACAGAGACCGCACTTTGTCAAAACAACTCCAACGACACCCCTCAAATGGATCTTCTATATTTACCTTGTTTGGATTAGACGAAAAAGATTTAAGTACGCACTTACAGTCATTGACATAGCTTCCCGATACAAGATGCGGAGCCATTAACACAAAAGAGTGCTTCTGCTGTTGCTGTTGCTTATACAACTAATATACCAACGAGGCCCCTTAACTTTCCCTCGCATGATTCAAGTCGGGTGATGGAAAAGAATTTTTAAAACCAAGTGAATCAATTATTGTTAAAACACAGAGTTACTATTAGAAGAGGCATTCGGGAGTTCACAGATCACCGGCTTTAGTTGAAAACTTTAACAACAGTTAGCTGAAAGACTTTTCTCCTACCAGTATCACAGAGAGCTTATTGACAATTCTCGCAAAACAGAAAGGGTTGAAGACTGCCCTCAGTTTTGCGCGCAATGAATAATGAAGAATTTAAAGGGTTAAAACCAGTAAAGCAAACAAAAGAAAAACAATAAATGTTGTTGAAGGAGAGTCTTCATCCGGCAAACTATTACCGTTTGGTTTTTAAATAAGGTACCTTTATTTTTCCGGGGGGGAAACAGAAGGGGCAAGCATCAGGGGGAAAAGATTCCCGTTTGGAGTGTTGACCCGTACGAAATAAAAAAAATTTTTAAAAATGAATCCCCCCGTGTATTATTTTGAGGGGGGGGGGAAAATGGCCACCCAACCAAAAAAAGCCCGGGCCCCCCAAAAATTTTTGTGAAAAAAGAAATGCAGATAAATTTGCCGAACAGTTCCCCTTTAATTTAAATTTTCGGTTTTTTCCAGTGCCCCAAATTTCATATGAAAAATTCCCGGGTTAACAAACACCCCTTTTGTGTTTGTTCTATTTTAATGACTTTTTTTTTTTTGTTACAACTGTTGTGTTTTATCCCCTTGTAGGGTTAGTTGTAGTTTTTCGTTGTCATGATGAAAAATTTTATTGCCAAAAAATTTCTTCTTTGTAGTTGGGCATGTGAAAAAGTTTGATGCACAAAGCTGCGAGTTTTTTCCTTTGGGTTTTTAATGATTTTTCCCGGGTTTGAAATTTTGTACATTTTTGATTAAAACCCCCCAAAAATTCCCTTTATCCCTTTCCAGATAATTCATCTTCATCTTTCCCAAAAAAACCCTTTTGTTAGTAATTGAATGTAAAGGGGGGTCTTTAGGATAAAAAGATGAAATCATACCACCCTTTGCATGCCCTTTAGCCACTTGGGTTTTCCATGTCTTTATAGATGTCTTCAGTAGGGATATCTATAACAAAACTGTCTGTATCTGTGTAAAGTACTCTGGACTCGGGATACGGGGGCTTAAAGTAGTCAAAAAGAAACTCTAAATCAAAAGCTTTGATAATTCTAAAACAGTAAACCAATAAATACAGGTTTGTCTAATTTGACTTTCTTTTTTTTCATCATTATACCAAAAAGCTGATCATAAAATCTTCTAAAGTCCTGATAATTAGTTTTGAAGTCAGCTTAATTGCTTCGTTCTCTCTGGTGACCAATCTAACATCTTTACGCTTGTGCGGATTTTCCATAGTCTTTCCAAAACAGCTGTTGTTCATCAACTTGAAAAAGTCTTTTCTAAAGCATCTGGGGATTTAGTTCTGAGATCAGTGTTCTTCATGATGAAATTGGTTTCATGAACTGTTCTTGATCAAAAGCTATTATACGATGAACTGCTGTCAACTTCAACCATGTCTTAAAAAAAATTGTAGAAGTCTGTAATGACAGACATAATTTTTTTTGCCTCGAAGATTAGCACAAGTTTAGGCGGTTCTGTTTTTGCCATCTTTAGACTTTCTGCTGTAATGGATAGTCTTTATGCAGGTCATGGAGTTCATGAGGATATTCTAAGTCAACTTCTAGAATAAAAACCACGCTGGTTGATCAGGCGTTAAACTGCTAAACCACTTTAATGCTTTTTGAATATTATTTGTACCTGTGTACATTTTAAAGTTACGTAATGGAAGTGATTGCGCCATTGCCCATCCATACAGATTGTTTGCATCTAAATACATGAGTAGTTAGACTTTTTACTCGGATCATAGTCGTCCAATTTATTTGTTTTTTGCTTTACAGTAATGATGCGACGCCATACTAATTCCTCCACGCAATCCGTTTTCAATCATCTGAATCTTTGGGGAAAATCTGACAATAAATCAATCTGTACCCCAGTAAACTTTAAGAAAGCATCCCAACTCATCCGGGCGCAGAAAATATAATGTGCAGGATCCAAACGTAAGTTTCATGCAGGTCTTTCTAAAATTTTTCAAGGACGTCCGCCAACAAACATACATCTGCCATTAAATAGGAGTCATGTATTTCCCATCGTTTTACAATCAAAACTTTTGCCAAGCATCTTGAGCATGCTGGTAATCGGAGTCGCTGATGTCCTTTCCTCTAAGACTAGAAAAGAACGCGCCTTAGGGGAAGCGTCTCTTCGTCAAACCTTTCCAATGTTCATGTACTCATAAGGGTAAACACCTTTTAAAAAGCGTTGGGTCAAAATATTTTTCCCGTTATTGGGCAGGACTTTAAGGACATAGCCAGTGCCTCTAATGAGCCACATGTGTTGCATAGAGTGTAGAAAGACATTTTATTTAGATTAAAGCACATGTACTTTTCTGATGACTGTGAATGCATGAAAACCCTAAAAGCATCGTCTACTGCTTTCATTATAAGTTTGAGAGTCGTAACTCGCAAGTTATGAAGAAGATGGGCAGCTTCCATGTCCTTTGGATCAAACTTAGTTGAAGATTGCATTTGTTATGCGCCGCTCCTTGAATTTTCCCGAAATTGTGATCATGGTCTCTTACTGTGGGGTTTACACTCTTGGGCTTTAGCTCTAAACCGCAAATCCAACGGGTGAGTGGCTGAGGCATACTGTTGTTGGTCTTCAGGCGTCATCATGATTTCAGATAAATTCAGATTATTAGAACAGTCATTACGCACTTGCTGCATGCGCTGTAAAAATCTTCTAGCCGCATTTGGGCCTCTATATAATTCTGGTTCTGAATAAACGCCATCCGACCTGCCCAACAATGAAGGCAAATGAACAAATCTGATGATTACTCTTTAAAGACTGTTTTTCGAATTTTTTGTGGTGCTGGCCCTTCATAAGGAACAATAAGCGACTCGAAGTCTGCGTAAACTACGTATGGACTTGTTTGCAGCCGTTTCCAGTTTTTAAAAAACAACTTTAGATCCTGGCGGGGGCGTAGTTAGTTTGTCTTACATTTCTACAGAACTTTTACAATGTTTTATATGTTCACTCGCGGCTTGCACAGATGGAATTCTTGTTTAAACATTTTCTGCCAGAATTCTTGTTTTGCCATGATCTTTTGTAGTATGTTCATTAGTCTACTCATCGTGCGTTTTCAATGTGTAATGGGGCAGCCCTGCTGGCGAAAATTGGGAGTAAGTCCACATGACTTTTGCTGGTTCGCCTATTGTTGGACTGTTCTTGGACACTTTAATTGGCCCCAAAATTTTGTTTCCTCATCCCATGTGTATACATTAACAGTTATTGGGTTTTTTTTGTTCTTCAAAACTGATCAATTTTGGTCTACACTAACAGGAAAGGATATTCCATTGAGTTAAGATCTTTGGCGTATTTGCCGATAGTTAGTCACTCTTTCTGCGTGTTCGCGGACTGATGCAGCCTTGCAAGAACACACCACATGAAACATTTGTTGTCTGAATTTTTTATGTTTAAAAAACTGCTCTCTTTAAAACCAACTCCCGTGGTAGCGGAATGTAACCCTTCCCTTACAATCGGTGCATACTTACCCTGTTTTAATCTGATCTTTGGACTTCGCCCTCTGACCAACCAGAGCCTCTCATTTTAGCTTCTTCGCAGCAGCGTCCAAACTGTGTAAGCAGTTCGTTTGCCCAACGGGTGTTAAGTCATTAGAGGAAAGAATGTCTGCTGTTTAGTTGAGACCCAGACTTCTGGGGTTTTCTTGATTTATTGTTACATAGTCGATTAAAACAGCTACATTACTTTAATGGCGGGCCTATTGTTAGTTTGCCTGGAACTTGAGAAATTGCATGAAAAAACATTGCCTGTACGTTTTTTGGGGTCAACGACTTCTAAATCAATATCATTCGTGCTTTGATAAACGCTCTCTCTGGGCATTCTTCAAACAATTCGTCTTGTCCTTCATATATCTTAGCCATGCTGTCTTTCTTTTCTAAGCCAAAATATTATTTAAATTAAAAAAAAATACTTAATCAGAACCAATATCAACGGTCTTTTTGTGCTTGGACTCTAAACTAAAGTAAAAAACACCTTTTGGTGTGTTAATGTGAGCTGTTTAGAAAGAGTTTAATGTTTCGTTTACTTTTTAAGCATTCCTTTTTTATCTGCTCGGGGTCTGGCTGTTGAGAAAAACTTGTCACCGCCTTTCTTTGAAGATCAAACTTTTGTCTTTTGTAGTCATCAAAATCGGCCTGTAAACGATTAAATTCTTCATCCGTGATGTTTGAGTCAACAAGCGCTTTATTTATTGTCAGTTTGAACGAGCTAAGTTTAGCTTTATTAGTTGAACCAAGCTGTGTGCTTTTGGAGTTTAGTTTTTTTTTTGCTAGCAGCACCTACAGCTAATGAACAAGCCCGAGAGCTAAAGACAAAACCTCCTAGGGGTAAAGCTGCGGGTTGCGCCTATCCCCGTTGCTAAGAGACCAACACTGTTCTGCTGATAGAGCGCTTATAGTCGATGTCCAGTATTAACATATGTAACAGCATTAAAGGCGCAGATACTTCGTTTGGGTTTTGCTGTATTTTGAAAGGTCCTGCTCTAGTTTTTGTTGCATTTGTGTAATTTTTTGTTAATCTAAAGGGTTTTTACTTCAGGGGTTTCTATAACAGCGAATTGCTGCTAATCTCTTTTTGGCGGCGCTGTAGGCACATTTGGATAAACCTGAAAGACATGCTTTTTATAAAATGAAAAAAAATTTAGTATAGTACATCTTTAAATCTGTTAGCTTCAATATTTAGCTGTGCATCATATAAAAAACAAATGTACATTAAGCGGTTTATCGGCTTTTTTCTTCTTTATCAATTTGAATGTTTTTAGTCTCTCACAGTTCTCCCGCTTCCATGCAACTGATTATCCTCTGTTGCCCTTAGGTCAATCCATTAAACCGTATTTTGTTGTTAAATAATCTTTCAAGCCTAACTTTGTGAAGATGTAAATCTTTAGACACTAGGTCTGCTGTTGGATTTCTCCCCCTCCCACCCCAAACAATTTTCTTATTTCGTCAAAATGATGATAAGGTTTAAGCCCGCTAGCATAGATTTGGTTAGGACTCCCCTCATCGACATTGTACTTTCGTTATTTTGGATTAAAAATTTTTCCCACTTCCTTTTTTGAACGGTTCTTCATTTTTCGCCCCAGCAATAAAATGCCTTTAAGTGAATATGCTGCAACACAAAAAACTAAAATTCCATATAGTGTTGCCCTGCTTTTGGGATATGTTGAATGATGACGCACGTTTTCGTAATATATTACTAGTGACTCTATTGGTGCTCATCAGCCTTGCTAAATTAGAGTTGCTAACAACATTCAAACTCTAACGAGATGTCAAAAAATGCTGTACTTTGCTTCAGTGTCTGATGATCTGATAAACACGTTTGTAGTCATTAAAAGTTAGTTCATATGACAATCTGTCTTTTAATGCTCCTTGAAAGTATGGCGCATGCGCTTTTAACAACTAAAAATCTAAGGGAATGGAAAAGCGATACCATACGCATAATTACAGCTAAAGTTTTTTGCTGCTTTAGCACCTGAGGCGAGTTCAGCGCCTATTCTAAGTTTTAGTGCTTCTTCATTTTTGATTCCTTGAAACGCAAGATCGGCCCTTTCATTCCCGGTTAGCATAGATCAGAATAGGTTTAAAATAGTCTGCATTATGTAAAGAAAATTTTTTTGCCCTCAAGTTTTATAGAAATTTTCTTAACATTGGGCCCCCCCCAAATTCTGCACAATGTCCTGTTGGGGTCTGTTGCTGCTTCGAGCGCTTTTTTGAAAGTAAGCGCGCAGAGCCTGCACAATCACTTCATCCCCTCCTAGGTTGGAAATTTGACGTAAGAATTTGATCTGCATCAATAGTAGATGGATTATTTGGAACAGTAATATTCCCCTTATTTCCCCTTTACGCCAAAGGGCTCTTTCAGTTTTCTATGCGGGTCAAGAATCGAGCCCTGTACTCGTTGTGGCATTTTTATGAAGCAAAATAAAAAGTTAATTATTTAAAAACATGGCAGGATTTGAAGGTGAAGAAGATTATGATGTTTTTGATCGTGGAGACGACATGAGTGAAATGACTCCTTTGGTAAAACATCTCTCGGGGCCCTCTTTGCGGCGTGAATTAACAGAAGTAAGGCCAGATCATTATACCAAAGTTTAGGCAAGAACCTCCTGAATTTATAGACCTAATGATTTTGAAGTAAAAGATGACCATTTGTTTGTGAGGAGCGACCAAGGACAACTTGTTCAGCTTACAACTAAAAAAGACCCCTCAAAGTTTTTTTGCCGTGGGTTCAATTAGAAATAGACTCAGTGTGAAAGATCAAATCGCCTTTGGGCCCTTTTTAGGCCAAAAATTAAGGGGGAGGCAGTTGCTAAACTTCAAAACACACTGCAAGAACTCCCACAGATAACCAAATGCAAAACTGAACTTAAGAATTAAATCAATCAGCAGGTGAATTAATAAATGTAATAGAAGCAGAATCCCGTTTTTTAGAAGAAACAGCGTTAAAGCTATACACGACTCGCCGCTACCCATTTCGGAAATAGCGGCCCTTGATCATGCTTTTAAAAACCATCAAAGGGAATTAACAAACAATTTAGCAAAACTAGGTGCACTAGATGAGATATAAAAAGAGAAAAGAAAACTCGTTGAGGGTGATGACGCCAAATTAGGGGCCCGATATTAAAGAAAGAATAACCCCAAAGACTAAAAGATCTTGAACAAGAGAGATCAGCAAGACTAGAAGCGGGTAACACTACCGAGACCAATTACGAACTCAAGTGAGCAGAATAAGAGAAACTATCCAAAGAATTTTATATGAAGACACGACACTAGCAGAACGAATACGAACACTGTTTAGAGAGCAAGGAGTCACATTAGTAAGCGTTATAACAGCCTTAGGATTTGCAATAAGTACACTGGTGATGGCTATTACGGGCGGTGGTGGTGGTCAAAGTTTAGTGCCACCATCGCCATCACCTCCACCTGATAAATCATGGGTAAAAAAACAGCTTGATCATCTTGCGAATTTATTAAAAAAATTAGCCAGTAAAGCTATAGACTCTTTACCGGTTATATTTTGGCGGTATTGTCAGCTGGCTTTTGTTTTACTGCAAGCAAAATAGTTGGCTTTTGGCCGAGCACTTATGGGCATTAGCTTTTCTTTATTTTTGGGTTAATATTTAGTAGTAAAGACCAAGTAATCCTATGCCAGTTAATCCAAGAACAAGCGCGTCTTTTCATATTCATGGTCATCGCGAACAGAGTCTGCGAGCTTTGTTGATCTTCAATGACTTTGGGGGTTTGGACTTCGGGAATTAGATGACTTAATCTTGGGTGTTTTTTATTTTTGTAATATTACTGGCCCAGAATTTATGTGTTTTTTTCCCAACCTTTGTTCATTGCCCGCTATAAGAATTTCATATTATTGTTTATTATTATTCCTACCTGGAGTCTGAGGTCAGAAGGCAACATGTATAAACCAGTGCCAACAGCAAAGTCTACTTTCGATCTTGGTATTGTAAACATTTTGGTATCTTTTAATACTTGAAGGTAAATCAACTGTAGAATTAATGGCGTCCCCTAAATTTGCTAAGTATTTTTTTTGCGCGTCAAAGCCAGTAGAAGGATCAGTTATGCTCGATCTTGCCTGTGCTTGCGCCCCTAGCAAACACCAAACGTAAGTACGAATAGAGTCGTTTATTCGTTCTATTCCCCCTCTAGTTAGGCCTTAGAAGTGTCTAAGATAAATGTTGTCCATGCTGTTTTTTGCTCTTGCTCTATGGACCCCAGGTGAAAAGCTGTTTCGCTTGAAGAGAAAGATGTGTAAGGAGGATTCCCGTCAAATTTAAACTTTCTGTGCATGCCCCAAAAAAAAAGGGGTGCCTAAGCCATGATTAAGATCCAACTTTTGTCTAAAGTCTGTCTTGATGTTAATATTGAATTCGTTACAGATCCTTTCAAAAGCCTTCATGTCTATTCTGTTGCTGAAGGATTAAACGGTTTGTCATTCGGTTATGGCGCTTGCAGTTCAGTTAAATACGTCTGAAGGTGTAATAAAAATGAAAACTGTACACTGACCTAACCAAAGGATCAGGTGATTTAAGTGATCAGCATACGACACTCCACACCCAGTTGATGCACAAAACACAGCAAAGTTTAATGGTTCTGATAAAACTGCATCGGATGATAAACCACGCTTTCGCGATGTAGTCTTTTTTTAATTTGGGGGGTTAAGATAGCTCTTCAATGGAGTACTCACCTTTTATGAAAAGCGACAGTTTTGGGTCACAGAATGTCGAGGGTGTCAGTTGTTATATTTTTAAGATTGTAGTGCGGCCCCCAAAAGAATATTTTGCATCAGTATTTTTGAATGCACTCATTTTAATTTGTTTTAAAATGTTTGTAACAAAAAACAACCCCAAGGGCCGTCCTTCGTTTTTAGAACATGTAAATTTAAAAACGAATGCAGAACCAGAACGGTCGCGCTCCCTGAAATATTTTTCAAAGTCGTATGGTTTAATATAGCCCAAGCAAAGAATAATAAGGTTCTAAAGTTTAACAGAGCGGGACCAAAATGAGCCAGTTAACAATACCTGATGGTTATTACGGGTTTTGCTCACTAAAGAAGCAATGAGTAACTTTGACATTACTCTCAAACTTAACAATGCAAATCTAAAAACAATGTTAACATTTAAGCTTGAAGACGAAGGAACATCTTCTTTTTTGATAGGGGAGCTAGCTAAAATGTTAGGCTTTACAACTAGCAATTTACCCACTCATAGTTTTATTGCCCGGGGCCAGACAAAATACTTATGAGGGGGAAAATCGCTCGATCTTGCATTACATTCATTACTCTATGTCCATTTGGATGAGCTGAGCACTGATGAAAACTTTTATGATGGAAGGCCCTCACACTGTTTTAAGAGCTCTTCCGTCAGGGAAAGCTGCATATTGCGATTATGAAATTATTTCAATTCCCTAATTTACAGTTTAAAAAATTAGTTTGTGGGGGGGTCGGATCATTTAATATAAAAATCAAAAGACAAAACGGGAAAGTCGTTAAAATGTGATAACCTGCACATTGGGTTTTTGGGAAAAAAAATAATAAGTTGTTACTAAAAAATGTCGCGTGGGCCAGAAGAATCCGGAGTTTCAATAGCGCCTGTGAGGTGTATAACTTTAGAATTAAAAGACCTTGCAGACGTTACGACTTTGAACAGAATGGTGAGATAGGCACTTTGTATGTTTTGAGTACACTAAAGATGGTGTTATAAACGCAAAGAGATTGACGACAACAAAGGGTTTCCTAAACTAGAACAACTACGCAATCTAGAAGCAAATAATGTTGGTCGTATGAATATAAAATAGTTCGAAAACCCGACCTCAAATGGCACTTAGAAACATATTTAGAATGGGAATAAAATTTGAATTCATAAGCCATTTACATTTTTTGGCCTCAAAAAAAATTTCAGAAAAACATTCAACTCTGGCCCTTTTCATGTAATCTTATACCAGACGATAATTTCGGAAAGAATTGAAATAACGCCGTATGGGAAAAAACAGTACATCCTTCACAGAAAAGAAACAGTTTGTAAAAAAAGCTTCTACAAAATTACAGTTCTTTCCAAGCAGAAATAGGAGACACGTTCACAATGATATTTTAAATTTCTGTCTTTAAAGATGTGGAGAGGGATGGGGTTGTGGGCGTTAGTGACGACCTTATAAAAGGAATTAATATTAGCTGGCAAAACTTAGACGTTAAACGTCTTAACGTTACCATCGTCGTTCTTCACAATGGCGAGGATATTAAGATCATAACAACAAGCAACAAAAACACTGTTGACTTAAATAGAAACAATCTTACAGGACTAAATTGGATTAATCTTACACATTTAGGCCTCATAGGGTTTTATTATACTGAACAAGTTTTGACGGAGAGTATGATAAAAATAATAACTGAATTAGATTAAAACTTTTTTATAAAACTATGGAGCAGTTAAACTTTATGACAAAAACTCCTCATTGCTCATTGATTTGTGGGCAGACTGGTTGTGGAAAAACAATATTTATCCTCGACCTGTTACAAACAGTTTATCGTTATAATTTTAAATCATATTGTGGTTTTCTGTCCAACACTTAAATGGAACAAAGCATATCATGATAGAAGGTTTATATGGACAGATGATGACATATATTTAGTTAATCCTAGCAATAAACTGAGTGAGTGTTTAGAACAGTTTTATAGACTGTTTGAAGGAACGCAGACACTATTTATTATAGATGACTGTTCAGCAGAAAGAGACATAGTTAAAAAAGAGAAACACTTTGTCGAAACTAGCTTTCAGCGGAAGACATGCTGGAATAAGTGTGTGGATTTTATGCCAAAAATATAACCAGTTTTAAAAGACTTTAGAGAACAGTTAAAGACTGTAGTGTTATTTCACATGAAAGACAGAGACTCATTTGAAGAATGTTTGCGCGAAAATGATGTTATTGAAAACGACCAAGAAAAACATAGGATTAAACAAAAACTAAAATCTGAAAAGTTTAGTAAATTAGTATTAAAAACGGATAAACCCTGCACAGTATGTTTGTTTGTAGATAATCGTTATTTTTTGGTTATTGACGTCTTACTTGCCAGAGAACAGTAATATGCGCTTGCGTGTGTGTGTGTCTGCCCGCCTCTCTGTCTGTCTGTCTCTCTCTGTCTCTCTCTTCTCTGTCTGTCTGCAGGTGATTCTCTCTCTCTCTCTTCCGCCACAGGAAAAGGCGGTTTAGGCCACTTTTGCCCAAAAACTCGGTGGAGGGTGAAAGTGGCTTAGAATGAAGGTTTTCCTGTTCTCTGAGGGAAAAATCCCCCTATACCGAAATTCGAACCCGCAACCCCAGGATCACGAGTCCGGCGCTCTACCAAATGAGCTATCCGGCCCCCCAAACATTTTTTTAACAAAATAAAAATGAGCGCGTTCAAATATAAAACTAATGCAAAATATTCTGTTGGGCCGCACTACAATCTTAAAATATAACAACTGACACCCTCGACATTTCTGTGACCCAGACTGTCGCTTTTCAAGTAAAGGTGAGTACTCCATTAAGCAGATATCTTAACCCTCCTATTATAAAAGACTACATCGCGAAAGTGGGTTCAGTCATCCGATGCAGTTTTATCAGAACCAGTTAAACTTTGCTGTGTTTTGTGCATCAACTGGGTGTGGAGTGTCGTATGCTGATCATTTAAATCATCCTGATCCTTTGGTGAGGTCAGTGTACAGATTTCATTTTTATTACACCTTCAGACGTATTTTGACTGAACTGCGAGCGCCATACCAAATGACAAACCGTTTAATCCATTCAGCAACCAAATAGACATGAAGGCTTTTGAAAGGATTTGTAACGAATTCAATATTAATGTTAAGACAGACTTTAGACAAAAGTTGGATCTTAATCATGGCTTAGGCACCCCTTATTTGTGGGGCGTGCACAGAAAGTATAACTATGACTGGAATCCTCCTTAAAACATCTTTCTCTTCAGGGACAGGCGTTCACCCCGGTCCATAGGCAAGAGCATAAAACAGCATGGACAACATTTATCTTAGACACATCTGAGGGGCCCAAAGCAAGATTGGGGGAAAATTTTCCCCCCTTTCAAAAGTAGTTGTGTCTTTTTTGTAAAAAATAAATTTTTGGGTTTTGTCCGGGTTTTAAAGGCCTAAACCCTTTTTTTTTTAAGTGGGTCTTTATAAAAAAAGTTTTAAAGGTTTAAAGGGTTAATATTGTTTTTTTTTTTTGCATTTTTTAAAAATTTTTAGAGTAATGTCAAATTTTATCATTGCTTTTTTAGTGAGCAAAACCCTTTAATAACCATCAGGTATTAAAAACGGGCAAAACTTCGTTGTTTCCCCTTGGCATTTTTTTTATTTATATTCTTTTTGGGTTTTCCCGTTATTTTAAAAATTTTAACTTTTAAAAAATTTCAGGGAAAGTGGGACCATTTTGGTTCCCCCAATCGTTATCTTTTAGATGTTCTAAAGCGAAGGATGTCTTGAGTTGTTTTTTTGGGGTTGTTCTTCTTCTTCCTGATGGGGATTTTTTTAAAAACCTCCCCCGTGCCCCAGTTTTTCACGAAAGACTATTCGGAACACGGTTGCATGCTTTGTGTATTTTCGGTTCCCGGTTTCTCACCGTCTTAGGAAAGGGAGCATGGGATCTTTAGGCCCGTGTATGATTTTTAGTGCATGGGGACACAGACTGGGGCCCTCGGTTTTTTGTCCCATCCGCGATTTTGGGGAATGGATTTTGATAAATTGGTTAAAACCCCGAGGGAGAAAACCGGGGGGAAAACCTTCTTTCTAAGCCCTTTCCCCCTCCCCCGGTTTTGGGGAAAAAGGGTGGCCTAAAGCCCCCTTTTCCTGTGGGGGAAAAGAGAGAGAAAAGGAAAATCACGGAGACAGACGGGGAAGAGAGGACAGGGGGAGACAGAAGACAGACGAGGGCGGGGGGAGCAAAAAACCCCAGCATTTTATGGCGTGGCTCGCGCGGACAAGGCCCTCGCCCACAGTGCACGGCCCGCCCAACCGGACCAAAAAAATCTTTTAAAGCACCCCCTGAGGGCCCCGGGTTGGGAAATTGCTGCGAGACCACGCGCTCGCACCCGATGGAGAGGGCCCTTGTCAATTTTTGTCATTTTTATTTGGCAAAAGCCTCTTATAAATCAAGTGCCGAGTTAAATCACGGGGAAAAATTTGTGTTGTGCTCCCCATACAAAAAGGCCGCCCCCCTTTTTTAAAAATTCGCCCGGGGGGGTGAAAAAGACGTTTCAGAAAAGGAATTGTGTGTGTTAAAAATGGCGATTTTGGGGAAGTGATATTTAAATTGTTTTCTGCAGTGCTGAAGGGACACTAATATTACTCAAAAAATTTGGATAAAGGGGTTTGTTATTTAAAAAGGAAATTTCCCGATCAAGGGACCGTCTTGTAAAAAATTTAAAATTTGTTTTTCTTTGGGCCCATGGAAAAGTTTTTGACAATGAAATTGAGGGGGCAAACCCTTGTTCCCCTCCCCCCCAAACCCAAAAAGGGAAGATTTGTTTTTTTTTCCCTCAAAAAAAAAACGGAACTTCTGTTGAAGTTTCTTGACAAATATTTAAAAAACACAGTTTGTGAGCTCCCTTTCCCACCCATTTGATAAAAAAAAATTTTTTTGGGAAAATTTTTAAAAAGAAAGACCCCCATTTACCCGGGCTTGTTATCCAGTGAAGTTTTTGAAAAAAATTTTCTTTCTCGGGCCTTTTTTTGGGGAAATTTGGGCTTCAGAAAGAAAAGGGAAAATTTTTTGAAACAGCCCAAAAAACCAAACAAAAATGGGAGTTATCTGAAAGAAGTTTTGTGGTTGACCCCAACTCGCGAAGAAGATTTAATTGAAGTTATTTTGTTTTTTTCTTACCCAAAATTTCAAAAACTTGCGATTTTTTCAAGATTTTTTCGCAAACAAAAATCATTCTGAAATACATAAAATTTTTTCCCCCCCAATTTAAAAAAAGCATTCGGGATGTTCCCCATGACGTGTTAGAACCTGATGGTGGGAGAAATTGGGGCCACTTCCAAAAAAGGGGTTTAGTTTAAGCGCCCAACAAAATTTGGCCAATCGGGGGGACTTTGCCAAATTGCCCTACAAACCCCACCCTACCCCCTTTTGGAGCGTCGGGTTTGTTTAGAGGCGGGTTTTTTGGGGCCCGTGCGCGGGGGTTTGTAAAAACCACTGCGGGCCTCCCAATGAGTAAGATTTTTTTTTGGGTTATCCCGCAGGGGGGTTCGGGGTTTTTTAGAGTTGGTTTCCCTTTAATTTCCCCCAAAGCACTTCATGTTTTGTTTTTTTTTGCTGTGTTTACTGGCTTCACTGCTTGCTTCAAAGCCCTGCTTCAATTTTTTTTGGTCCCTTGGGGGGCCCACGAATGTCTTTATTCAACTGTCTTGTTTATTAAATCAAGTTTTGTAAATGCATTGGGGTGGTTTGTTTGAATAATCTTCATTTGACAGGGACTGGCAGCCGTCTAAATTTTCGGGGGTTAAGCCCCAACCCTTAAAATTTCCCCATTTCTTTTTTGAAAGCACCCCTTATTTTTTTTGTTTGGGCGGTGTGGGTTTTTGTTGTTGTTTTGTTTTTTTAAATGTTTAATTTAACTTATTTTATTTTAAACATTCGTTTAAAAAGGTGCGGTCCCACGCACGCCTTTCCCCCCCCCCCCCAAACGCACGCCCGTCCCCCCCCACCCCCCCCCCCAAACGCAGGGCCGTCCCCCCCCCCACCCCCCCCACGCAGTAGTCCCCCCCCCCCCGGCCCCACCCCACGCATGCAACTCAAGTCTTCCACTGTTTTTTTAACTAAATTTGCCCAAAGGGCATTCAAAGTCCCCTAAAGTTTTTCTTAAGTCTTCTCAAGTTGTCCTAAAAGTCACCCCCTTGTCCCCCCAAGTTATTTCAAGTTCTTAAAAATTTTCAATTTTTTAAGTTCTTGATTAAGTAAACCTTAAATTAAAACCTAAGCTTCCTTTAATTTAAAAATTTAAGTTCTTATTAAGTTATTTTAATTAACCCCAAAAAAAAAAAAAGTATGTTTTTATTTTAAAATAGAAAATTGTCTAAGATAGTAAAAACCCGCCTAAAATTTAACGCGTCTTGGTTGAGGATGTCTTGCCAGGTTTTTTGCATAGATTTAATGAAGGTCTTACCCCAAAGAAAACCAAATTTTTAAAATTTCTGGGTCTTGGAAATGTTTTTTTTAAAAGACCTATGTCTTTTTTATTGACTTTATAATTTTATAATACGCCTTTTGATCTATTTTTTTTAAAAAAATTTAAAATTTTATTTTTCCCATTTAAAATGGAAAAAAAATTTGATGCTTTGTTATTGGCGGTTTTGGGGTGCATTTGGTTCTTTCTGTTTTAAAGGGTTTAGTTTTTTTTTGATTGCTTTTTTTTCTGTTGCAATTGTGTTTATATTTTTTTCCCGCAAAAAATCCCCAAAACGCGCAATGGCGCCAAAAATGGAAAAATTTTTTTAATTTCCCAATTTTCCCTTTGAAGATTTTGGGGGCCCTTGTTTCTCTTGGATTTTTTATAGTGGCTTTGAATAACTTGTTTGGGTTGGGGGGGGGTTATGTTTTAGGTGCTGTAACTTTAATTTTTTTTGTTCCACTCTGTTTTTTTTTTTTCCCGGCTTCAAACACCCCCAGGTTTTTTAAATTGGTTCCCCTGATTCAGGTTTTTCCTGATTTTTCTGTTGGTTACTTTCCCAAACCTGTTTCGGTTTTTTGGTTCTGCTGTTTTTCCCAGTCGTTAATTTTGAAGGGAAACAAATCTATATGTTTTAATATTTTTTAAAATCCCATGATGGGTGGCGTAACAATGTTCCAAATTATTTTTTAAAAATTCACCCCCTAGAGACTCTTTTGCCTTTTTTTTAAACTGGTTTTTGGGTTTTAAACTTTACTTTAAGATCTTTTTTCAGAATCAATGGGAGAAAATTTCGGGACTATTTTTAGGGGTACAAAAAAGGGAAACCGGGTTTGCCCGCACTTTTCAATTTTGGGCCCCGGCGGGCCTTAAAAACTTTTATGGTTTTAAAATTTTCTTGCGGCGACATTTTTAAATTTGTTCATGTGAATTATTTCCCGAGGAACTGTTTTTTTTTTCCCACATGCGGTTTAAAAAATACACCCTTCCCCTTTTTTGGGGCCCATAATAGTTTGGTTTTTTTAAAAAACTTGGTTATTCAAAAATTTTTTTTTTTGGGGAAAGGGGTTTTAGGCCCCTTGTAGCTGTAGGAAAATCTTTTACTGTTCTTGTTTTTTAATTTTTTATAATTATTTTTTTTTTAAAAAATGGCACCAAAAAAAACTGTTGCCAAACCCTTGTTACTTTTCTGTTTGTTTTTGGAGGCCTAAGTGTATTTTTCTCAATGTTTGGTAAAAGCTTTTTAAGAATTAAACGGGATTTGGAAAAACTGACTTTGAGGATTGGGCAAAGTGATGGCTATCATTGCAGTTTCCCCGGTTGCTACGAAAGATTTTTTTAGTTAAGAAAGGGAAAATTCCGACAAATTTAAATATGTAAAAAAAAAAATACATTTTAAAAAAAATTGGTTTCCCTTCGCAATTTTTATAGGGGGCGCTGTGGGTAAAAGGGCGCTTGCTTTTAGGGCATTTAAATTTTGTTTTAGTAAACGGGGGAATTGAGGCGAGAGAAAAGACATAAAAAAAGCTATGGGGAACTGCAGTGCACAAGAGCCTATAAAAGGCGAGACTTAAAGCATTTAGATTTTATTAAAAACCACTGAAAAAGACGGGGCATGCGGCTTACATTTTTTAAAGGGGTTTTTGGGCAAGAATAAAAAAATTTTATCTTGTAACGGGAAAAAACGTTTGGGAATTGCCCCCCCCAAAAATTCGCGCCCTTTTATCTCCATCGGAAAAAAAAAAAAAGTTGAAAGAAATCGGGTTTTTGTCGTTGGATGCCGTCGTGTATTTTTTTGCACTTTTTTTGGCTGAGTAAAAAATGAAAAATTATTTTTCCCCAAAAGGATTTTGGGAAAAGGGTTTCCAGAAATTAAAAAGTAAGCCAGGGGCCCGGAGCCCGTGAACAAACACCCAAAAAAATGGTTATCTAAAAAAGCGATTTGGCAAATTTATTTCTGCCCCTTGAGAATAAAAGAGACCGCACTTTGTAAATTAAACCCCAAAACGACCCCATCAAGGGTTCTTCTATATTTACCCTTGATAGGATTAGACAAAAAAAGATTTAAGTACGCACTTACGTTTTGGACATGCTTCAGTTTAAAAAGATGGGGGACCCTTTTAAAAAAAAAAGGGTGTTTCCCTGTTGTGTTGTTTATACAACTATTTCCCAAAACGAGGCCCTTAACTTTCCCTGCATGATTCAAGTGGGTTGGGAAAATTTTTTAAAGGGCCCAAGTGAATCAATTTTTTGGGTTAAAACCGGGATTTTCTATTAGGGGGCCTTTCCGGGGGTTCACGACCCGGGTTTAGTTGAAAATTTAACAAACAGTTAGCTAAAAGGGACTTTTCCCCTACCTTTTTAAACAGAGAGCTTATTGCAATTTCGAAATTCCAGAAGGGTTAGAAGACTGCCCTCGGGTTTTGGGCGCGCAATGAAAAATGAATTTTTTTAAAGGGTTAAAACCAGTAAAGCAATCAAAGAAAAACAATAAATGTTTTTTGAAGGAGGTCTTCACCCGGCAAACTTTTTTTTTGGTTTTAAAAAGAAAGGGTTACCTTTTTTTAAACCGGGGGGGAAGCAAAAGGGGGACACTGATCAGGGAACAGACCCCAGTTTGGGGGTTTTTGCCCGTACAAAATAAAAGAATTGAAAAAAATGAATCCCCCCGTGTATTATTTCCCGGAAAAGGACAAACAAAAACCCAAGCCCTAAAGTTTTTGGGGAAAAAAGAATGGGGTTTTTTCCCGCCGGGGCACAGTTCCGTTTTAATTTTTTTTCGGTTTTCCGTCCCCAAATTGCTTTTAAAAAAATTCCGGTTTAAAAAAACCCCCGTTTTGTGTTTGTTCTATCTAATGACTTTTTTTACATGTTGTGTTGTTCTCTTGTATTTTTGACGTGTTTTTTTTGGTCATGATGAAAAGTTTTATTGCCAAACAATGCTTCTTTGTATTTTTGTAGGTGATATGTTTGATGCACAACGCTGCGGTTTTTAAACCTTTGCTTTCTTAATTTTTTCTCCTGGCTCGAATTTATGTCCCTTTTTGCCCCTTAAACAAATAAACTCCTTGTTCCCTTTCCAGATAATTTTTTTCCTTCATTTTTCCAAAAACCCTTTTGTTAGTAAATTGAATGAAAAGGCGGTTTTTTTGGATAATCAGATGTTTCATCCCAAATCCTGCGGGCCCTTTTTAGCCACTTTCGGTTTCCAGTCTTTATGATGTTTTTCGTTGGGATATCTAAAACAAAACTGTTGTATTGTGAAAAAGTTTTTGGGAAATCGGTTACGGGGGCTTAAATTTTTAATAAAGAAACTCTAACATCAAAAGTTTTGGGAAATTTAAAAAAACATTTAAACCCAATAAATAAGGTTTGTCAAATTTGGGACTTTTTTTTTTTTTCTTCATTATACCAAAAACCCTGATTTTTTTTTTGAATTTTAAAGTCTGATAATTAGGTTTTGAAGTCAGCTTAATTGTTCGTTCCCCTCTGGTAAACCAATCAAAACACCCTTACGTTGTGGGGGATTTTTTTTTGTTTTCCCAAAACAGTGTTTTTTCTTAAAACTTAAAAAAGTCTTTTTTCTGAACCCATTGCGGTTTAGTTTTTGGATCAGTGTTCTTCTGATGTTTTGGGTTTCCCATGAACTTTTTGGGACAAAAGTATTATAGGGTTGAACTGCTGTAAACTTAACCCTTGTTTTAAAATTTAAAATTGTGAAGTCTGTTTTGACAGAATTTTTTTTTTTTGCCCGAAGATTAGGACAAGTTTAGGCGGTTTGTTTTTCCCTCTTTAGATTTCTGCTGCTAATGGATAGTATTTGAGGTCATGGAGTTCTTGAGGATTTTCCAAAGTAAAATTCTAAAATGAAACCCCCCTGTTGAATAGGGGGGTTTTAATTAAACCATTTTTAAATTTTTTTTTGAATTTTTTTGTCCCTGTTTTACTTTTTAAGTTGTAAGGGAAGTGTTTGGCGCCTTTGGGCCCACCCATAAGATTGTTTGAAAATTAAATACATGAGTTAGTTAGTTTTTTTTCTCGGTCATAGTCAAAAAGTATTTGTTGTTTGTTTTCAGAAATTTGATGGGGGCGCCTTATTTTTTTCCTCACCCCTTTTTCCGTTTTCAATCATCTGAATCTTTAAAAAATTTGACAAAAAATCAATCTGTATCCAGTAAACTTTAAGAAAGCATCCAATTACCCGGGCGCAAAAATTTTTAATGTGCAGGACCCAAACGGTAATGTTTTTGCAGGTTTTCTATAATTTTAAAAGAGTCGCCAAAAACTTTCATTTTGCCTTAAAAATTGGGGAGTCTTTTTAGTCTCCCATCGTTTTAAAAATTAACTTTTCCCAAAGCTTTCTTGGGCATGTGGTAATGGGAAAGTCGGGGATGTCCTTTCCCCCTAAAATTTAAAGAACGCCCCTTGGGGAGGAAGCGTTCTTCTTTAAAACCCTTTCCAACTTTTAAATGAAATATAAGGGTAAACCCCCTTTTCTAAAAAGCGTTGGGTAAAAATTATTTTTCCCGTTTTGGGGCCCGGATTTTAAGGCTAGCCAGTCCCTCTAATGACCCCAACATTTTGTTGCATAGAGGTTCGTAGAAAGACATTTTTTTTAGAAAAAGCAATTTTCTTTTCTGAGGCTGTGCAATGTTGCCCCCAAAAAAGCATCGTCTACGGGTTTCTTTTATAAAAATGGATTTGAAATTTTTCGCAAGTTATAAATGAAGTGGCAGCTTCCATGTTTTTGGATCAAACTTTATTTGAAGTTTGCTTTGTTTTCCCGCCTCCTCTGAATTTTCCCGTAAATGTGATCTTGGTTTCTTATGGGGGGTTTTCCTTTGGGGGGTTGGCTCTAAACCGCAAATCCAACAGTGAGGGGCTGAGGAAATTGTTGTTTTTCTTCGGCGTCATCATGATTTCAGAAAAAATTTTCAGTTTATTAGAACAGCATTAGCATTGCTGTTGCGCTGAAAAAAAATCTTCTAGCCGCTTTTGGGGCCTTTCTTTATTAATTCTGGTTTGAATAAAAACGCCACCCGCCCTGAAAACTTTTGAGGCCCAAATGAAAAAAATTGATGATTACTTTAAAGAGGTTTTTTTTCAAAGTTTTTGTGGTGCGGGGCCCTTCAAAAGGAAAACAATAAGGTTCAAAGTTTTGCTTTAAATACTTTATGGAATTGTTTTGCGGCCTTTTCCCCAGTTCTTTAAAATAACTTTAGACCCTGGCGGGGGGTTTAGTTAGTTCTGTCTTTCCATTTACAAAAACTTTTACAATGTTTTAAGGGTTCAATCGCGGCTTGCACGGGGAATTTTTTTTTAAACTTTTTTGCAAAATTTGGGTTTCCCATGATTTTTGTAGTTGCTTCATTTTTAAATCATCGGGGTTTATATGTGAAAGGGGCACCCCGGGCTGGCGAAAATTAGGAGAAAGTCCACAGACTTTTGGTGGTTCGATTTTTGGGAATGTTTTTGGACACTTTAATTGGCCCCAATTTTTTTCCCTAAACCCCCATGTTTTTAACTTTAACAGTTTTTGGGGGTTGTTTTTTTTCTTCAAACGGATAAATTTGGTTTACTTTTAACGGAAAGGATTATTCCTTGAATTTTAAGATTTTTGGCGTATTCCCGATAGTTAGTATTTTTTCTGGTTTTCGGGGGCCGGGGTTGCACCCTTCCCAAGAACACCCCATGAAATTTTTTGTTGTCTAAATTTTTTTTTTTTAAATGCTTTTTTAAAAACCAACTCCCGTGGTGGGAATGTAACCCTTCCCTAAAATTCGGGGCATATTTCCCTTTTTTTAATTTTCTGATCTCAGGACTTCGCCCTTGACCAACCAGAGCCTCTTTTTTAGCTTTTTCAGCAGCGCTTTAAAACTTTTGTAAGCGGGTTGTCGGGAAAAAACGGGGGTTAAGTCTTTAGAGGAAAAAATTAGTCTGTGTTTATTTGAGCCCAGACTTTTTGGTTTTTTTTGGGTTTTTTTTTAAATAGTCGTTTTAAAAACCTTAACTTTCTTTAATGGGGGGGCCTATTGTTGTTTGCCTGGAACTTTGGAAAAATTTGCTTGAAAAAACTTGCCTGTACGTTTTTTGGGTTTCCGCTTCAAAATCAATATCATTCAGTGTCTTGTTAACGTTCTCTCGAGCATTCCTTCAAAAAATTGTCTTGCCCTTAATATTTTCTTAGCCATGCGGGTTTTTTCTTTTCAAAGGGCCAAAAATTTTTTTAAAATTTAAAAAAAAAATTACAAAATTCGAACCAATTTTTAAACGGTTTTTTTTTGTGCTTGGACTCTTAAACTAAAGTTAACACCTTTTGGTGTTTTTTAAGGGTGGGGTTTAAAAAACATTTTTAAATTTTTTCGTTTTTTTTTTTTTTATGCTTTCCCCTTTTTTATTGTCGGGGTCTGGTTTGTTTGAAAAAAACCCTTGTCACCCCTTTCTTTAAAGTTAAAACTTTTTTTCTTTTGTAGTCATAAAAATTCGGCCTGGAACGATTAATTTTTCATCCTTTGTTTTTTGATTTCAAAAAGCGCTTTATTTTTTTGGGCAGTTTGAACGAGCTAAGTTTAGTGTTATTGTTGAACCATAGCTGGGTGTTTTTTGGAGTTTTTTTTTATTTTTTTGCTAGCAGCCCCTAAAGCTTTTTGAACCGACCGGAGCTAAAAAACCAACCCCTTTGGGGTTTAAAAGTGCGGGGGGGGCCTTTTCCCCCCGTTGCTAAAAAGCCCCAAACCCATCTTTCCTGTGATAGTGGCTTATAGTCGATGTTCCTTTTTAAAATTTGAAACGGCATTAAAGGCGGGCGAAATCCCTTCTTTTGGGGTTTTCCCTGTATTTTAAATTGGTCCTGTCTTGGGTTTTTGTTGATTTGTGTAATGTTTTTTTTAATCAAAGGTTTTTATTTCGGGGTTTCATAAAGGAATTCCCTGTATTTTCTTTTGGGGCGGCGTGTAGGACTTTGGGGAAAAACCTAAAACAGACATGTTTTTATAAAATAAAAAATTTAATTTGTATATTTACATTTTTAAAATTTGTTAGCTTCTTTTTTTAGCTGGGCTTTCTTATAAAAAAAAACAATTGTACTTTTAAGCGGTTTTTCGGCTTCTTCTTCTTTTAAATTTGAAGTTTATTACGTTTCACATTTTCCCCCGTTTCCCAGGGAACTGTTATCGTTGCCCTTTTGGTTAAACCCTTTAAACCGTATTTTGTTTTTAAATAATCACAACCCTAACATTGTGAAGAGAAAATTTTTAGCACTAGGTCTTGTGTTGGTTTTACCCCCCCCACCCCCAAAAAATTTTTCTTATTTCGCAAAATGATGAAAAAGGGGTTTAAGCCCGTAGTTTTGATTTGGTTGGGGACTGCCCTAAATCGAAAATTGTATTTCGTTTTTTTTGGATTAAAAAATTTTTTCCTTCTCTTTTTTTGAACGGTTCCATCTTCCCCACGCAATAAAATGCCTTTAAGTAAATAGGGCTGAAACAAAAAAACTAAAATTCCTTTTTGTGTCTCCCCTGTTTTGGGGGATATGTTGAATGTGACCACGTTTTCGTAATTTTTTTTAATTGTGATCATTTGGGTGCTAAATTCAGCCTTTGGAAAATTTTAAGTTGCTAAAAAACTTTCAAACTCTACGAGATGCCCGAAATGCTTTTCTTTGTTTTCCGGTTGATGTTTCGAAAAATCTTTTGGGATTTAATTAAATTTTGTTTATGACAATCTGTTTTAATGTTTAAAAAGTTTGGCGAAAGCCCCTTTTAACCCTAAAAATTTCAAAAGGGGGGGGAAAAGCGATTACCTTTCGCAAAAATTACAGCTAAACCCTTTTTTTGCTGTTTTTTAGCCCTGGGCGGTTCAGGGGCCTATTTTTGTTTTAGTGTTTCCCTTCTTTTTCGATTTTGAAACGCAAGATCGGCCCTTTTTTCCCCGGTTTAGCATTGTCGTTTGGGAAAAAATTATGTCGCATTTTGAAAAGAAATATTTTTGCCCCTCAGTTTTTTTGAAATTTTTTTAAAACCAATTGGCCCGCCCCAAATTTGCACAAACTTTTCCTGTTGGGGTTGTTCTGTTCGAGGTTTTTAAAAGAAAGGGACGGGCGACCCGGACAATAACTTCTTTGGCTCTAGGTCTGGAAATTTGACTTTAAGTTTTTGATCTGCTCAATATTTGATGGATTTTTTTTGGAACAGAAATTTTTCCCGTTTTTTCCCCTGCCGCCAAAGGGTTTCTTTAGTTTTTATGGGGTCAAGATTCGAGCCTTGTATTTCGTTTTTGGGAATTTTTATAAAGAAAAATTTAAAAATTTTTAATTAAAAAAAAACGGGCGGGGTTTTGGAAGGTAAAAGAAGATTATGTTTTTTAAATTCGTGGGGGAGCAGGGAGTGAAAGGGACCCCTTTTGGGTTTACAACATCTTCGGGGCCCCCCCCCCCTTTCCCCCGGGGGGAAATTTAAACAAAAATTTAAGGCCGGGTTTCATTATTACAAAGTTTAGGCAAGAACCCCGAATTTATAGCCCTAATGTTTTTGAAGTAAAAGATGACCATTTTTTGGGGAGGAGCGCCCAAGGGGACAACTTGTTCAGCTTAAAAACAAAAAAAACCCCATCAATTTTTTTTAAGCCGTGGGTTAAATTTTGGAAATAGTTCAGTGTGAAAACCCAAAATTGCTTTGGGCCTTGTTGGCCAAAATTAAGGGGGGGGCAGTGCTAAATTAAAAAAACCCCTGCAAGAACCCCAAAAAAAGAAAACCCAAAAATGCAAAAATTAGAATTAAAAATTTAAATTAATCAGAAAGGGGAAATTTAAAAAATGTAATAAAAGGAACCCATTTTTTCAAAAAGAAACGCTTTTTAAAGATTATACACGACTCCCCTCCCCATGCGAGATTTAGCGGCCGGGGAATGTTTTAAAAAAACCTTTCAAAGGCGTTTTAAAAAACAATTTAGCAAAATGGGTTGCATAGATGAGCTTAAAAAAAAGGGGAAAAAAGAAAAATCTTTTAGGTGATGACGAAATTGGGCATTTTATTAAAAAAAGAAAAACCCCAAAAGACAAAAAAGATTTTTGAACAAGAGGATAGCAAGATAGAAGCGAAAATACAAAACCGAGCCCTTTTCGAATAAATTGGCGTATAAGAAAAAATTATAAAGAATTTTTTTTATGAAGACAGGGACCTAGCAGAACGAATACGAACATGTTTTGAGAGCAAGGATTTACATTAGTAAGCGTTAAACAGCCTTAGGATTTGCAATAAGTACATGGTGTTGGCATTAGGGGCCCGGTGGTGGGGGTTTCAAATTTTTGTGCCACCTTCCCCTTCACCTCCCCCTGTTAAATATGGGTAAAAAAAAAAGTTGATCATCTTGCAAATTTTTTAAAAAAAATTTAAGCCTTTTAAGTATTAAATCTTTACCGGTTATTGGGCCCGGTATTTTTCAGCGGCTTTTTGTCTACTGCAAGCAAGTAGTGGGCTTTAGGGGCCCGGCACTTAGGGGGCATTAGCTCTTTTTAATTTGGGGTTTTTAATTTTTGGAAGATAAAGAAAAGGGTAACCCTTTTGGGCCGTTAACCCTGAAAAAGCGTGTCTTTTCTTTATTCTTGGTCATGGGGAACGGGATCGGCGAGCTTTTTTGGGGTTTCAATAAATTTGGGGGGGGGTTTGGACTTGGGGGTTTTTAGAAGACTTAATCTTGGGGGGTTTTTTTATTGTTTGTAATATTACGGGCCCCAAAATTTATGTCTTTTTTCCCAACCTTCTGTTCTTTTGCTGATATAAGAATTTCATTTTTTTAGTTTTTTTTTATTCTATGGAGTTGGGGTTTAAAAAGGCCCCTGTAAAAAACCGTGCCAACAGCAAAGTTATTTGTTTTGCGTTTTGGGAAAAAAACTTTTTGGGTTTCTTTTAATTTTGAAGGTAAATAAAACTGTAAAAATTAAGGGCCCGCCCTCAAAATTTTTGCTAAGTATTTTTTTTTGCGGTCAAACCCCGTAAAAGGTTTCAGTTATGCTCGATCTTGCCTGTGTTTGGGCCCCCCTAGAAAAACCCCAAACGTAAGTCGAATAGAGCCCGGTTTTTTGGTTCTTTCCCCGTCTTTTTGGCCCCTTAAAAGTGTCTAAAAATTTGTTGCCCATGCTGTTTTATGTTTCCCTTATGGCCCCGAGGTGAAAAGCTGTTTCGCTTGAAAGAAAGTGGGGAAGGTGGAGTCCGTAAAATTTAAATTTTTGGTGCTTGCCCCAAAAAAAAGGGGTCCCTAAGCCTTTTGATTAAGATCAATTTTGTTTAATGTCTGTTTGAGGGGTTAAATTGAATTCTTTTTACAGCCCTTTAAAAGCCTCATGTTTTTTTCTTTTGTGAATTTTTTAAAAAGGGGTTTTTTTCATTCGGAAAGGGCCCGCTTGCAGTTCAGAAAAAATACGTCTAAAGGGTTTGTAATAAAATAAAAATCTGTACATTTGAAAACCCAAAAGGGAAATCAGGATGATTTAGGTGATCAGATAAAACCCCAACCCCCAGTTAAAGACAAAAACAGAAAGTTTTAAGGGTTTTTGGTTTAAAAACTGCATGGGAAAGACAAAAACCCACGTTTTTCGCGATGTAGTTTTTTTTAATTGGGGGGTTTAAAGGGTTTGTCTTCAAGGGAGTACTAAACCTTTTTATGAAAAGCGCCATTTCTGGGTCACGGGAAATGCCCGGGGTGTCAGTTGTTTTTTTTTTAAGATTGTAGTGCGGCCCCAAAAAGGGTTTTTTTGCATCGTTATTTGAATGCACTCTTTTTTTTAAATTTTTTTAAAAAATGTTTTTTAACAATAAAACCCCGACCCTTCCCCGTTTTTAGAAATGTATTAATAAAAGAATGCGAAAACCCGAAACCCCGGGCCCCCCCCCCCGCTCCATGAAATTTTTTTTTCAAAAATGTTTGGTTTAATTTTAAGAAGCCCAAAAAGAATAATAAGGTTCTAAAAATTAACAGAGCGGGACCAAAAAAGAGCCAGTTAACAATTTCTGATGGTTATTAAAGGGGTTTTTTCACCCAAAAAAAGCAATGGTAACTTTGACATTACTTCAACTTTAAAAATGCAAAACTAAAAAAAAAAGTTAAATTTAAGTTTTAGACGAAGGAACATTTACTTTTTTTATAGAGAGTAGCTAAAAAAAAAAGTTTGGCTTTACAACTAGGGAATTTTTCCCCCCTTTGTTTTTTTTGCTGGGCCGACAAAATTTTTTTGAGGGGGGAAAAAGCTCGATCTTGCATTTCATTCTTTTTTTTTTATGTCCTTTTTGGGTGAGCTGAGCCTGATGAAAATTTTATGATGGAAGGGGCCCCCACCCGGGTTTTTAAAAAGCTTTTTGTCAGGGGGGGGAAAAAATGCATATTGCGATTTTGAAAAATTTTTAAAAAATTCCCCAATTTACAGTTTTTAAAAGTTTTTTTTTTTGGGGGGTGGGTATTTAAAATTTAAAAAAAAAGACCCCAAAAAGGGGGGAAAATCGTAAAAAAATGTGGGTAACCTGCACATTGGGTTTTGGGAAAAAAAAATAATAAGTTGTACTAAAAAAAGTCGGTGGGGGAAAAAGAATTTCCCGGGGTTACATTAGCGCCTTGAGGTGTATTAAAATTTTTGAATTAAAAAAATTTCAGGGGTTACAGATTTGAAAAGAAAAAAGGTGAAGGGGTAGGAAATTTGTATGGGTTTTTAGTAAATTTAAAATGGTGGGTTATAAAAGCAAAGGGATTGGGCGCAACAAAAGGGGTTTTCCAAACTGAACAACTACGCATTCTAGGCAAAAAATGTTGGTCAGTATGATTTTAAAATTTTCGAAAACCCCCGACCCCAAATGGGACTTAGAACCAAAATTTTGAATGGGAAAAAAAAAATTTTAATTCATAAAACCATTTACTTTTTTTTGGGCCCTCAAAAAAGTTTTTAGAAAAGCAAATTTAACTTGGCCCCTTTTCTTTTAAATTTATACCAGCGATAATAGTCGGAAAAAAAAAAATTTAAAATTTGCCCTTTTGGAAAAAAAAAAGGACATCCCTTTAAGAAAAAAAACGTTGTAAAAAAAGCTTCTACAAAATTACCCGTTTTTTTCCCAAACAGAAAATTTGGGGGACACGTTTTACAAAAGAAATTTGAAATTTCTGTCTTTTTAAAAAGTGGTGAGGGTTGGGGGTTTTGGGGGTTAGTGAGAACCCTTAAAAAAAGGAATTAATATTAGGGCAAACTTAGCGGTTAAAAGTTTTTTCGTTACCATCGTGTTTTTTACAAGGCGAGGATATTAAAAATTTAACAACAAGCAACCCAAAAAAACTGTTTGGGTTAAAAAGAAACAATTTTAAGGACTAAAAAGGAAATTTAAATTTTAAAAATTTAGGCCCCCATAGGGGTTTTTTTTATACTGAACAAGTTTTGGGCGGTATTAAAATAAAAATAATTAAATTAAAATTAAACCCCTTTTTAAAAACAATTTAACTTTTTAAATTTATAAAAAAATTTTTCCCTTTTTTATTTTTTCTTAAAAAAAATTTTAATTT
Organism: Conus ventricosus; assembly: GCA_018398815.1. Taxonomy (NCBI): domain Eukaryota; kingdom Metazoa; phylum Mollusca; class Gastropoda; order Neogastropoda; family Conidae; genus Conus; species Conus ventricosus. The sequence continues at coordinate 73,426,775 of CM031607.1, read as the reverse complement.
TTGGAAAAAAAATATTTATCCTCGACCCGTTAAAACATTTTTTCGTTTAATTTTTTAAAACCCCCCCCCCCCTTTTTGGGTTTTTTGTCCAAAACCCTTTAAAAGGGAAAAAAAAACATTTTATGTTTTTTGGGTTTTTATGGGGCAGTTTATGACATATATTTAGTTAAAACTAGCAAAAAACTGAGTGAGTGTTTTGAACGTTTTATTGGGGCTGTTTTTAAGGACGCAGACCTATTTTTATAGTGACTGTTCAGAGAAAAAAGAATAGTTTTAAAAAAAAGGGAAAACTTTGTCGAAATAGCTTTCAGCGGAAGACTTGGGTGGAAAAAGTGTGTTTGGGTTTTATGCCAAAAATTTTTAACTCAGTTTTTAAAAAACTTTAGAGAACAGTTAAAGGAAGTTGTGTTTTTTTCCCTGAAGAAAAGGGCTCATTTTAAGAATGTTTGGCGAAATTTATGTTATTGAAAAGGGCCAAGAAAAACAAGGTTAAACAAAAAATAAAATCTGAAAAGTTTTGTAAAAAAGTATTAAAAAAGGATAAACCCCGGGACAGTTTGTTTTTTTGTGGTTTAATTTGTTTTTTTTGGTTTTTTGACGGGCTTATTTGCCAGGAACCCCGTAAAATGCGTTGCGTGTGTGTGTGATGCCCGCTCTCCCGCTGTCTGGTTTTCTCTCTGTCCCTCTTTCTCGTCTGTTGCAAGGGGGATTCTCTCTTTTCTCTCTTCCGCCCCAGGAAAAGGCGGCTTTTGGCCCCTTTTTCCCCCCAAAAAATCGGGGGGAGGGGTTGAAAGTGGCTTTGAATGAAGGGTTTTCCCGTTCTCTGAGGGAAAAATTCCCCCCTTTCCGAAAAATTTGAAACCCCCAACCCCGGATCTCGAAGGGCCGGGGGCTCTTCCACTGAGCTTTTCCGGCCCCCCAAACATTTTTTTTAATTAAAAAAAAAATGAGCGCGTTCAAATATAATTCTAATGCAAAAAATTCTGTTTGGGGCCCCAAAACAAACTTAAAAATTTAAACTGCACCTCGACATTTTTGTGACCCCGACTGGCGTTTTCAAAGTTTTAAAAGGGGAGTACCCCATTAAGGGGTTTTCGAAAACCCCCCCATTTTAAAAGACTACATCGCGAAAGGTGGGGTTAGTCATCCGATGGGGTTTTTTCGAAACCCGTTAAAATTTGCTGTGTTTTGTGCTTTAATGGGTGTGGAGTGGGGTTTGCTGTTCATTTAAAATTTACCTGTTCCCTTTTGGGGGGTCTGTGTAAGATTTCTTTTTTTTTTCACCCTTTAGACGTATTTTTACGGAAAATGCGGGGCGCCATTACCAAATGGGGCAAAAGTTTAAACCATTAGCAACCAAATAAGGGCATGAAGGCTTTTGAAAGGATTTGGAACGAATTCAATATTAATTTTTAAGAAAGGTCTTTTGACCCCAAAAATTGGAATTAAACATGGCTTTTGGCCCCCTTTTTTTGTTTGGGGGGTGACAGAAAGTATAAATAAGACTGGAATTCCCCCTTTAAAAATTTTTCTTCAGGCCAGGGTTCCCCCTCGGGTCCCCTAGAGCAAGGACATAAAACAGATGGGCAAAAATTTATCTTAGACACTTTGAGGGGGCCCAAATTTAAGCGGGGAAAAGTTCGAAAAATCGACTTATTCGTTTTACGTTTGGTGTTTGCTAGGTTTTGCAAGCCCAGACAAGGGAGGGAAAAATTAAATTTTTCTACTGGCTTTGTGACAAAAAAAAAAAAATTGCAAAATTTTGGGGACGCCTTTTAAATTTACGTTGATTTGATTTAAGTATAAAAAGGTACCCCAAAAAGTTTTACAATAGCAGATCGAAAATAGGGGCTTTTGTTGGCACTGTTTATAATGCACTTTGAATTAGTTTCCCGGTAGGAACAATAATTTAAAATACAAAAATGAAATCATTTTGGCCGGGAATGAAAAAAGGGTTTTGGGGGAAAAAGAATAAATTTTTTGGGCCATTTAAAAGTTCAAACAATAAAAAAACCCCCAAAATTAAAATTTCCAATCCCCGAGGTTCCCAAAGCCCAAAGACCTTTTTGAAAACGTTTGGGCTTTTTTTCCGATGACCATGAAAATGAAAAGATAGCGTTGTTTTTGGTTTAATGGTTGGAAATATTGGTTTCATTTATAAAAGTAACCCAATATTAGAGAATAATGCCCATTTAAATGCTTTGGCCCTAAAACCTACCTTTGCTTGCTTTGCAAAACCCGTAATAACACTCCCTAATTTTTCCCGGTTTAAAAAGTCTTTGCTTTTTCCAGCTAATTTTTTTTTTAAAAAACTCGCAAGTTTTATTAAGTTGGTTTTTTTTCCCTTTTTTTTTAGGGGGGTGGCGAGGAGGCATGAACTTTGCCCCCCCACCACGCCCGTAATTTGCCTCACCAACGTACTTATTTCAAATCTAAGGGGGGGTTTTTTCGCTTGCAATTTTGCACCCTTTCTCTCTAAACAATGGGTTTTTTTCGTTTTTTACGTTGCGTCCCTTTTTAAATTTTAAAATTTTTTTTGTTTGTTTTTCTTATTCTATTCCTTTAGTTGTAATTTGGGTTGGTTTGGTTATCGGTTTTTAAATTTGCTGATCTTTTTTTCAAGTTTTTTTTTTTTTTTGGGTTTTCTTTTTTTAATTTTCACGCCCCCACGGGTGCGGTCGTCAGCCCCAGCGAGTTTTTTTTTTTCTCTTTTTTTTGCTCCAAACTAGTTACCCTTTTGGTTTTTTTTAAAAATTTTTTGTTTAAATTGCCCTTTTAAAGGTTTTTTAAATAAGATTAAGGGGGTAAAAATTTTCTCTCAGGTTTTTAAAACCCGTTTCTTCAGGGAGGTTTTGTACCCGTTTTCTTACTTGTCACTGTTTGAATTAATTTTTATGTGGCGTGGTTTGTATTTGGGAAACTTTTTGGGAGTGTTTTTTTTGTGGGTTTTGCTTTGAATTTTATCCGGGTTTTTTTTTTTTTCGTTTAAAGCCAAGGCGATTCTGCTCGCTCACACGGGGCCCTTTGGGTTTTAAATTTTAAATCATGTAAAATTTGGGTGGTTTTGTTTATGTAAGCGGAAAAAGTTTCCTTTGTCGTTTCTAAAAAACAAAAGGTTTTTTTTAGTTCAAAAAAAAAAAGGGTAATAGTTTTTGGGAGGTTTTAGTTTTAATTTGGATAATGATTGACCCTTTTTTTCCCGTTAATTTAGCCTTTGCGCCCCCTTAATTATCCCGGGAATTTAGAAGCGAGCGAGCTGTGTTTAAAGGAGTTTCCCTTTTATCCATGGGGCGTCTCTAAGATCACTAATATCATAAAACTTCTTAAAATCCAATTTTCCCCCCCATGTTTTTAAATAATTAACTTTTTTTTTGTTTTTTAAAAAAATGGGACAAATTATGGGTCGTTTCTTGGCCCCGTTAAAAAAGTCTGAAAAAACCCATGGGTGAAGGGAAATAAAAGGAAAATTTTCTGTTCCAAATAAACCATCTACTTTTGAAGCAGACAAATTCTTAATGTTTTAGGGTTTCCCGAAAGGGGGATGATTTGATTGTGCCAGTCTGCCGGCTTACTTTTTTAAAAAAGAACTCGCTTCAAAAACAGACCAAAGAGATCGTTGTCCAGAATTTGGGGCGGGGAATCGTTTTTAAGAAAATTTTTTGTAAAACTTTAGGGGGGGGAAAAAAGTATTTTCTTTAAAAAATGCGACATATTTTTAACCTTTTTGATTATTGGCTAACCCCGAATGAAAGGGAAGATCTTTTCGTTTTAAGGATTCGGGAATGAAGAAATAAAAATTAGTTTTGAAAGCCGAAATCGCAGATGTTAAAAGGCAAAAAGGCTTTTTGCTCCCAAAATTTGGGGTTGGGGAAAACCCCTTTTCCATTCCCTAGATTTTGAGTTTTTAAAAACGCATTTTCCCCTACCCTTTAAGGGGCATTAAAAAGGGCGATTGTATTCGAAAATACTTTTTAAAGACTACAAAGGGGTTATCAGATCAAAAAACGCCGGGGCCCAAAAATTTCAGCATTTTGGGCATTCGTTTGAGTTTTAGTTTTTTAGCAAAAATAAAATTTTTAGGGTGTTTTGGGAACAATATGGGCACAATTTTGTTAAATATTACGAAAACGTGGGCCCTTTAAATTAAAAATATCCTAAAAGCAGGGCAGACGCTTTTTTGGAATTTTTAAATTTTTTTGGGGGCGTAAAAACGCCTTTTAAAGGGTTTTTTTGCTGTGTGAAAATGAAGAAAATTGCAAGGCAATGTGAAAAAATTTTTTATCCAAAAATTTAAAGAAATGCAATGTACAATTGATGGTAGTCCAACCAAAAATTTCGCTAGCGGGATTAGCCTTTTCATTTTTTGGGCGAAAAAAGAAAATTGTTTGGGGGTGGGTGGGGCCGAAGTCCCAAAAGGAGACTTGCGTCTTTTAAAAATTTTAAACCTTACAGTGTTAGGGTTGTTTATTATTTAAAAATCAAAATTCGGTTTATGGATTTTTAAAGGGCAACAGAGGTTTAAAGAGTTGATGGGGGAAATGGGGGAGAAGGTTTTTAAAAACGTAAACATTCAAAAGAGAAAGGGAAAAAAAAGCCGGAAAAAAACCGGGTTAAGTAATTTTTTTAAAAATTGATGGGACGTGAAGATTAAAAAAAAGAAAAGGCCATACAGAATACTAAATTTTTTTTTTCATTTTTTTTAAAAAACCCTGTGGGTTTTAAATTTATCCAAAAGTGCCCCAGCAAAGGGATTTGCCCCAAAAGAAGGATAGTTAGAAACCCCCCGGATAAAAAAAAATTCAGATTAAACCCAAAATTTCACAAAAAAACAAAAAAATTGAGGGAATTTAAAATACGCCCAAAAACCCAAAGAAGGTATTTGCTGTCTTTAATTTTGTTAATTTGTAAAATGGGCATCGACTATAAGGCTCTTCGCGGGACAAGGTTGGGCTCTTAGAACCCGGTGTTGGTGCACCCCCCCAGCTTTACCTCTTGGCGGTTTGTCTTTTGTCTTGGCCTATGTTCATTGCCGTATTTGGGGCCCGCTAGCAAAAAAAAAAAAACTAAAACCCCAAAAAAACCCCAAATATGGTTTAATAAATTTAAAAGCTAAACTTTGTTTTCCCTTTTTTTTTTTTTAAAAAAGCACCCCGCTGGGAATCAAAAATTAGGATGAAAATTTAATCGTTTAAGGGGGATTTTTATGACTTCAAAAAAACAAAAATTTGATTTTTCAAAAAAAGGCCCAAAGGGCAATTTTTTTTAACAGCCCGACAGAAACAGATAAAAAAGGAATGTTTAAAAAAAATTAAAAGAAACATTAAACTCTGCTTTAAACAGCCAAAATTAAAACGCCCAAAGGGGTGGTTTTTATTTAGTTTATGAGTTTTAAGCCAAAAAACCATCGATATTGTTTAATTTTTTTTTTTTATTTAAATATTTATTTTGAGTTGAAAAGGGGGCTTTAGCATGGGAAAAATTTTTATTTTTTTTTGAAAAAAGGGGCCGATGAATTGGGTTTAAAACAATGCAAGGGGATTTTCAAGGACTGAATTGGGTATTTTTTTAGAAGTATTTCCCCAAATGTGAAAGGGAAGCGGTTTTCACTGCTATTTCTCAAATTCCCGGGGAAAATAAAAAATAGAACCCCCCGTTAAAATAAAGTAAACTGTTTTTAAACGTTTTGTAACAATAAATGAAGAAAAATTTGAATGTTGGGGCTCAACTTAAAAAGCAGAATTTTTTTCCTTAAAGTCTTAAAAAACCCCGGGTTTGGGAGACCCGCTGCTTATCGGTTTTATGTGGGTTTTAAAAAAGCCCAAAAGGAGGGGGGGTTGGTCAGAGGGCGAAGTCTTAGAGATTTGATTTTAAAAAAAGGGGTTTGTATTGGGGCCCATTGTTGGTTTTAAAGGTTTTCAAAATTCCAAATACCCTTCCCGATTTTGTTGCAAAAGTGCGTTTTAAACATAATTTTAAACAGAAAAAAATGTTTTATGTGGTTGTTTCGCAAGGGTGATTTATCCCCAAAAAAAAGCAGAAAAGAGTGTCAACTACAAACCCTTAATTTTGATTTAATTTTTTGGAAAATTCTTTCCCGTTGGTTTTAGACCAAAATTTATCCCTTTGAGAACAAAACAAACCAATAACTGTTAAAAATCTACAATTTGGGAAAGAGGAAAAAAATTATGCCAAATTTTTGTGTCAAAAACAGCCCAACAATTTTTTGAACCAGACAAAAATTTATGTTGTTTTTCTTTCTGGGTGTTTTTTACCAGGGGCTAACATTACAAAATTGTTCGCCAATTTAGTTGATTATTGGGCATAATACAAAATTTTGGAAACAAGAATTCTGCAGAAAATTTTTTTTCAAGAATTCCATCTGTCAAGCCCCGGCGAAAATAAAAAACATTGTATCGGCCCCCCTTACTGTAAATTCCCGAAAAAACTAGCCCCCCCGGGGTTTAATTTTAGTTTTAAAAATGGGAAAAAAAATGAAAAATTTTCCCCAAAGTTGTTTTTCGCAACTTCGAATCATTATTTTTCCTTATGGGGGCCCAACCCCACGAAAATTCCAAAAAAAAGCCTTTGTGAGTAATCACAGATTTGTTCATTTGCTTTTTGTTGTTTAGGTGGGGTGGCGTCTTTTAACGCCAGAATTATTCAGGGCCAAATTTCGGCCAAGATTTTTTCGCGCAGGGAGCAAGTGGTTTTTTTATTGTTCCCAATAAATTTAATTTTTTTTGAAAACATGTGACGCCTTTTGGGTCAACAAACCCCCGTATGACCAGCAAAACCCCCGTTGGATTTGGGGGTTTTGAACTTTGGTGAGGAAAAAAAATCCGGGCAGTAAGTGAGGGCTTCAATTTTGTGGGAAATTTAGAGGAGCCGCAACAGTAAAAGCAATCTTCAAATAAAGTTTGAACCAAAGGCATGGGGAAATGCCCCTCTTCTTTATAACTTTCGGGTTATGGGTCTCACCCTTTTAATTTAAGCGGGAACCAGCGCCTTAGGGTAGCATTGGGATTGAAAAGTCTTTAGAAAAATAATGTGGTTTTTACTTTAAATTTAAAATGTCTTTTTATGACCCCTTTTGCAACCAAAGATGGGTTATTTGAAATGTGTGGTATGTCCTTAAAGTCCTGCCCCAAAATCGGAAGAAAAATTTTGACCCAACCCCTTTTTAAAAAAAGGGCGTTTTTTCCCCTTTGAAAACATGAAAAGTTTGGGAAAAGGGTTTTACGATGATACATTCCCCCCAAAAGAAGCGTTCTTTTTAGTCTTAGAGGAAAGGGTATTAGCGTTTTTGATTACCAATTGTCAAGATGGTGGGGAAGTTTTGATTTTTTAAAAGATGGGGGACTATCATGATTTTCTTGATGGCTGATGTATGTTTGTTGGCGGGGCGTCTTTGAAAAATTTTAGAAAAAATCTGCATGAAAAATTTTAGCCTGGAAACCCGCGCATTACATTTCTGGCCGGGGGGGTTGGGGTGCCTTTTTAAAGTTTACTGGAGTACAGTTTTATTTATTGTCAGATTTACCAAAGGGTTTAGATGATTGAAAAAGGGTTTCGTGGGGAATTTTGTATGGTTCGCTTTATTTCTGTAAAGCAAACAAAAATATTGGGGCGACTATGATAAGTAAAAAGGGCTAACTTTCTTATGTATTTAGACGCAAACAATTTTGTATGGATGGGGAAAAAGGGGAATTTATTCCCTTTCGTAACTTCCCAAATTTTAACAAAAGAGAAACCCAAAAAAATAAAATTCAAAAAGCATTTTAAAATGGGGTTTTGGGGAGTTTTTCGTGGGGTCAAAAAGCGGGGGGGTTTTTTTTAGAAGTTGATTTTGAAAATCCCCAGAAGGGTCCTTTACCCGCTTTTGATTTCCAAAGGGAGAGGAAAGCCTAAAGATGGGAAAAAAGAAAAGCCTAAAATTGGGCCTAATCTTCGAGGCAAAAAAAATTTTTTGTTTGTCTTACAGATTCTACAATTTTATTTAAGACATGGGGTTTTAAGTTGGAAAAGCGTTTTTTTGTAAAAATTGCTTTTTATCAAGAACAAATTCATTAAACCCAAAATATGAAAAAAAAACACTGATCTCAGAACTAAATCCCCAAAATGCTTCAGAAAAAGACTTTTTTAAGTGTTTTAAAAAACAGGGTGTTTTGGAAAACCCCCCCAAAACCCCCATGGAGAATCCGCACAAGGCAAAAAGTCAGATTAGTAAAAGAGAAAAGAAGCAAATTTAAATGATTCAAAACTAAATTTTCGGGACTTCAGAAGTTTTTTTGGGTTTAGCTTTTTGGCATATGATGGGAAAAAAAAAGAAAGTAAATTTGGGCAAGCCCGAATTTTTTGGGTTTTTTGTTTTGAATTTTTCAAAACTTTTAATGTTAGAAATTTTTTTTATGACTACTTTAAAACCCCCGTTCCCGAGTCCAGAGTACTTCTTTACCTGATACAGACAGTTTTTGTTATAGATTTCCCTAATGAAGACCCTTATTTAAAAACTTTGGGAAATTTGAAATAGCTAAGGGAAAGCAGGTGGTACGAAAAATCTTTAATTTTCCAAAAAATTGCCTTTGCATTCAAATTAAATAATAAGAAGGGGTTTTTGGAAAAATGGGAAAGGGTGAAATTTTTTTGGAAAGGTGATAAGGGGGTTTATTTGGTTTTTAAAGGGCGAATTTTACAGTTTTCGAGCCCGGAGAAAAACCCTAAGAAAGCAAAGGGAATTTTTCCGCAGTGTTTCCCCGTCCCCCCCCCCCATATCTCATGAAAACAAAGAAACCCTTGTTTGTTTTAAAAAGACTTTTTTTTTTGGGCAACGTAAAAATGCGATTAATTAATGAGATCAAACAAAAAGGGTTTTAACAAAGGAAAAAAATTAGATAGAAAAAAACAAAAACGTTTTGGGTTTTTTAAACCAGGAAATTTTCATATGCATAGGGGCATTGGGAGAACGGATAATTAATTTTATTCTTCGGGTTCATATTTGGGGCCTTTTTTTTCATTCCAAAATTTATCTATTTAAAATTAATTTATATCATCCTCCCAAATTTAGACAAATTTTTTTTTTTTGTTTGCTTTATGCGTCGAATTTTTTTTTTTTATTTTTAGATTTCTTTCCCCCAGGTTTTTTAATCAAAAAATTTTGGGGTTTTGGGTTTTGGGATTGGGGGGCTTTTCCTGTGCTGTGGTACCTCGCAAATGTTTTCCTTTAAAAGCGAATCAAAACAAATGATTCTTTTTTTAGTTCGAAGGTTTTTATTTATCATTTTGTAATTTATTTTGCAATTCCTTCCCAGCTTCCTTTTTTAACTCAAAAAATTTTTTTCGTAAATTTAGTTTAAAAAACGGAAACCCGTGTTTTTGGGGGTTTTTTCTGCAGTTCCTCCTTTACAAAAAATCTTTGGGGGAGCCCGGGTTTTTTGGGGTGTCGTTTTCGTAAATAATTCACGGGGGATTCTCTTTACAAATTTTTTTTATTTCATATGGTCCCAAAGCTCCAAAATGGATCGGTTGGCCCCGATGCGGGGTATCCCCTTCGGGTTCCCCCCGGGAAATTAAAAGGGACCCTTTCTTTTAAACCCAAAGGAATAGTTTTTCCCGATGAAGGGGTCTCCTTCAAAAAAACTATTGTTTGTTTTTTTGATGGCTTGTACTTTGGGTTTTGGGGCCCCTTTTAAAATTTTTCCCTTTTTAAATTTTGGCCCCAAAAAAGAGGGCCCGTCCCTTTTTACCCATTCTGTGTTGCGAGAAATTTTCAATAAACTCTCTGTGATACTGGTAAGAAAAAGTCTTTGGCTAACTGTTTGGGTTTTAAAATTTTAATAAAGCCTGTGATCTGTGAACTCCTGGAATGCCTTTCTAAATTTGGGGGCTCTAGTTTTAACCCCAAAAATTGGGTTCACTGACCTTTAAATTTTTTTTCCCTCATCGATTGGGAAACATGCGAGGGTAAGTTAAAGGATCGTTTATATATTAGTTTTTATAGCCCACAGCAAAAGCAAAAAGACTTTTTGGGGTTAATGGTTCCTTTTTTGTTTCTTGAAAACTACGTCAATTTCTTTGAGTCCCCTTCTTAAATCTTTTTAAACTAAAAGTTTTTCCCCCCCCCCCCCCCCCGGGGGGAAAAAAAAGAAGTTTTCCCTTTGATGGGTGTCGTTTTTGGGGTTTTTTTCACAAAAATGTGGCCTTTTGTTTTCGTTTAGGTGGCCCCGGTAAAAAAAAATTTGCCAAATCGCTTTTTTAGTTTCCAATTTTTTTGGTGTTTTTTTCATGGAACCAGTGCTTTTGGGTTAGCTTTTTAATTGCTGTTATTCCTTCCAAAATCCTTTTGGCGAATATTTGGGTTTTGGGATTTTTTATTCAGCCAATTTTTAGCGAAAATAAAAAACCCGACAGTCATACCAAAGGAAAAAACGCGTTTCTTGCATCTTTTGTTTTTTTTTGGATGGTTTATAAAAGTCACTGAATTTTGGGGGGGGGGCAATGTCCGATTGGTTTGCCCGTTTTCAAAAAATATTTTTTATTTCTTTTCAACATCTTTAAATGTGGAAAATGATGTCCCGTTTTTTTAGTGTGTCGTTAATTAAAAACTAACTGATTAAATTTTCTTCTTTTTTCTTTTTCCATATTTATCTTTTTTTGCTGCAGTAGTTTTCTCCATAGCTTTGTTATGTTTTTTTTCTCGCCGTCATTCCCCTAGTTTATAAACGGTTTACTTCCCTAAAAGAAGGCTTTTACCAAGCCCCCCTTTTCATCATTACGGTGAAGCCATTTTTTTTAAATGTTTTTTTTTTTCTTTTTTAATTCTTTTGGAATTATTTCCTTTCCTTTAAATAGAAAATCTTTCGTAGCGAATTGGGGCTGTAATAAAGCAATAAATTTTGCTGAATCCTCAAAGTCTTGTTTGCCCAAAATTGCTGGGGTTTTTTTTAAAAAAGCCCTTTTACCCCGCATTGGTTCCCCACTTAAAACCCAATAAACAGCAGAATGGTATTTCAAGGTTTGGGAACCCGTTTTTTTGGTGTCAAATTTTTAAAAAAAAAAAAATAATTTTAATTAAAAAAAAAAAAACATGGGAACGCGAGAAACTAATAAGCTAAAGGGTAGCCTTAAACCTTTCCCGAACTTATGGAATGACCAGTTTATGACCCAAACTATTATGTCCAAAAAGGGGGAAGGGTGTATTCTTTTGGGGGCATGTGGAAAAAAAAAAACAGTTCCCCGGAAAATGAATTCGCTTTTGAACAGGGTTTTAAAAAAGATGTCGCCAAAGCATTGTTTAAAATATTTTAACAGGTATGGGAAACGAGCTGGGGTCTAGTTTTGGGAAAAAGTGTCGGGCAAACGGTTTTTAGTTTGTACACTAAAAATAGTTTTTTTGATTTGCGCCCATAGGGTTCTGAAACCAAAAAACTTTTTGTATGATTTTTCGCGGATCCAGTTTTTTAAAAAAGTAAATTTTTGTCTCTAAGCTGTGTTTTGTTTTTACAAAATTTGGAACATTTTTATCCCATTTAAAACATGGGTTAAATTTCTTTTAATTTATAGTTTTATTTCCCCCTTCCCCCCCCCAAAAGGGAAGGTCGGGAAAATCAGGGAATTAAGAAAACCTGAAAAGGTAGAGATGTGACGAGTGGGAAAAAACAAAGCAAACCTGGGGGGTGTTGCGAGGAAAAAAAGTTTGCAGAGTTTTTAAAAAGACAAAGAAAAAAAAGTTAAAAATAAAAAAGAATTAAAAATCATAATGTAAACCCTAACACCGCCAAAACCAACGTTGATTCAATGCCAGCTCCAGAACAAGGCAAGTTTAAATTTAAGGTCTACAGCACCAAAATCCAGGGAATTTTTTAACTTAAAAAAATTGTCATTTTTGGCCCCCATTTGCGCTTGGGGGCGGTTATTACGGTTTTTTTAAAAATATATAAAAAATGGCAAAAAAAACAAAAGCAGTTAAAAAAAAACTGAACCCCTTTAAAAACGAAGGGCAACAGAAAGCCAGCACCTCCAACAAAAAAGATTTTTTTTGATCCTTTTAGATGGAATAATTTTAAATTTTTTTTGTTAAAAATAGGGTTTGAGGATTATTATTTGTTTAAAAAGAAAGAAGTCAATTTAAAAAAAGCATGGGTTATAAAAAACATTTCCAAGACCGAAGGGGAAAACAAAGCGGTTTTCTTTGGTTTTTAAGGGAAATTTATTAAGTTTTTTATGCTGACCCATCTCCCCCCAAGGGGGGGTTAAGCAAGAATCCCCGACGATAAAGCGTTTTTTTAGGGTGTGGGTACTATTTAGACATCTATATTTAAAATGGGAAAAAATAAATTGTTTTTTTTATAATTATAAGATTAAATTGAAAAAGAACTTGGTTGTACAAAAAGGGTGACTTGAGAAGTTATTGATTTGAACTTTTTAAGAAATTGAAGGGAACCCTTTTTTTAAAAAATTAAAATTTAAAATTATTTAAGAAACTTAAAAATAACTTAAGTAAGAAATTTAAAAGTGACTTGAGTGGTGCATTCGGGGGGGTGGGGGGTGTGATGCGTGGGGTGGGGGGGGGGGGACGTGCGTGCAAGGGTAGGACCAAAAACCACACACAAACAAAAAAACAAACAAAAACAAAAACAAAAAAAAAAAAACAAAAAACAAACAAACACACAAAAGGGCCCGGACAGTGTTGTGGGAAAGTGAAGGGGGGGTTTTTTTGTTTACACTTGAACGTTGTAAATTCAAGGCAGCCCCCGAAAGCCCCTTATCAAAGTCCTGAAACAATAATCAAGGACTTGTTTCAGTTCAAACGGCGGCCACCCGAAGGCAGCCCTTTTGAGGTGAAGGAAATGTTGGCGCCGTCCAGTAGGTTTGGGGTTTGGGGTGGGCTTTTTTGGGTCAATCGGGGAGGGTTTTTCCCTTGGCCCAGGTTTTTTTTGGGCGCTAGTAAAACTACCCCGGGGGAAGTGGCTCAATTTTTCCTGCCATGAAAGGGTTTTTAACCCTCATGGGTATCATGCCGAAGGGTTTTAAGTTGGGGGTTTGGTTGTTTGTATTTCATTTAAAGAGTTTTGTTTGCTGTATTACTCGTTGAAAGAAAACGCTGTTTTTTGAATTTTTTGGGTTAAGAATAGAAAAAAAATGACACTTACAAATTGTCTTTTTACGCGAGTTGGCTCAAACCCGCAAAATTTTTTTTCCGTTTTTATCCCAGTTTTTTTTTTTTTGCTTTTCAAAAATTTTCTTTTCTTTCTGAAGCCCTTTCCTAAAAAAGGCCTGAAAAAAGAGTTTTTTTTTCACTAAACTTTCAAGGGGTAACAAGCCCGGTGTAGATGGGGGCTTTTCTTAAAAAAAGTTTTAAAAAGGGTTTTTGGGTTTTCCCCCAAATTTGGGTTTGGAAATCAGCTCACAAAGCGTTTTTTTCAAATATTTTTTCAAAATTTCAACTGAGAGTTTGTTTTTTTTGGGAAACAAAAAAAGAAATTTCTTCCTTTTTGGGTTTGAGGGGGGAGAACAAAGGCTCGCCAAATCAATTTTTTGTTTAAAAACTTTGCCCTGGCCTTTGATAAAAATGTTTTTTTCCACAAGATCCGGGCTGTTGATCAGAAAGTTTTCCCTTTCGAAGTTTAAAACAAATTTAAACCAAATTTTTTGAGTAATTTAGCGTTCACTTCCCGCACTGGGAGAAGGGCCCCTTGAAAACTTATTCCCGAATTTGCCATGTTTTTTTCCCCACAAGTTTAATTGGTAGCCACCGCATACAACCCCACGCACCGCTGTCAAATGTAAATGGTGGGAACTAGGCCCAAAAAAAAAAAGCGTACGTGTTTTAAACCAGCCTTTTATTTTTAAAGGGGTATGGCCGGTTTGCCGACGTAGTAGTGCCCGGGGGGCGTGTTGACGTGGGAGTCCGCATTCTTCGGGAAGGTTCAAGAACATTTTTTGATGCAAAAATGTTGCGCGGGCCCGGTGAGAAAAAGAAACGCAAAATTCGCTCAAGGGTGTTTTATTGATTTTTTGGTCCAAAAAAGGGAAGGGCCAAGTTTGTGAAAGGGGCCCCCCCCCCGGGCGGCCCGCCCCTGTGTTCTAGTTTAACGAAGACCCGTGTCTGCGGCTTTGCCGTAAAATTTAATGATCGGTTTCCCGCTAATGGTGGGGTCTCTAAAAACTTTTCCCCCGCCCCGTGTCTGTGTCGGGTTTTTCAAGTTTTTTTTGGGAGAAATTTTGTCGAATTTAATGGGGCGGATTTTTTTGTCAAAATTTTAAATTAGTTTTTTAAAAAAAAAAGCAAGTTTTGTTAAAAATTTTTTTTTAAAAAACAGAAACCTACACGGGTTTTTTTGTTTTGTAGAAAATTTTTTATGTTTTGGTTATTTAAAACGTGTGATGGATTATCATTTTAATTCATTGTTAAAGTTTTACTTGTTAGAGAACGGAGAAATGTGTGTTCTGGCGTCATCATCCGCTCGAAAGTAGTTGAGAGCGGATGATGAGCCAGAACACACATTTCTCCGTTCTCTACTTGGCAGCAAGCGAAAGATGGTTTTTCAATGGACAGATGATGGCTGTTGTAAATTGCTACAAATACCTTGGCATCTATTTTTCTACATGCCTAAGCTTGTCAGGACCTGGCAAGCAGAGCAAAAAATGCCTTATTGTGTATTTTGAAAAAATTAAACATGTTAAATAATAACTCCTTGACAGTGTTTCTAAAACTCTTCGATGCACAGGTTCAACCAGTTGCTCAATATGGTGCTGAGATTTGGGGCTTAGATAAATCTGCTACTCATGTGGAAAAAGTTCATTCATTTGCTCTTAAGAAATTTTTGGGGTTCACATGAAAACACCAAACGAATGTGTTTATGGGAAAACACACCGTTATCCTATTTATATTAATTCATATGTACGGTGTATTAGATACTGGCTGAGGGTAGTACAAACGGATGACAATAGATTACCACTTAGAGCATATAATATGCTGTTGGGACTAGAATCGCGTGGTAAAAAGTCGTGGGTTACAGATGTTCGGGATTTTCTGTTTTTTAATGGATTTGGGTGTGTCTGGATGTGTCAAGGGGTTGGAAATGTAAATGTTTTTTTGAAACAACTCCAGCAAAGATTAATTGATGACTGTTGGCAAAACTGGCATGAAAATATCCAGAACAGTGAGCGATATTCGTTTTATAGAACTTTTAAGACATCCGCTGGTTGTAGAAAAATATCTCTCACTTAATATTGACAGGCATATTAGAAGTTACCTAACAAGATTTAGATTAGGAATTACAGACATCAAAGCGCATCAGTATCGATATGCAAATACTAAAAACGTTGATATGCTATATCCTTTATGCAAAAGCGCGAATGAAGATGAAGTGCATTTTCTGCTTTGTTGTCCTGTCCTGCAAGATTTAAGGTGTGAATACATACCTCGGAAATTCTTTGAAAACCCCTGTTTGTTCCGAGCTGCTCTCCTCATGGCAAATCAAAAGGAAGACGTACTGAAGAGCATGTGCATTTATTTATAAAGGCCTTTAAAAGGCGCACTATTATGTTCAGTTAAAGGAATACAACTAGTATTTATTGTGTACATTTTGTATGCTTTCTGTCTGTTTCTTGTTGTCAACTATGACATGCTACCTTGCTGTATGAAGTATCATTATTGGTATTGTTGTATTGTACCCCCATCAGAAGGGGCCATGGCCTATACTGATTAAAATGTTTCGTTCGTTCTCTCTCTCTGTTATCATTATTGGCAGTACTTATACTACGCCAGTCCTCAATTAGAGATTAAGTTCAGAGTGCTTTACCCTGATTTATACAATGGGCTGCTTACTAAGGGAAGGCCAATTGAACATCTGCGGAGTGGTTCTAATCTTGCATTTCCTATATCATTCAGTT
This sequence comes from Conus ventricosus, assembly GCA_018398815.1. Lineage (NCBI taxonomy): Eukaryota > Metazoa > Mollusca > Gastropoda > Neogastropoda > Conidae > Conus > Conus ventricosus. The sequence goes on along the minus strand of CM031607.1, from coordinate 73,410,881 downwards.
GAATATAAGTTGTTTTTTCTTTCAATATTTCACTGAGAATGCCTGTTAGGTGCTTATGTGTCATCCATACCAACAACCAAAGTGGCCATCTCTTCCAAAAGTTGGTGATGAGATTTTAGTGAGAGCAAGTTGTTTTGCATATTTAGCCTCAATTCATAGTCTCGCTCAAAGAACTTTTCAGGGGATTGAGGCGGAACCAATGCTCATCCCAAGGGAAAAATCCCACAGTATGAAACGACAAGGAAGAGGTTCAAACCTGCAGTCACGAGTCCTGTCCTTTACCAACAGAGATATTCTGGCCGTCATGTTGTTCATAGCCTCTTTGTGTGTGTGTGTGTGTGTGTGTGTGTGTGTGTGTGTGTGATCCCTTACTGGATTGCGATCTTAAAGGTAAAAAGAGGAAGACATGGGGGCGGGGGTGTGGGTGCAATGAGGCTTGTTACAGATTGGGCGAAGCTGGGTTAAATGGCTAGTTATCATTCTTGGTATGAAATATAAGGCCATTCGATTAGCCATGTCAGACAAATGCCCCAGGTGTTATACAACAAATAAACAAGAACAATACACAAAACATATGCTGCAACAAAACGCTCGCACCATCTTTAACATACCACCGGTCTCAATCCCTCTCTCCCCCATAGGCCAATCTCCCAAAACAATTACTTTTAGTTTTTCTGAAAGAGGACTGGAGTTTGGAGTCATTAAGACATGCACACAGGCAGTGTGTGTGTGTGTGTGTGTGTGTGCGTGCGTGAGTGTGTTTATGCAGTTGCAATGAGTAAATAAAGAATGGCGTTGAATGCATGCATTCAAATCTCAGCTTTCAGAGAAGGTCCACAAGAACAAAAACAAAAAATAACAACAACGAAAAAAAACCCAACAAAAAACAAAAAACAAAAACAAAAAAATCTGAATGGCTTT
>CM031607.1:73386582-73406582 GCA_018398815.1 Conus ventricosus | reverse complement strand
TATGATTTTGATTCTTGAAACTAGTAGTGAAAGGGATTAGTGTTTTTATGTGATCTAAGAAATTGGGAAAGAAAGATTTAAAGCAAACTTCTACCTGTTGTTATAGAGAGAGTTGTTTACTGGGAGGTAGGCTGATCAGCGTGAACACACGCATGTGAACAAATCAGCATGCATGCACACCAGCTCAAACTCAGACACAATGCATATATATACACACACACACACACACACACGTGTGCGTGCACTCACACACACATGCACACACACACACACACACACAACACACACACAACACACACACACACACACACACACACACACACACACACACACACACACACACACGTACACACACACACACACACACACACACACACACACACACACACACACACACACACACACACACACATCCTCACACACACTCATAGAGACAAAGACACAGACTCACAGACACACAGACACAGACAAACGCACACACAATCACACACACACACACACACACACACACACACACACACACACACACACACACACACACACACACACACACACCATACAGACAGACACACACATACAGACACACACACACACACAGAATTCTCTCTCTCTCTCTCTTTCTCTCTCCCTCTCTCAGTCTCGCTCCCTCTCTGTCTCTGTTTCTCTTTCTCATGTACACATGCATGCATGCATGCAAGCACACATGCACATACATACTATATGCACAGAAGATAGAAATACACATATATACATTTTTACTAATGCATGCACACGCACATGCACACACATTTTCACTTATCCTAACCTCTGTTAGATGCTTCAGTTTAATACAAAAAGGTGTTCCATTCAGGTGAGACGCTACCGTTTGCTGATGGTGTGCTGGCAGCAGAAATCATCTTGGTCTTTCTCATGGCTGGGGTGGAGATGCTTCGCTTATTTTTCGGTAAGTTTTGGATGGATTTGTATTCTCAGGATAGGCACGGCTCCTGTTACTTTTGTTAAACAGTAAAACGTCCCATACAGATTCTGCCCTATAACTTTTTCTGCCCCTACTGAACTAGAATTTGCCTCTCAGTTAAGCACTCGAGACATCTGGGAATCTTCTTCTGCATTTGCAGCTGTTATAAATGGTGACATTAATGTGTAGGATGAAGTCTGCAGCCCATCATGGTGACTTGCCAGTCTGTACATATTTTTGTTTTCTTTTATTTTGTTTGTCTTTATTTTGTCTAGCTGAACAAAAATTGGCTCATGTTCATTTCCCTCACTGTCTGTGTGTTTGTCTGCTTCGTTGTCTCTCCCCCCCCCCCCCCCCCCCCCCCTTTGCTTCAACCTCAAGTCAAGCAGGTGCTCTGATGTTTTCACCTCTATCCTGCAAGAAAAAAGGATTGAGTTGAACATATTCCATTATAGAGGATTTTTGTTGTCACAATCTGGATCTCTTTACAATGCTGTCTATGGGACTACCAATTACAATAGTGCTTGCCAGTAAGCAAGTGACCAGATGAACAATATGAACAGAGCATCATAGGCAAGCCTAGTTGGTATGATGGGAACCTTCTTGATTCAGTTTAATGACCTGTAAATCCTCTTTACAATAGTTATAGTTTCCTAAGATCTTCATCACTATCGGACATGTATTTGGATGTCTGATTTCTGCACAATGTTGAGGCACTTGGCACATGAACCTGCTATTCCTTCCCTTGCTCCCTCCTCCTACCCCCCACCTTCTGTTCCTCTCTTTCATTCTGAGTTCAAAATAGTACCCGTCATCAAAACGGACAACCTTGGTGATTTTCCATCAAGCTTAACTTTTAACTGGTGAATCCAGAGAATTTCTGTTGTTGGAATCTCTAAAGTCAAGTGATAATATTTATTGCCCAGCCGATCATTGAAGCCATATCAGGGCTAGCTGTTAGCAAGTTAAGCCTTTCACTCCCGGCCGCGGATGTAGCCGCGGTTCAAGGGTCATCGCATAATTGGATCATCTGACCGGTCACATGATATTGTTTACTTGCTTGCAAATGGCGGCTCCCATACAGCGTGTTTGAAGCGATTTCTCAGCAAGTTTTGGGTCGATTTTGACACTTTTTTGTGTTTTGTAAAGCGAAAATTAGTCGAGCAGATTAACATGGCTGCCAGAAGATTTACTGCCGAAGAGGTAGTGAGAATTGTGTTTGAAACGCCGTACGAAGGTGAAATTAGCAACGACGAAAGTGAAAGGAAAATGAAAGTGACGTGGTTGTCGATCATCCTGACAATGAGTCAAGTGATTCGGGTTACCGGGATGAAGAAATTGATCTACCAAGTACATCGACAGGTAGGGGGTGTGGTCGTGCTGGTAGTGGGCGTAGTAGAGGACGTGATAGGAGAGGAAAAAATTGTTAAAATGTGACGCAAAAATTGTTAGAGTGTGACGCCCGTGACAGTGGTTGACAACACTTGTTATGTTAATTTTTGCCAATTTTTTGGTATGAGGGGTGAAGTGCTAGTAAACGTCGCATCTCTAGTCGACATTGACATGCATTACTCAATGCATCCCTGAACACACTTTGTGCTTTTTTTTTTTAGTAAATAATTGCACTTGGTTCTTATGTCCTATAGATTTGTGCACATTTCAATACCATTTCCACCTATGATATTTTGAGACTTGAATTTTCATGGATTTTTTCCTCTAAAATATTGTTTATTTTTTCATAAAATCTTGGTTATCTTCACATGATTATGAGTTATCTCATCCTGTCAACATGAAACATATAATAATTATATTCTCCATTCATTTTCCATCAAGAAAATGTATACTTCTGTATTCTTCAGAGCAATACTTGAATTTTTGCGATTTTTTTTGTAACGTTGGTGGTTTTTTCCCAAAAATTACAAATAGTTCCGGGAGTCAAAGGGTTAACTGCCTTAGCTCTCTGTCCATGTTTATCAGCATATAGAATGTATTGTCTTGTACATCTGTTGCTGACAGGAAAGAAGGGAAACCTGACGGAGCAGATCGTGGGCGTGGTCATCTGTGTATTGCTCAGCATACCGGCTTTGTTTGGTGCTCTCTTCCTGCTTCTGTGGCAGACCTATGTGCTTCGTGTGGAGGTCATCCTGTCTGGAATCCAAATTGCTTTCATCGGCCTTCAGCTCATTTTTGGCATCATTCTAATCATCACTTTCGCAAGGTAGGCATTGGATTAGGGCATTCACCAAGGATGAGAACAGCTCCGCCGTTCTCCGCCGTTCCGCCGTCTTAAAAAAAAAATGTCCGCCGTTTGAAAAAATCTCCGCCGAAAAAAAAGAAAAAAGCTATCGCGATTTTCTTTGCTCCCAATCTTGGCGAGACGCCTCCGGCGAGATTACTCTAGGCTTATACCCAAATGGGCTGGTTTTTATTCGGTTGACTCGGCCAACCACTGCACATCCGCTTACAGCGCCGATCGACCGAGTGTCATCTGTGATTCATGGCGTCGAACGAAATCGCAAAAAAAAAAAAAAAAAAAAAAAAAAATCCCAACCGTTGGAAAGAAAACTGGCTCGAGGAAGAGGTGTGTGTGGGAGTAGAGTTAGAGATAGCATATGCAAAAGCAGTGACGAGCAGGCGTTATGTCTAGCTTGCAACAAGAAAATCAGATTCGGAAGTCATGGCTTCATTACGATTGGTGACCACATGAAACGCCTGGTTCACAGGCAGCATGTCGCTGCATTGAAGAACAATTAAACTTTGGAAAGTAAGCTGTTGGTGATTTTGCTCTCTTCTTTGTTATATTTTATCATTCATTTGCAATGGTCAAACTATCTCAGTTAGCTGAAACATTCGTCATTTGACTTTATGTTGTGAAACAAAACCTAGACGTCTAGTTACTAATAATAGAACCAGGGCCAAGGGCAGGTAATTTTCGGAAAAACCCATTTCTTACGTAAATCGACCAGCCACAAACGCAGAGAGCCCTGTATTAAATCCATTTGCATGTTTGACAAAAAACAAAAACAAAAAAAAAGAAAAGAAAAAAGAAACCCTCAGAATTTGAGGTTTGAATTGAAGGCTAGAAACATATTTTGATGGTTTTAAATGTGGATTTTTCTTTATATATTAAAAAAATGCTTCAGCTTCAGGGGCCGCTGCCCCCTGACCCCCGCAGGGGCGTTGCTCCTTGACCCCACTGGGGGCTCTGCCCGCAGGCTCCCAACAGAAAAATCTCCTCTGCTTTTAAAAAAATCTGTTCTCATCCCTGATTCACGTTGTGGACGTTCATTCTTTTCTCTTCATGCATACCTGCACATATACATGCATGCATGCATGTACGAATGCACGCATGCACACATGTGTGAGTACACACATATGTGCAAATGTTCACACACACATGCACAAAACACGCACACACATACACACATACACACACACACACCACAGACACACACACACACACACACACACACACACAACACACACACACACCACGCACATACACCATCTTCTCCTCAATCTCTCTGAAGAGGTTAAAATTGTTTCTTTGAGTGTCTGTCTGTCTGTCTTTCTCATCCTCCTACTATATAATTATCTGACAGTCTCAGTTTCATCTACATTTAGTCCATCTATGCGCTGCGTGTTTCTTTTTGTCTCTGTCTTTATCTCTGTATTTATATTTTTATTTGTATTTCAGTGGTTTTTCTCCTAGTTTATGTGTAAAATGCAGTAAAAATCATCACATAGTTAATTCCTAAAGAGGTCTGACTGTGTCTCTATTTTTCAACCATTATGCATCTCTTATTCTCTCTTTCTTTCATTTTTTCTAATGATCCTTCAGTAGATTTCCTCACAGATGATAAAGTCAGTTAAGTCTTGAAGAAGGGTGCATATACTTACAGCTATTGAATGATTTGTTCTGTTTCTTTTTCAGAGCTGCTCCTTACTGAAGCACCTCTTCAGTTATAGAAATGGTATGATGGGATAAATGTGACGATAGGGTTGATAGAATTTTCTGTCAGTGTTTGACTGTTAAAAAGGATTTTTCCTGTGATGGATAGATGTACATGTCAGCAGTTTGCCTGGTGTTATTGCCTTTGTATGTGTATGGCTTAGGTCTGTTTGCAAGATAGCTCTGTGTGTGTGTGTGTGTGTGTGTGTGTGTGTGTGTGTGTGTGTGTGTGTGTGTGTGTGTGTTTGCGTGGGTAGGTGGGTGATGGGGAGGGAAGGTGTACTTGCATGCTTATCATTTTCAGTGTTTACATGTTTATCTTCATACAAGTACAGATACGTGTATCATGGGTGTTAGTGTTGATGTAGTGCATTCAATCTTTTTTTTCTGCAAGGATAACATGATGTATATATATTATATTTAAATATGACTTTAAAGGTTGTGTATATGGAGTTTTGATTATTGTGTTAATGGCTGCTTGGCAGGATTGTGTGCTTTTTTTTTTCTTGCATGAGTAACATGATGCATATGAAAGTTATTCATGTAAGTTTTTATGTGTGATTATTGATTTGATGCAAGCATGGTATGTGTGTGTGTGTGGGGGGGCTTGTGTGTGTGTGTGTGTGTGTGTGTGTGTGTGTGTGTGTGTGTGTGTGTGTGTGTGTGTGTGTGAGCGTGTGTGTAGACATATGCTCATGTACGTGGATATATGTTCATGAGTGTATGTGCATGCCTGTGTCAATGTGTGTCAGTATGCATTTCTGATCAATAAGATAAGTGGTACACATGTATGTTGTGTGCCCATGCATATAATAAGTATATTGAGGATGTGCACGTTCAAATAACATGAATTTTTCTACATATGGGTGATGTACCTACACACAAAATAATGACTGCCAGCATTCTCATACTTAACCTATCTCAGTGGTGATGTCCAGAATTTTAAATTTCAGCACCAGGCAGTAAACTGTGACATCCTGAAGCTAAAATTTCCGAAAGATGCAGAACTTTTTCCTTTATCCCATCATCAGGTTCAATCCAAGGGAAACTCAATAGGCCATTAGCCTGGCTCACTTCTTTCCTGTTGACTGAAAATGGTGTAGTTTTCTTTCTGAGAATGAAGGCAGTTCTCACAAGAGGTGATCAAACTTCTGTGATTAACACTTAAAACATTCTAAGGCAAGCACATTTACCTTTGACACTTAAGAAAAAAGAAGTAAAAAAGGGTGGTGAAAAAAACACAGCAATTTACAAGTGACACTTATGAAAAACCAGTATGGACATTTTAAAAGGAAACATAAGAAACTTGATTGAGTGCCTGAGTCATTTTGTGCAGATCTTGAATTCTAACAGGCCAAAATGGTATGTCATGGGATGATGCCAAGTCCAATTTTGTTTAGGGCATTGCCATTGAGTTAATCATCTTCGTATCTTCCCCGAAGATGGAGTATGGCTGCCTTAATGGCGGGATAAAAAAGGGTCATACACACAAAACTCCACTGCCTGGCTATACAGGGAGTGTCCGCAGGAGTATCAGCCTGCGTACGCAGAAAGAAGAAAGAAATCATCTTCGTATTGCAAGTTCTCTGTCTTGTTTTAATGACCTAGTCTGTTCTGTTCTCTATTCTCAGAGTTTGACATTCCAGCCGCTGATCTTCCGTCCAGTGACATAATTTTTTGCTGTGATAAACACAAGGCAGTGCCACCATAACAGCATCATGCTGCATGCACAGGCATCAATAAGGTGCAGTACAGGCTGTTTGTCTGCCCCACTTCGGGTTGGGAGAGAAAGGGGCGGTTACTGAAAGTGGCATACTGGCTGTTCAAAGAAGCGGACAAGGTTTCCTGATCTCTTGGGATGGTTTATCTGTCTCGAACATAATGGATCCCCACATGTTTGTAAGTCAGTATCTGTTAGGAGTGCTCAGGTCATGTATAAATAACTGTCCAAGTCTCAACTGTATGCATTTGAGATCTTTTTCTACCCTCTCTCTACAGGTCATCTAATTTTTCTGGAATCTCCTATCTTTTGAGCTTTCAATAACAGTTCTTCTCTCAGAATTTTTGTAGATCCTTAATTAACTCCATGTTTTGTGAGAGATCCGCTAGAAGTGATTTTGTACCAATCTTGATGCTGGTGTGCCAGTCTTACTAGTCCATGTGTGGGGCAATGAAGTGCAGCTGACATGACAAGAGTTGTCTCTCCCTTGTAGGATCAATTGCCATACAGCTGTAGTTCCAAGTGAAGTGTTTTTTCTTGCTTTTAAAATTGTTTTATTTACTGTAAATCTCTATTCATTTAATGGGTGTGGTCAGACTGATGAAGCCTCCTTTGATTTAAGGCAGATGTGATATGATGCCTCTTTTTTTTTGTACCTGTCTGGAGAGGATTTTGAACTGATAAAACCATTGGCTTTGCCAGGACAGAAAATCTCTCCCCCTTCCTTCTTACTCACAGGGAATAACAAATCTGTAGGCATCACTTTTGAGGGGAGGAGAAGCATTTAGGTGGGGGAGTGGTGGAGGGATGGATGGGGAGGGAGGGGGAGAGGTGGTGGATGGAAGAAAGGGGAGTGGGAATTTTGTTTTTAATCTGCTTTTTTTCTGTTCTTTTGAGGGATATTCTCATTATCACTGTACAAAACGTGTGTGAATTTATCATCAGACATGTTTGATTATAGATCTTAAATCTCGGATGCATAGTGCATGATTTTTTTTTACATTATCATATTTTTGGCAGATAGAACTCATATCTCAATATGTGATAAAATTGTTCTTTGTGTCATGTGTCTCATAGATTATGCATATGGATATCCGATGATAGATGTCTCGGATGAGCAGTCATACATTTTGCAGCATGAAGTTGTGAATAAATTGTAATACATTGTTCCACTCATCAAAATTTTCATTGGTTATTGAAACTTATTCCAGCAAATGTAATATAAAGTAAAAACAGTAAAACATTTGTTTCCACATTGCCCTTGGTTAAAATGTCCAAATGTCTGTCTGTCTGTCTGTCTGTCTGTCTGTCTCTATATCTTTCTCCCTCTGTCCTCCTTTCATTTCTCTTCTGTACACATGCACACACACTTACACACACGCTTACACACACACACACACACACACACACACACACACACACACACACACACACACACACACACACACACAAAACACACACAAAACACACACTTACACACACACACACACACATACACACACACACACACACACACACACACACACACACTTACACACTTACACACACACACACACACACACACACACACACACACACACACACACACACACACACACACGCAACACACACACACACAAGGGGAGCAGAAGCACAAGCATATGTGCCCAAATAATCTGGATACCATTCTTTAAAAGCAGGTGCAACTGGGGTCCACCACGCAAATCCCTGTCTACTACATAGACGCTTGTCCACCATACAAACCCCTGTCCTCTACACTTACCCCTGTCCACTACGCAAATCCCTGTACTACATAAATCCTTGTTCACCGCACAAACCCCTGTCTACCACAAATAGCCCAGTCCACTACGTAAGGCATCCATTTAATCAAAGTTAGGGTCTCTGATTCTGGGCTCAGAGGTTATGGGTTTGATTCCCATTAGAGCCATTTTCATTTGCGGGATGTTATAGCTCCGACCGGCTCCTTCCTAAAGCTGAGTGTAGTCCGGGCTCAGTTTGGAAGATTGGAACCACACAATCGTTTTTCATTTACTTAATGGATGAGTCTATGAGAGTGTTACTCCATTTTTTGGACAAACACTGCTGGTATCTGTATGTCTTGGGCCCAGTTGGATGTTGGGATATGTTATGTAAAGAAAGCGTAGAATATAGCCCTGCCACTGTACATAGCAATGTCCACCACATATAGCCCTGTTTATCGTATATAGATTTGTATTTCAAACGTAGCCCAGCCTGCAGCACATAGCCTTGTTCGAAAGAAATACCCTGTGTCACCATATACAGCACTGTTACCACATATAGCCCTGGCTACTGCAAATAGCCCTTTCCACCACACATAACCCTGATTACCACATGTAGCCCTTTCCACCACACATAGCCCTTTCCATCACACATGGCCTGTCCACTGCACACTGCCCTTTCCACCCCACGTAGCACTTTCCACCACACATAGCCTGTTATCACACATAGCCTGTTATCACACATAGCCTGTTATCACTCATAGCCTGTCCTGTGCACATAGCCCTTTCCTCCGCATGTAGCCCTTTTCATCACTCATAACTCTTTCCAACACACATAGCTCTTTCCACTGCACATAACCTGTCCACCACACATAGCCCTTTCCACCACACATAGCCCTTTCCACCACACATAGCTCTTTCCACCACACATAGCTCTTTCCACCACACATAGCCCTTTCCACCACACATAGCTCTTTCCACCGAATGTAGCCTGTCCACTACACATAGCCTTTTCCACTACACATAGCCCTTTCCACCACACATAGCCTTTTCCACTACACATAGCCTGTCCACTGCATATAGCCCTTTCCACTACACATAGCCTTTTCCACTACACATAGCCCTTTCCACTACACATAGCCTTTTCCACTACACATAGCCTGTCCACTGCATATAGCCCTTTCCACTACACATAGCCTTTTCCACTACACATAGCCTTTTCCACTACACATAGCCCTTTCCACTACGCATAGCCCTTTCCACTACACATAGCCTGTCCACTGCATATAGCCCTTTCCACTACACATAGCCTTTTCCACTACACATAGCCCTTTCCACTACACATAGCCTTTTCCACTACACATAGCCTGTCCACTGCATATAGCCCTTTCCACTACACATAGCCTGTCCACTGCATATAGCCCTTTCCACTACACATAGCCTTTTCCACTACACATAGCCCTTTCCACTACACATAGCCTTTTCCACTATGCATAGCCCTTTCCACTACACATAGCCCTTTCCACTACACATAGCCCTTTCCACTACACATAGCCTTTTCCACTACACATAGCCCTTTCCACTACACATAGCCCTTTCCACTACACATAGCCTTTTCCACTACACATAGCCCTTTCCACTACACATAGCCCTTTCCACTACACATAGCGCTTTCCACTACACATAGCCTTTTCCACTACGCATAGCCCTTTCCACTACACATAGCCTGTCCACCACACATACTCCTTTCCACCACACATAGTCCTTTCCGTACATAGATAGTCCTTTCCGTACATAGCCTGTTTACTGCACGTAACCTTTTCAACCGCAGGTATCCCTTTCCACCGTACATAGCTGTTTCCACAACACAGAGCCCTTTCCACCTCACATGCCAGGCCCCTTATGAAGCATTTGTTGTGATTGAATTTTTGAAAGAAAGAACATCAAAGATAAGAAATGCCCAGGCTAGATATTCAGTTATACATAAAGTATCTATTATGCCTTGTTAAAATGTCCTGAAAGTAAATAGCAAACCCCTTGATGATAATTTCGTTTGTGGGTGGCGTAACATATTTGTAATAGGGAAGGATCTCTCTCTCTCTTTCTCTCTCTCTCTGTCTTGTGAGATCATGTGAGGAGGAGAGCAGATTGCGAACTGAACCTTATCGTCTTCAGCACCTTTATACAACAGGCAGATAACATCATGTTCACAATACCTATACCAGTGGCCTACAGGCCTAGGAAGTCTGAACTGTGCCCTAATACGTATTAGATGCCTGTCTGTTTTAACTGATAAATAAGTTGGAATACAATGTATAAATCTGAGCTATGCATACAAAGCAAATCGGTCACTATCTTGAACACGATATAACTAAATTTGACTGTAGGTAGGTAGGTAGGCTGAAATTAACGTCCTATTGGCTGGAGGCCCTTAAGGACAAGGTGTCCCAGACTGTAATCTGTGTATGCTGGTTGGCGTTGCTGTCCCCAGCGGTGACTGGTGGGACTCGGTGTTGTTGGTCGTCTGCTCTCTGTGGCAGCCTCCTCTCAAGCCCTTGCCCAGCTCCCTTTCAGGACTACTTACATGGATCTGCATGATCCAGTTTTGGCTTGCTCGGGTAGAACACGCTAATTGGTCGCCCCTTTGGCTGGCGATCAGAGGACAAGGGTGTGAGTCTCAGAGGTTCGACCCAAGGCTGAACTCTGGGGAACCTCTCTGTCTCGTTTGACACTCGTTGCCATCCGCTCCTCTTTCCTGCACAGCGGTTAAAACCAGCTGTCAGTATCAGAGGACAGGAGGGAGTCACACAGGAGCTTCATGGGATTCATCCTTAGAGTGGGGTGTGGCTGGAGGAAGTCCTGAACTCTAAGGTCGTGGGTTGTCCTGAACACCCAAAGTGGTGCCAGGATGTCCGCTAGGGCAGGGCACCCACTGATGGCATGCTGGAGCCATACATCACTCCCACATGCACATTGTGCCCATGAGGGTACCACTGCGGCACTCCATGCGCTGCCTCCTCACTAGTTCGAGGTGTTTTCTGGGATCTTGTTTTTGTTTTTTGTTTTTGGCTTAGTCTCCTCCTCTTTTCACGCATGAAAAGGTAAAGCCACTCCATTGCCTCACATCGGTCTGAGAGGGTCTTCTCTAGCTCTCTGTGAACAGCTGCTCGAGCATGGTTCACCACTTCGGTCGTTGACAGGCTTAGATCGGTGGGTGTGCCATTCTCTGTTGCAACCTTGGCTGCTCGGTCAGCCAGTTCGCTGCCCCGTATGCCAGTGTGGGACGGGAGACACACGAAGGTAAGGTCTGTGCCCTTACATATAATCTGGTGAGCCAGAAAGAGGTTTTCAGCCCGGATCTCCTAATCTGACAGTTATCCCGATTGGCTTGGATATTCAGAAGCCATCGGCCATATTGATGCACACACAGCAGCACAAAGTGCTGCTGAAGAGTGTGAAGGAGAAATTCAGTCAGAGTTACTCAATTTGGAATTTGGTTTTCCACAGGTATTAGGGCCTCTCCTGTTTTCTAGTTCCATTAATGATTTGCCTTTATACATTGACTGTGATTGTGAAATATTTGCTGATGACACTTCATTACAATTTAGCAGTGATAATCCTTTGATTCTCGGAAATAATCTTCAGAACAACATCGACAGATTGATTAAATGGACAGAAATGAATCACATGTCCCTGAATGCAAATAAAACGAAATGTATGTACAATATGTGACTGCACGGCAAAAACGGCAGAAAATGAGGTCCCCGTTCACAGCACTATATGTCAATGACCAAAGGATCGAAGAGGTAACATCTCATAAGTACTGGGAGCGATCATTGATAATGATTTAACGTGGTATGACCACATTACCGATCTTGGAAAACGTATTTCTAAAAGGATTTATCAATTATCAAAAATAAAACATTTTCTGAATCTCCAGTCAAGGAAATTATTTTTTTTCATGCACATATTTTATCTAATTGATTATGTGTCCACGTTATGGGATAATTCTAGTGAAACAAATTTGAAACAAATCAATTGTTTACATAAGAGATCTATAAAGTTGGTGCAATTAAAATCTAATTACTTGACAGGTGATGACTATAAAAAGTTAAGTATTCTTCCATTCAAAGACAGACTCTTCTTCAATAAATGCTTATGCATGTATAAGGTAATTAAGAGAATAGCTCCAAAGAAAATTATCCGAAACTTGATAGAAAATATAAATAGACATGTTCACAAACTTTCGTTTCCTAGACCCCGTAACAATCTTTACAAATCTAGCTTCACATATTCTGGTGGAACGCCATGAAACTATTTATCTTCTTCTTTAAAAACATGCCATTCTAAACTAGTGTTCAGGAAGGCACTGAAGAAATATTTGATGGACAAATTATAAAGTAATCTATGATTATCTATATTGTTGCAGATTCTCTCTGTCTGTCTGTTTTGTCTGTCTGTCTGTCTGTCTGTCTGTCTGTCTGGGCTGTCTCTCTCTCCTCTCTCTCTCTCTCTCTCTCTCTCTGTCTCTCTCTCTCTCTCTCCTCTCTCTCTCTGTCTCTCTCTCCATCTCTCTATTAGTTTCTCTGTCAATTTCATCTGTCTCTCTGCCTATCTGTCTGCCTATCTGTCTGCCTATGTGTGTGCCTCTCTCTCTCTCTCTCTCTCTCTCTCTCTCTCTCTCTCTCTCAAATGTCTTCATTGCCCTGTCTGATATGTTGTTTATTGTCCTTCAAAATATTGATTGTATTGGTTGTTAATTGTTTCATTGTTTTCATTACATTGTATATTTCTGATTTCTACATAGGCATTGCTTCGCGTTTCTCTTTTTTCATTATTGTAATTGATATTTATGCTTTTCTGTGAGGGCTGGATGAAAAAAAAATCTGTAATGCTTATTCTTTAACCCTCAGTAAAGATAATTTTGACTTGACTCGAAATACACACACAAGTGTCGGCATGTGAACATCCGCACACAAGCATGTAGGCACGCACACAAAGACAAAATCATGCACACATAAGCATGTTGAACGCAAAGGATGGAATATACATTTTCACAAATTTTTAAATTATACTTAACAACAAGAGCTTGCCCATGTTCCTGTTTGAAAATATATCCAGGTTCACAAAATGCATCAGCCTTCCCCCACCTCCTATTCAACCAGCGCACACACACACATGCACACACATGCGCGCGCACACACACACACACACACACACACACACACACACACACACACACACACACACACACACACACACAACCCCCCCCACACACACACACAACCCCCCCCCCCCCACACACACACACACACACACATACACAAACACACACACACAGACACACACACACGCACGCACACACGCACGCACGCACCTACCTCTTTCTGTCTACCCATCCTAAAAGTAACTTATGGCTGTGTGTAAGTGTGTGTACCTGTGTGCATATGTGCACACATACATGGATGAGTCCGTGTGTGGGAGAAGGATGCGTGCTATCCTGCACACAAGCGGCATGTGTATGTGTGTGTGTGTGTGTGTGTGTGGTGTGTGTGTGTGTGTGTGTGTGTGTGTGTGTGTGTGTGTGTGTGCGTGCGTGCGTGCGTGGGTGCGTGGGTGGGTGCGTGCGTGCGTGCGTGCGTGCGTGTGTGTGTTTGAGTGATTGTCTGTGTGTGTGTGTGTGTGTGTGTGTGTGTGTGTGTGTGTGTGTGTATGTGTGTGCGTGCGTGCGTGCATGTTTGGTGCGTGTCTGCACGCTTGCGTGCGCGCGTTTGTGTATGTGTGAGTGTATGTGTGTGTGCGTGCGTGCGTGCGTGCGTGCGTGCGTGCGTGTGTGTGTGTGTGTGTATTTTTGTGTGTGGCGCGCGCGCTTCTGTCTGTCTATCTGTCTGTGTGTCTGTCTATCTGTGTTAAGTTGCTCGACATGGATGTTACGAGGATGCAGTTGCGTGAGCAGAAACACACACACACACACACACACAGACACAGACACACACACACACACACACACACACACACACACACACACACACAGGCACACACAAGCTCGCTCTCTCTCTTACTCTCTGTCTATCTGTCTGTCTCTGTCTCTCTCTCTCTCTCTGTGATTGGTTATCCAATGCGTTTTATTTTGCACAATCTATGGCATCAGCACACGATGACCTTTACCTGTCCCAAAGGTAGAGTGGTATCTAACGTGTGATTTTTTCACATATGCGTTCATAGTTAAGCGTTTTATCGAAAGGACTAAGATGGAAGAGGAATCTTCCAAGCAGTTGACTCCGAAGAGAAAATCCTCTGCCAGTCTAGATGTCTGGAGTAGGAACCGAACCCACATACTGGAACAAGATCCAGATACCTTACCCATGTAGCTAACTAGCCCCCCCCCCCCCCCCCCCCCCCCTCTTTCCCTCCCTCAAAGCTGATGTGAACCGAGTGATTAGTCTTAGCTGAAAATCACTTCCTACTTATTTTTTGGTGTTTTGTTTTGTTTTTGTTTGTGTGTGCTTTGGTCTTGGATTTATAGGCCGTTATAATACTGCATGACAGTCAATGCAAGCTCACTATATTAAAACAGAAACACCGACAGACTAAAACTGTGCAACCCCCCCCCCAAAAAAAAAAAAAAAAACCACATCGATCTATGCAGACACGTGCGACTGAGAATTGATAGAACGTGTGGTCTACATTGACACAGTCATTTGGCCAAGACACATCGATCACCGCCGCTTCCAATTGTGGGGCCAGGGCTCCACTACTTTAGCCTCTCATAGATCCTGTCTGCCCTGCTAGACGAAAGCACAACTCACACTCCTGAGAAAATGAGTTTTCCCTGTAACATTGTTTGATTGAACAAGCCAGGGAGGCCACGTACGATTGCTACACAAATCCTGACGAATTCCAAGCTCAACAAACCCCAGCAAAGTCTTGTCTTGCCGCTAGATCGAACGACTGGCTTACTGAACCTTTTCAAGTCATGGTCGTATATCTTTGGACTAAACTATTCTGTCAGTACACTTTTACTTATAAGGCTTTGCAGAGGCAAGGGAAGTGAAAGCGTGAGGTAGAGGTGGGAGGAGATGGGGAGGGGAGGGGGGGGAGGGGGGAGGAGGCGGAGAATGTGGGGGAGTTGGTGGGGGGGGGGGGGGGGGGAAGAGGATCATCGAATTTTTGATCATTTCAATTTAGCATTTTCACTTCCACAATTCTTCGTCTTTTTGTGGTTGTATTTAATTTTCACTTATTTCAAAGTGGAATCTCACCGATGAAAATAATCTGGCAAATGTAAACTCAGCCTAGTCCTCTAACGTACTTTAGTTTGCATGTTCCTATTTTTGGGGGGTCTGAATTAGAGAGAGAGAGAGAGAGAGAGAGAGAGAGAGAGAGGGAGAGAATTTTCAATTATAGCGCCTTTCTTTTATCCCCTTAATACGTCTTTGATGCGAATATCTGAAACCTTACATAAGCAAAACCTTCTAAAACAGATCCCTCTCTGAATCATATTATTTTATTCAGCATTCTCATCTCACGTGTCCACCACGACTGCAAGGTTTGACAGGCCACAACATTGAAGACTTTTTAAAGTGAATATCGGAGAGAAGGATCAGGACAGAGATCGTGCTATGAAGCTCCGTTCTGGCCAGAGACTTCGCAAGAGATCTCTACTCTACGCTTCCTTTCCGTACATATTCCAGCATCAACCAGGCCCGCGAGATACAAATACCTGTAGTGTTGGTTCGGACATTTGAGCTGTAATGTCAGAGACGCCCTTTCAGCGGACAAAATTCAACGGAATGGTTCTAGTCTTTCCATTCCCCATTGCTCATTGCACTCTCTTCTCAGGGTGGGAGTCGGCAGAGGTTCTTCACTCCTCCCCATCCCCCACCCCTAAAAGCCCATAAATAGACGCATCTGACAGGAGTCATTAGAAGCCACATTCATCAACTGCTGAACCACAGTGGCTTGTGTACATCTGTGAAAAGGTTCCAGAGAAAACGAATTTTGCAATTTATTCAAATCCTTGTTGTCCATAACTGTACCGTGTTACTCAGCGCCAGCGTTTTGCATCATGATTTATGAAACACCGTTCAGACATTCTAAGTAATCGGGGAATAAAAGCTGTTGTCCTCTGACTCTAGCACAGACAATAAACACAAAAAAAAGAGGTTTTCCCAGCAGAGATTACACTGACGTTGAGAACTTGGAACCATGAATCCTTAGGGTACCGAACCATCCAGGAGCAGCAGGTTTGAACCCTGGCTTCTGATAGAAGAGAGGCATCTAGGAGTCATGAGCTAGTTGCGGCTCGTTTCCCTTGGAGTTCAATGGAGTTCAGGACAAGCGGCTCGCTTGCAGAGATTTTGTCAACGGTCAAACTCTCCTTAGAGTTTCTTCATATTCGCACCTCGCTGGCAATGTAACTAAAAATGGCCGCCTTCGCTGCCTATTTTATCATGTGTTTATCTATTCTTTTGGTATCGACTGAGTGGTGGGCAGGTTCCAGCTCCACTCTCCTCCTGGGACGCTTATCGCCATCTACCATACCACCTCAGCTGGGCTCAATCTGAATGTAACTAACAAACGACGTGCAGAAGTCATTCATCTGTCATGAGTTCGATTCTCGCTAACGCCCAGTATAATATTGGTCATTTTCCCTGCTGCCCATCTTCACTTGCATGTGCTCTGTTCTGGTGGGATCAGTGTGGTGTTAGAGACACCAGTCCCTCTCGCCCCGTTCTCCACTGTCCTAGGATGGGTGTTCCCATCTGCCATGATCGTTGGTGGGTGTGGACATTAAAACTAAATGTCACCTGTAGAGATCCTAGTGTTGAACTAAGACCAGCACTGGAACCTAGCCTTGATTAGTCCTCAGGGGGTCGGCAGCGTATTTATGAACTGCAGATGACAACTTGGATAAGAAAACCAGAAAACTTTACAGCTTTAGAATGCATGACCATAACCTAAACCTAGCCCCAAACCAGACCTTACCCTAATCAAATCTACGCACGCACGCACGCACGCACGCACGCACGCACGCACGCACGCACCACACACACACACACAGACACACACACACACACACAAACACACGCACACACACGCACACACACATCTCACCGATTGGATATGTCTTTAAAAACCACAATTGTACATTGATTGAGGTGTTATTCTCTTGGTGTGTATGTTCCACTCTTTGTGATATGTGGATCCTTAACAGCAAACTCACTGGGAGAACCAAAATAAATTGTGAGGTGACTGATTAGCTAAAGGGTTAAAAGCCACTCAGGAACCTCTCGAGATGTGACTCACTTTTGGAAAATGAAAATCATCATACCGCGCTGAGGTCTTAGCCCAGGGTGTGAGATGAATGTTGGGGTCGGGATCCAAAGACTCTATAGAGAGAAGGCTTCTTTGCAGCCTCAGGGGCACCCTCCTGGGCACCAATATTTTGTTTTTCTATGTATAAGCTTTATATTTACCATATACTGTACAAAACTGTCTTATTTTGATTTTGCAAGATTTCCATATTTCTGTCGGGCTACTATCTGTTTGCTGGTCATTTTTCCGCTAGAGATTCATGTAGTATTTCGTTCATACGTTGTTGGAAAACTATGCCTTGTAAATAAGAATAGTTAAAACGCCCAAATCCCGGGCCCTTGACTATCCATCATTTCAGTCAAAACGGCTTTGTGGTCAGTGTTTGGAACTGTGGTAATGTCACATGTGAAGCAGTAAGGCAACATTTCTTGGCAGCAATGCAGGAACCAAATGTGCGTGAAGGAGAGACGTATCTCCCCGACATGCCTTTAGTGGGTGCCCTGCCCTTGCAGATACCCTGACACCACTCTGGCTTTGCAGGACAAACCAGGAACTCGGAGTTCAGGACTTCCTTTGGCCACAGCTCTCCTTGGGGATGCAACCCATGGAACTCCAATGCGAGTCCCTCTTATCCTCAGGGACAGACAGGTGACTTTAACCGCTATGCAAAAAAAGAGGAATGGGGGGATTCGAAGGTTAAAAAAGACAAAAATGGTCCCCAGAGCCCTAGGCGTTGGGTTGGACTTCTGAGACTCACACCCCTGTCCTCTGGCTTTCCACAGCGGGAAGGAGGCTAGGGCGGGGAGGGGGGGGGGGGGGGGGGGGGAGGGAAGGAGAACAAGTATCAAGTCATCCGTTTTTCAAAGCGGTCACATCATGGCCCTGATCCGCTCCCTTCTTCTTTGACATTAGGTTCCAGCACTATTGAATTTTCAAACACTGTTCGTGACCTTGGTGTTCCTTGATAGTGACCTCTCAATGAAACAGCATGTCACAAAAACTTGTCAGTTAGCTTACATGGAACTTAAACGAATTGCTGCTATTCGACCCTATCTCACTGAAGACGCCACAAAAACTCTCGTTTCATCATACATCCTTTCAAGGCTAGATTACTGCAACTGTGTTCTCCTTGGCTGTCCCTCAACTGTCATCCAACCCCTCCAACGTGTACAGAACTCTGCAGCCCGTCTCATTTGCAAATCTCCTAGGACCCAACCTGCAGCCCTCTCCTGAAAAAGTTGCACTGGCTCCCGTTGAAGAAAGAATTAAATACAAATGTTGTTGTCTCTGCTTCAAGATTTTCACTGGCGATGCCCTGCCTATCTTTCGATCTCCTTCAAGTATATGTCCCATCACGAACGCTCCGCTCCTCCACCGACACCAGGACCTTCCGCTTTCCCAGTTACCGTCCCCATCGTAAACAGCATGGCGAACGAGCTTTCTCATACGCAGCTCCCAAACTCTGGAATAAACTCCCCTATGACTTAAGACATTCTCAAACCTTTTCTTCCTTCAAAACCTCCCTGAAAACCCACCTTTTCAAACAATACTAAGAAGACAGTCATTACCAGATAGTTGATTGACTCTTGTTGTTTTTGTGGATCGCTTAGTAGTTTGTGTTTGTTGCGGCTGTTGTGTATTGTGTGTCTGTGCGTGAGAGTGTGTGTGCGCGTGGGAGAGAATGGGAGAGAGCCTTTGTTTTTCATTTCTGAGCCGTTTTTCAATGCATTTTCTTTACATTTAGCAATTGTATTTTTTCTGCCTTTGTAAAGCGCCTTGTGCCGTGGAAGGCGCTATATAAATCCCCATTATTATTATTATTATTAAATTGGATAGTGGGGGATCCATATAGGTACCCTGAAAGGGAGCTTCACAGAGACTTGGAAGAAGGCTGCCATTGAGAGCTAAGGAATCACTAACAGTCACCAACACAGCCAACAGGACAGAAGATCAAGAACAGCAACTCCATCCCACCAGCGTTGGGCACGACAACACCCCCACCCCCAACTACACAGACCACGGTCTGGGATACTATGTCCCTAATGTCCTCCGGCCTCGTCGTGCTCGTGCTTCCTTGTGGCGTACTGTGTGCGTGACAAACCATAGTCCCCGGGACTCGACCAAAACGTGTCCACCCGTGTCGAGGACGGAAACAGAAGAGAGCAGAGCGACGATGAACCTGGTGCCTGTTGGGGCTCGACAGGAAACCTTCCAGCCAAGGTGAGCGATGGGGCACCTGTTGGCGGATCAAACGGGATTGCTTACAGACAGAAAGGGGGTTTACAAATACAGATGGCCTGCCAGGAAGAAAAA
>CM031607.1:73379082-73381582 GCA_018398815.1 Conus ventricosus | reverse complement strand
CGCGCGCGGGCGCGCACGCACGCACGCACACACACACACACACACACGCACGCACGCACGCACACACACACACATATACACGTTACTCCAAAACCGAAAAATGTACGTTAAAAGCATATTAGATTTCATTTGTATAGCCTCAGGTGTTCGGCTGCACACACACACACACACACACACACACACAGCGCACGCACACACGCACGCACGCACGCACACACGAACGCACACGCACGCACACACACACACACACACAGACACACACACACACACACGCACGCACGCACGCACGCACGCACGCACGCACGCACACACACACACACACACACACACACACACACACACACACACACACACATACGCACGCACGCACGCACGCACGCACGCACACACGAACGCACACGCACGCACACACACACACACACACACACACACACACACACACACACACACACACACACACACACACACACCACACACGCACTCACATACACATATTACTCCACAACCGAAAAATGTACGTTGAAAGGATATTAATTTTCCTTTGTCTAGCCTCAGGTTCGCCTGTGCACGCGCGCGCGCGCACGCACGCACGCATACACACACACACACACACACACGCACGCACGCACGCACGCACGCACGCACGCACACACACACACACACACACACACACACACACACACACACACGCCTCTTTTATCCTGGGTAATCATGGAATTAAGAGAACATGATCACGCCTTGTGGATGTGTGCCACTACCGCCCCAAGGCAGAGGAAATAATTTGCCTAAAAATCAGATTTTGAAGAATTATTTCTCTCCCCTGCTGGGCTTCAGTCTCAATCCCGCAATCTCCAGCTGCAAACGACAACAAAATCCTCAACTGTCCCCCCCCCCCCCCCCCCCTCGTTCTACTTCCCCTGCCTCCACTTCCACAACCCCATACACCTCCGTCTGTCTGTGTCCCCCACCGCTGCCACATTCTCTCTCTCTCTCTCTCTCTCTCTCTCTCTCTCTCTCTCTCTCTCTCTCTCTTCTCTCTCTGTCTCTGCTCTGTCTCTCTATCTCCCCCCCTCTCTCTCCCTTCTATTCTTGTCTTCATTACATCCACATGCCTTAGCTTCTCTTACTTTTTTATTCTTCGCCTGGAGAGAGAAGAGAGGAGAGAGAGAGAGAGAGAGAGAGAGAGAGAGAGAGAGAGAGAGAGAGAGAAGAGAGAGAGTGGTGTGTGTGTGTGTGTGTGTGTGTGTGAGAGAGAGAGAGAGAGAGAGAGAGAGGAGAGAGAGAGAGAGGAGAGAGGAGGAGAGAGAGAGAGAGAGAATGTCAATGACAATGAATACAGTTCAATGTCATCAGCAAAACCTACTATTTGACATGGGGAACACTGCTTGAACAAAATTAAGAAAAATCAAAATTAAAGAGAATCAGAAAGCAAATAGAAATTAGTAAACATCATAAATAGCAAGCGACTAACAGACCTAGTCAATCAGTTGAGAGGACAATAGGACTTAATAAGAAAGAACATTAATTCTACTTAAGTATTGAAAAGCTTCCTTTTTCGAAAAATATTTGCGTCTGCGATAAATTTAGCAAGAGATTTTAAGTTGTTTTCACTATCACTCTGTAACAGTGTAAGTAAGTCACGTTCTTCTGCTAATACTGATTTAAAGACACCGCATTTTCCCCGTACCTTTTCATACACCTCACACAGAAAGAAAAAGTGAAATTCATCTTTTATATATATGTGTATGCGCGTGATGCAACACCAAGCTGCTCTGTAAGTTGCTGGAACGGGGGCGACCCACGAAATCTACTCCCACGAAATCTACGACTGGACCACGAAATCTACTCCCATGACATCTACTCCTACGAAATCTACTCTGCAGAGGTGACCTACGAAATCTACTCCGTAGGAGCGAACCACGAAATCCACTCCCACGAAATCTACAAGATCACATGCAAATCTAATAGACCCGTGAAATGTATGTACCTCGGCCTCTCTCATAAAATGACATTAAAAGTAAATTTATGTACCTAAATTTATTTACAAAAAATCTTCCTCCAGATACACTGCGTGAAGTGGAAGAATAAATGACATTAAAAGTATTTAAAGGGTTGTCCTTTCTCAATGGAGTTTGATAGTGAAACTCAAAGCATCCATGTACGAAAGAATACCACGTTCGCCTCTTCTGAACTGTTGCAGAATTCGCATTATCTGGGCTTCTTTCACTCTGGTAGCTCGCTTCTTTGCTGGAGGAGGGTTGCCAATCATTAGGAAACGGATCGCGGTGTCTGTTTCCTGTTGTCAGCTCCTGAGTGCAGAAACAAGGGTAAAAATGTTGGGATGAGGACTGTGGAAAGCCTTCCTCAGTGCGGAGTGGAATGACTCCAGATGGTTGTTTGTTCGAGGAATGGCATCGTCTGCAAGGTTGTGGAAATGATTCCAGAGCTGCCTGTCAACCTTTGGACGATCATCAAGCCAGGTGGTGACCATATAATCACA
>CM031607.1:73374082-73376582 GCA_018398815.1 Conus ventricosus | reverse complement strand
TTCTTTTCCTACATTTGTTTTTACTTGTCCATCGTATGGTGGGTTGTACCATATGATCTTTCTTTTCCTATTTTTCTTATTTCTGTTCGTGTTATTGTCTGGACTGTATTGTAGTTTGTAATTGTAACCACTTTTTTGTAATGCTTCTTGATATTCTGTTGCTGCATCATTGAATGCGTTTTCATTGCATGATAGGTTGGATAGTCTCTTGTTTATACCATTGGGTATTGTTTTTAGTATGGATGGTGGGTGGTTGCTTTTGATATTTACGTAGATTGGTATGTCATTGGGTTTTTTGTATGGTTTGTACACGTGGTCATTAAGGTCTAATGTTATGTCTAGGTAATTCACTACTTTTTTGTTTGCTTCTATTGTGATTTTTAAGTTGTGGTTTTTAAAGATTTTACACAATTCTTTTTTCTTGTTTTCAATGGTTCTTGGATTATTGTTTAATGCAGCGAGGCCGTCATCTCTGTATAAACCGACCTGTTTTCCAAGTTGTTTTTGGATGTTGGATAGCATGAATAGTCCGACTAGTTCACATGTTTCGGCGCCATCATACGATCCCATGGTTACATCAAATGTGGAGTTTTTGCTCGTTTTTTTTATTCCAAGTTTCATTTCTGCTATGGAGTAAGGTTTCTTGGTGTGGAAAATAATCTCCATTTCTGACTCTGTTATATTTGTGTATTTGTTGGCAAATTTCAAAGCTTTATTGAGTAGTTCTTCATCTATGGATGGATAGAAGTCTACTATGTCAAATGTAATGAACATGTATTTCTCTGTTTATTGTATTTCTTTAAACCATTGTATGACCTCATAGCTGTTTTTCCAAAGGTTGTATTCAGTGTTTGATTTTACATCTTCTATAGCCTTTTCCAAAATTCTCTTGCTTATTTTGCCCAGTTCGGATTTAGATGGGTTTATTAGTCTACATGTTGGGTTGTTTTGGAAGTTAGGCTTGTGGTCTTTGAGTGTTATGAAGGCTTCTTTTGTTGCTGTTGCCTCTATCCTGTCGCTTAACTCCATTCGGTGTGCAAGCTCTTTTTCGTTTTTGCGGATGTTGCTGTGTGTAGTTTTGTCAGCTTTCTTGTAGTTTTTCTGGATGTTTTTGTTTAAGAGTTGAGAGTATTCATTTAGTTCCATTTTGTAAAAATTGCTAGTTTTGTCAGCCTTTACGAAGCCCTTACGAGAGGTTCGAAACAAGCTTGTTGATTTTAACACTTCATTTTTTAAAAATATTCTTAACAGATGTTGCTCCCCAAGGGGTTGAGCACCTTCAGATTTTTAAAGAACACTTTTATATTGTTCATAATTATCGCTCCTCACGTTGAGCACTGTGATCTGACAAAATCTAAAATGGAGAAAATCAACTTTAGGCAATCTACTAAAAACATACCATTTTCAAACCCACAAACCTACACTAAAAAACTGATAGAACAAACCGAGAAATTTGTGCGCAATATGAGATGGAAGGCGTTCTTCTTCCTAAACCCAAATACAAAGAATGAAGACAAAAGTACATATGGATTCAAATCATGGCGATCACCTCCGACAATAGATGAAATGAAGCCTTTCGAAGACAAAATGAAGGGACTGATAGCCAATATTAAATTCAAAAAATCAAATAACAACTTTCAAACATCACTAGCAAATGATATAAAACAAATCCAAAATGATAAAAAGATATTCGTAAAGGCTGACAAAAACTAGCAATTTTTACAAAATGGAACCAAATGAATACTCTCAACTCTTAAACAAAAACATCCAGAAAAACTACAAGAAAGCTGACAAAACAACACACAGCAACATCCGCAAAAAAGAAAAAGAGCTTGCACACCGAATGGAGTTAAGCGACAGGGTAGAGGCAACAGCAACAAAGAAGCCTTCATAACACTCAAAGACCACAAGCCTAACTTCCAAAACAACCCAACATGTAGACTAATAAACCCGTCCAAATCCGAACTGGGCAAAATAAGCAAGAGAATTTTGGAAAAGGCTATAGAAGATGTAAAATCAAACACTGAATACAACTTTGGAAAAAACAGCTATGAGGTCATACAATGGTTTAAGAAACTCAATAAACAGAGAAATACAATGTTCATTACATTTGACATAGTAGACTTCTATCCATCCATAGATGAAGAACTACTCAATAAAGCTTTGAAATTTGCCAACAAATACACAAATATAACAGAGTCAGAAATGGAGATTATTTTCCACACCAAGAAAACCTTACTCCATAGCAGAAATGAAACTTGGAATAAAAAAAAAACGAGCAAAAACTCCACATTTGATGTAACCATGATATCGTATGATGGCGCCGAAACATGTGAACTAGTCGGACTATTCATGCTATCCAACATCCAAAAACAACTTGGAAAACAGGTCGGTTTATACAGAGATGACGGCCTCGCTGCATTAAACAATAATCCAAGAACCATTGAAAACAAGAAAAAAGAATTATGTAAAATCTTTAAAAACCACAACTTAAAATCAC
>CM031607.1:73354082-73369082 GCA_018398815.1 Conus ventricosus | reverse complement strand
ACAGGGGAGCGCATACTCAAAAATGGGATGAGTTTTTTGAAGAGCAATGTGGGATACCCCCCTTCATTTTTCCCGCAAACTAAGAGAGATTGCTCGTTTGTTAAAACCATATGCTAAAAGGTTTTCTACAGTTTGGTCTTTTTTTCCCACAGAAGCCCACGCTATGGGGAAGGGGATTTGTTTTTAAATTTTTTTCAAGCAGTGAGGAGATTAAAAAATTATTGGACTACTCCCGTAAAAACCCCCAAATACAACCCCAAAACCCACTCCTCTCAAAGTCCCGCAGTGAAAGGGAAACCAGCGCCCCAAACCCAAAAGCGGTTAAAGGTCAAAGGGGGGGGGGGAAAAAAACCGGGTTTTTCACGCTCCACCCTAAGGGGGTAAAAAAGGTCACAGTGGCAAGCCGTTTCTTCTTTCAGCGCCCCAAACCCCTAGACCCGGTCAAAGGTTAAAGCCGTGAATCAGACTTTTTTTGCTGCTTCTTTCGCTTTGCGTCTACGCTTCACCCTGCTTAAAACTCCTGTTTCTAACGCCCTTTAACAAATTTTAAGGCTCCCTTTTTTAAGGGGGGCCGGGCCCCGGGTTTTTTTTTTTTAAATTCAATCAGGTTTTTTAAAAAGCTCTCCCAAAAGCAGTTTTTACTTAAAAAAAAAAAAAAAATCACCAACTCTGCCAATGCCAGCCCCAAACCGGGAAAATGAAAAAAGAGGGGGGTTGTTATAAACTTTTTTTTGTGCAAAAGGAATTTTAAATGCCTTGGGGGCCCTTGCTTTGAACTTGCAAAAAAAAGGGCCAATAAATCCCCAAAAACGCAAGCCCTGTTTTTGAAACCAAGGGGTTTACCCCTGAAAAATAAAAAAAGCTCTGTGTACACCACACACCCCCCCTCCCCCCCCCCCCAAGTCCCCCCCCAAGCCCCAATTAAGTTTTTAATTAAAACCCCCCACCCCCAATTTTTCTTAATTTTTTTTTTAAATTTAAGTTACTTAAAGTTTTTAAAAAATTCTTGTTTAAAATTTTCCCTTGATTAAGTCCCCTAAAAGATCATAAAAGTCCCCCCTTTTAAAAAGTAAAAACCCAAAATTTCCCTTAATTCCAGTTATCTTATAAATTATCAAAAAATAAAAAACAAGGGTTTTTATTTTAAAAATAAGTAGATGCCCTTAATATAGAACACACACCCCCAAAAAAAAACTTCCCAACATTGAGGATGTCTTGCTCAGCGTTCTCTGAAAAAGATCTTAATAAAGTTCTTCCCTCCAAAGAAAAACCGAAATTGATTAAAATTTCTGGTCAATGGAAATGTTTTTTTATAGACCCCCCAATGCTTTTTTTTAATTGACTTTATCATTTTTAATACCCCAAAGACTTTTTTTTTTTTAAAAAAAAATTTTAAAAATTTAAAAGGTTTTTAAAATATTTTTTCCATCTAAAAAGGATCAAAATGATCTTTTTTTTAATGGCGGTGCCCCGTGCTGTTGTTTTTTTGTATTTAGGGTTCAATTTTTTTGATTGTTTTTGGTTCTGGCTGCCTTTTGTTTATATATTTTAAAAACCGTAATAACCCCCCCCCAAAACAGCAGAAAGGGGCGCCAAAAATGGAAACATTTTTAAATTTTCAATATACCATAAAGGGTTTTTGGTGCTGTGGGCCCTTTTGAATTAAAATGGGGGTTTTTTAAAAGCTGGGATTGAATCAACTTTTTTCTGGCGTTGGGGGTGTTAGTTTTCATTATGAGTTATATTCTGTAACTTTTTAAATTTTTTTTTGGTTTTGTTCCCCTCTGCTAAATTTTTTTTCCCTTTTAAAACGGGCCCCGGATGAGGAAGCTTTTCCCCTGGTTTTCCACCAGATTCAGTTTTTTTCTGCGATTTTCCCGGGTTGGTTTACTTGGGCTCCCCTTATTCCGTGTTTTTTTTGATTCGCTGATTTTTTTTGGCTCGGTTTATTTTTTAAGGGAAAAAAATCTTAGAATTAAAAAAGTTATTAAACCCATTTATTAATGGCGGGTAAAGTTTCCAAAATCCTTTTAAAATATAAACCCCATTTCCCAGAACCCTAATGACTTTTTTTAAAACTGGATCTTGGGGTTTAAATTTAACCAAAAACTTGTTTTAAATCAATGGGGGCAAAACAAATGACTATTTAGTGTACAAACTAAAAACCCTTTGGCCCCCCAATTTTTTCACCATTTCTAAGGGCCCCAGCGCGCTTCCCAAAACCTTTTTTATACTTTAAAAAAAGGGCCCTTTCGGGGACATCGTTGAATCTGTTCAATCTGAATTCAGTTCCGAGGAAAATGTTTTGTTTTTCCAAAACGCCGCCAAAAATACAACCTCTCCTTTTGGGGGATAAAACTTGGCCATCAACTTTGGGCAAATTTATAAGTTTAGGGAAGGGTTTTGGGTCCGTAGCTGTAAAATAATCATCACTGTTCAGTTTTTATTAATTAAAAAATTTTTTTTATTTTCCCAAAAAAAAAGAGCACCGAAAAAAAATGGGTTTCAACCCCTTTTATAAACCCCTTGCTGTTTTTTGGAGGTCTAAGTGAGGTTTCTCAAAAGCTTGGTAAAAGCTTTAAGGGAAATTTAAACCAGCAGATCTTTGGGAAACAACTTGAGGGTTCACAAACTAATTGCAAACATTGCAAACTTCGATTTTCTAGAAAGATTTTCTAGCAAGCAAGGAATAAAATTTCCCAAAAGTAAAAATATTAAGAAAAAAATAAAATTTTTAATTTTAAAAAAAGGGTTTTCACCTCCCAAAAGATTTAAAGGCGGCCTGTGGTTAATGGGGCCGCTTTTTTGTGGGAAATAATTTTTCGCAATTTTGTAAACTGCGGGTGAAGGGGAGAGAAAAAGACATAACAAAGGGGTGTGGGCAACTACCGCACAAAAAGATCGCTAAAGAAAAGCAGAGAATTAGCAAATTAAAATTTTTTTTAATTTAAAACCCCGAAAAACAAAGGGGATGCAGCCTTTTCCCCAAATTTTAAAAAATTTTGAACAAGCAATAAAAAAAATATTATCTTGTTTAAAAGGCAAAAAAACGAGACTTGCCCCCCCCAAAATTCAGTGACTTTTTATCAACCATCAGAAAAACAAAAGATGCAAGAAACGGGTTTATTTTCTTTGGTATGACCGTTGTTATTTTTGGGTTTCGCATAAAATTTGGGGTGAGTAAAAAAGAACAAAAATCTATTATTCACCCAAAGGGTATTGAAGGGCACACGCAATTAAAAACTAAGCCAAGCAGCGGGAGTCAGTGAACCCAAAAACAAAAGAAAGGTTATCTAAACCCAAACGAAATTTGGGGAAAATTTTTTTACCTGCGCCTAGGCCCAAAAACAAGACCACACTTTTTGAACCAAACCGAACGGAAAAACCCATCAAATGGGGCCTTTATATTTACCCTCGATACAAAAATTTGAAAGAAAAAAAATTTAAGGGACGCACCCTTTCAGTCATTGACGTAGCTTCAAATACAAAATGCGGAACCCTTAAAAACAAAAGATGCTTTTGCTGTTCTGTTGCTATACAACTGTTTTAAAACCCAAAAGGGCCCCCTAAATTTTCCCGGGAGATTCAAGTTTTCCCATGATGGGAAAAAAATTAAAAAAGGGGAAAATTTAATCAATTATTGTTGAAAAAATAGAGTTACCTTAAAAGAGGCCCCCCCCAGGAGTTTTACAGATCACCCGGGTTTAGTTGAAAACTTTTAAAAAACAGTTTGCCGAAAGACTTTTTTTTTCCTACCATTTTCACAGAAGCTAAATTACAATTCTCCAACACGAATGGTCAGAAGAAAAAGCCCTCAGTTTTCGCGCAAGGGAAAAATAAAATTTTAAAGACAAAACCCGACAAGCAATCAAAAGAAAAACAATAAATTTTGTTGAAGTAAATCTTTTTACCCGGCCCCAAAATATTTACCGTTTTGGGGTTTTTAAAAATAAGGTAAACCCTTTTTTTTACCCGGGGAAGCAAAAGGGAAAACCCATCAGGCAACCGATCCAAATTTGGGGTGTTGATCCCTAAAAGAAAAAAAAAGAATTGAAAAAAATGAAACCCCCCCCGGGGTTTTTTTACCGAAAAAAAACTAAAACAAAAAAAACACCAGCCCTCAAAGATCTTTTGGAAAAAAAAAACTGCAAAAAAATAAACCCCCCCCGAAAACAGTTCCCCCCTTTAATTTTAATTTTCCCTAAATAAATTTGGTTTTAAAAAGGGAAACCAGAAGGGAAACCCCAAAAAGAAAAAATGGAAAGGAAAAACCCCTTTAAAAAGAAAACGGGAATCATTTCATGCGTTTTAATCATTAAGGAAAAAATTTTCGGGGGATTTAAACAAAAGCATGCCCAAAAACATCCAGATCAACCCACAACCAAACCCCCCCAAATTTTTGGGAAAAAAAAATTTTTTGAAAAATTAAAAAAAAAAACGAACGCGTCAAACAAACAGAGAAAAAAAATTTAAAAAAGAATTGGATGAACTAAATTGATCTTTAACAAAATTAAAGAAAAATAAAAACCCCCCTTTTTTTTTTATGGGGGTCCAAACCCGTGCCCGATTTGCTATAAAAAAAATCGGTTTTAAAAAACACACTTTTTTTTTTGTTCTATCTAAAAAAGCTTCTTTTTTACAACTGTTTTTTTGATCTCATGTAGATTAAAATCGCAGTTTTTTCGTTGCCCTGAGAAAATCCCTTTTGCCAAACCCAAAGCTTCTTTGTATTTTTTTCATGGGGATATTTTGGGCTGCCCCCCAACACTGCGAGAAAAATTCCCTTTTCTTTCTTAAAAGATTTTTTTCCCCCCTGGGGGCCCAAAAAACTGTTTAATTTTTGAAAATTAACCCCAAAAAAACTCCTTGATCAACCTTTTCCCAAAAATCATTCCTTATCTTTCCAAAAAAAAAACCTTTTAAGTTAAATTGAATGCAAAGGGGAATCTTTAGGGGAAAACGGATTTTGTCGTACATCCTGCCCCCCTTTTGCTACTTTCCCCTTTCCATGGGCTTTAAAGGGTTTCTTCCCGGAAAGGGGTAACAAAAAACAAAACTATCTGTATCTTGTAAAGTACTCTGGACCTTTAGGATACGAGGGCTTAAAAATAAATCAAAAAGAAATACAAAAATCAAAAGCCTTTTAAAAATTTTTAAAACAGTAAAAAACCCAAAAAAAACGGGGTTTCCAATTTGGGCTTTCTTTTTTTCATCATTAAGCCAAAAAGCTGATCATGAAATTTTCTGAAGTCCTGATAATTAGTTTTGAAGTCAGCTTAATTGCTTCGTTCTCTCTGGTGACTAATCTGACATCTTTACGCTTGTGCGGATTCTCCATAGTCTTTCCGAAACAGCTGTTGTTCATCAGCTTGAAAAAGTCTTTTTCTGAAGCATCTGCAGATTTAGTTCTGAGATCAGTGTTCTTCATGATGTATGGTTTCATGAACTGTTCTTGATCAAAAGCAATTATACGATGAACAGCTTGTCAACTTCAAACCATGTCTTAAATAAAATTGTAGAAGCCTGTAATGACAGACATAATTTTTTTTGCCTTGAAGATTAGGCACAAGTTTAGGCGGCTCTCTTGGATCCATCTTTAGACTTTCTGCTGCTAATGGATAGTCATTATGCAGGTCATGGAGTTCATAGGATATTCTAAATCAACTTCTAGAATGTATCCACGCTGTTGATCAGGCGTTAAAACTGCCCAACCACTTTAATGCCTTTTTAATATTATTCGGATTTGCCGCCTGTGTACATTTTAAAGTTACGTAATGGAAGTGATTGCGCCATTGCCCATCCATACAGATTGTTTGCATCTAAATACATAAGATAGTTAGACCTTTTACTCGGATCATAGTCGTCCAAGTATTTGTTGTTTGCTTTACAGTAATGGTGCGACGCCATACTAATTCCTCCACGCAATCCGTTTTCAATCATCTGAATCATTGGTAAATCTGACAATAAATCAATCTGTACTCCAGTAAACTTTAAAAAAGCATCCCAACTCATCCCGGGCGCAGAAAGTAATGCGCGGGATCCAGGCTATAATGTTTCATGCAGGTCTTTCTATAATTTTCAAAAATATCCGCCAACAAAACATGTATCTGCCATTAAGTAGGAGTCATGAAGTCTCCCATCGTTTACAATCTAACTTCTGCCACGCATCTGAGCATGCTGGTAATCAGAATCACTGATGTCCTTTCCTCTAAGATAGAAAAGAACGGGGCCTTTAGGCGGAAGTGTATCTTCATCAAACTTTCCCAACTGTTCATGTACTCATAAGGGTAAACCCCCTTTCTAACAAGAGTTGAGTAAAAAATTTTCTTCTGTTATTGGGCAGGACTTTAAGGACATAGCCAGTGACTCTAATGAACCCATCATGTGTTGCATAGAGTCATAAAAAGGGCATGTTTATTTAAAATTAAAGCACATGTACTTTTCTGATGACTGTGCAATGCATGACCAAACCTGAAAGCATCGTCCACTGCTTTCATTTAAGATGAGAGTCGTTGCCTCGCAAGTTGTGAAAGAAGATGGGCAGCTTCCCCTGTCTTAGGGTCAAACTTTAGTTGAAGATTGCATGACTGTGTGCTGCACCTCTGAAATTTCCACTAAAGTGATCATTGGGCTCTTACTGTTGGATCTCTGCGTCTGATGAGAGACCTAACCACAAAACCAACAGTGAGTGGGCTTGCGTCATAAATGTTCTTGGTCTTCAGGCGTCATCAGATTTCAGATAAGTTTAGATTATTAGAACAGTCATTACGCACTTGCTGCATGCGTTCTAAGAAGTATTTTTGCAGCATTTGGCCCCCTATATAATACTGGCTTTGAATGAACGCCATCCGACCTGACAATAATAAGGCAATGAACAAATCTGATGATTACTCATTAAGACTGTTTTTCGAAGTTTTTGTGGCGCTGGCCCTTCATAAGGGAAACAAATGGGGCGATTCAAAGTCTGCGTAAACAACCCTATGGAGAATTTTGCATTTCCCCTTCCAGTTCTTAAAACTACTTTAGATCCGGTGGGGGGCGTAATTAGTTCTGTATTACAGTCAACTGGGCCGATACAATGTTTTTATGTTCGCCCAGCAGCTTGAAAAAGATGGAATTCTTGTTAAACATTTTCTGCAGAATTCTTGTTTGCTATGTTTTTTTTGAGTATAACTCAAAAATCTACTCATTGTTCGTATCAATGTGTAATGCGCGTAGCCCACGCTGGTTGAATGAAAGTTCAGTAGTAAGTCAAACATGATTTTTGTCTGGTTCGCTATTGTTGGACTGTTCTTGACACTTTATTGGCACCAAATTTGTTTTCCTCTTCCCATGTGTAAACATTAACAGTTATGGTTAGTTTTGTTCTTCCAAACTGATAATTGGGTCTCTACACTAACAGGAAGGACACTCCACTAAGTTAAGGATCATTGATGTAAGAGTGATAGTTAGGACACTCTCTATGCGTTTTTGAGGATTATAATGCAGCCTTGCGATAACCACACCCATAAAACATTTGTCGTCTGAATTCTTTATGTTTAGAATGCTTTTTTTGCAACTACTGCTGGGGTTAGTGGAATGTAAGACCTTACCAACAAATCGGCGCATACTTCGAATGTTTTAATCTGGATCTCTAGGACTTCGCCCCTCTGACCAACAGAGCCTCTCATTTTTGGCTTCTTCAGCGGCAGCGTCAAACTGTGCAAGCAGTTCGTCTGCCAAACGTGGTGTTAATTCATACGAGAAGAAAGTTGTTTGTTAGTCGAGGACCCAGACTTCTACGTTTTTCTTCATTACTTTGTTACATAGTCGATTAAACAACCAGCTAACATTAACTTTTTAAAAATGGGGGTCTTTGTTGTTTACTTGGATCTTGAGAATAGCATGAACACGCTTGCCTGTAGTTTGTTGGATCAATGATTTAGCTCAATATCATTCAGTGCTCTTGATATACGCTCTCTCTCTAGCTTTCCTTCAATCAATTAGTCGGTCTTCATATATTCTTATCCATGCTGAAGTTTCTTTTCTAACTCAAATTATTTATTTAAATTAAAAAAAAAATAATTAATCAGAATCAATATCAACGGTCTCTTTTTGAGCTTGGATCATAAAACTTAAGTTATAAACACCCTTCGATGTTGTTACGGTGAGCTGTTTAGATCAGAGTTTATTGTTCGTTTACGTTTTTTAAGCATTCCTTTGTTTATCTGCTCGGCGTCTGGCTGTTGAGAGAAAAGTTGTCTGGGTCCTCGCCTTTCTTGAAGATCAAAAACCTTTTGTCTTTTGTAGTCATCAAAATCGGCCTGTAAAACGAATTAAATTCTTCATCCGTGATGTTTGAGTTCAAACAAGCGCTTTATTTATTGTCAGTTTAAACGAACTAAGGTTAAGACTGTTATTAGTTGGAACCATAGCTGTGTGCTTTTGGAGTTTAGTTTTTAATTTTTTGCCTGCCTGCACTGACAGTAATGAACACCAGACCGAGAGCTAAAGGACAAACCTCTAGAGGTAAAGCTGCTGGGTGCGCCTATGCCCGTTGCTAAGAGGCTACACTGGTTCCTGCCGATGCAGCACTTATAGTTGATGCTCCAGTATTAACATATTGTAACGCATACAGCAGCAAGAAACTTCGTTTGCGTTTTGCTGTATTTTGAATGGTCTTTGCTCTAGTACTTGCTGCATTTGCGTTAATGTTTGTTAATCTAAAGGTTTGTTTGTTTGGGGTTTCTACTATCTCTTCTTTTGGCGGCGCTGTAGGCATCTTTGGATACTTGACCAGACATGCTTTTTATAAAAATAAAATAATTTAGTATTGTATATCTTTTAATCTGTTATTTTCAATATTAAGCTGCGCAATACTATATATTAAAAACAAATGTACATTTTAAGCGGTTTGTTATCAGCTTCTTCTTCTTTATCAATTTGAATGTTTATTTTACGTCTCTCACAGTTTTCTCCCGCTTCATGCAATGATAATCTCTGTGAACCTTAGGTCAATCCATTAAACCGTATTTCGTTGTTAAATTATCTTGGACAAGTCTAAACATGTGAAGCCGTGCAGATCTTTAGAATCAAGGTCTCTGTTGGGCTTTCTACACTCCCGCCTCCAAACAGTTCTTCTTATTTCATCAAAATGTGATAAGGTTTAAGACCGCTAGCGTAGATTTGGTTAGGACTACCTCAATCGTTAAACATTGTACTTTCGTTTTTTTAGGATTAAAAATACTTTTCACTTCCTCTTTTGAACGGTTCTTCATCTTCGCAACAGCAATTAAAATACCTTTAAGCGATCTTGCTGCGACACTAAAACTAAAATTCCATTTGCGTCTTGCCCGTGTTCTGGGATTTGTTGTATGAGGAATCACTCTTTTTCGTAATATATTGTAATTTTGACTGTTATGTTGCTTCAATCGCCATTGCTAAATTAGGGTTGCTAACACGTCAAAATCTAACGAGATGTCAGAAATGCTGTACTTTGCTTCGGTGTCTGATGGATCTGATAACACGTTGTTATTCATTAAAAGTTAGGTCATATGTCAATCTGTCTTTTAATGCTCTTGAAAGTATGGGCGCAGTTGCGCTTTTAACAACTCAAAAATCTAAGGATGGAAAACGATTTCCATTACGCAAAAATTTAAAGCTACAGCCTTTTGCTGTTTTAGCATCTGCGGCGACTGCGGCGCCTATTCTAAGTTTTAGTGCCTTCTTCATTTTCGATTCCTTGGAAACGCAAGATCATCCCTTCATTCCCGGATTAGCAATAGATCAGAATAGGTTAAAAAATATGTCTGCATTGTGTAAGAAAATATTTCTTGCCCCTCAAGTTTTATAGAAATTTTGTCTTAACGATTGCCGCCCCAAATTTGGACAACTGTCCTGTTTGATGTCTGTTGTTGAAGCGGAGTACTATTTTGAAAGATAAGACGCGCAGAGCCTGGCACAATCCTTCATCCGCTCCTAGGACTGGAAATTTGTCAGTAAGAATTTGATCCGCATCAATGTAGATGGATGATTTTGGAACAGTATATTCGTTTTTTCCCTTCAACGCCAAAGGGCTCTTTCAGTCTTCTATGCGGGGTCAAGAAATCGAGCCATATGCTTGTGCATTTTTTATAAAACAAAAATAAAAACGTTAAGTATTAAAGAAAATTGGCAGGCTATTGAAGGATGAAGATTATGATGATTTTGATCCTGGAGACGACATGAGTGAAATGATCCCTTTTAATACAGCACCGCTCGGCGCCCTCATTGCGCAGTGATTAACAGAAAGTAAGAGTCCAGATCATGATACAAGTTTAGCAAGAACCTCCCGAAATTTATGACCTAATGTTTTTGAAGTAAAAGATGACCATTTGTTTGTGAGGATGCGACCAAGGACAACTTGTTCAGCTTGCTCTAAACCAGACTATCAAAGTTTTTAAAAAAGTACTAGTTTACAAATTAGACAAAGGCTGCAGTGTGAGCGATCAAAATCGGCCTTGCATTACTCAACCAAAAATTAGATAGGGATGGCAGTTTTCTAAACTTCATAACACATGCAGGAACTCCGACAGTAACCAAATGCAAAAACATGGAAGACTTAAAGAAAGATTTAAATCAATCGCAGACGAATTAATAAATGCAATTGAAGCAGAAACCAGTTTTTCAGAGAAACAGCATTAAAGACTATACGCGATCGCCGCTGCCCATGCGAGAATATAGCGGCTCTTGATCATGCTTTGAGAAGCATCAGAGGCCGAATTAACAATAACAATTTTAGATCAAATATGGGTGAATTGATGAGCATATAAAAAGAGAAAGAAAAAAACTTGTTGATGGCTGATGACGCCAACTTAGGGGTCTGATATTTAAAGAAAGGAATAACCCAAAGACTCTAAAAGATCTTGAACAAGAATGATCAGCAAGGTACTAGAGCGTTTTGTCTACTAACCGACGGAACAATTACAAACTCAAGTGAGCAGAATAAGAGAAACTATCCAAAGCATTTTTTATGGAAGACCACAACGCTAGCCAGAAAGAATAAGAACACTGTTTAGAGAGCAAGGAGTCACTGTAGCAAGCGTGATAACGGCTTAGGATTTGCAATAAGTACACTGGTGATGGCTATTACAGGAGGCGGTGGTCAAAAGTCCATGCTCTACACCACCATCGCCTCCACCTGATAAATCATAGAGGTCAAAATACAGCTGATCATCTTGCGAGTATATTAAAAATATTAGCTGGTAAAGCGACTAGACTCTTTAATGGTATATTAGGAGTATTGATAGCTGGCTTTTGTCTACTGCAAGCAAAGTAGTTGGCTTTTATGACTGAGCCTTATGGACATTATTTCTTTAATTGTTGGGTTAATATTTAGTAAGATAAAGGACCGAGTTAATCCTATGCAGATTAATCCAGAACAAGTGCTGTTCTTTTCATATGCTTGGTCATCGCGAAACAGAGTCCAGATCTTCAACGGGTCCTTTGGCGCTTTGGGGCCGCAGGATTGGATGACTTATTTTGGGGGGTTCATCTTGTTTTTTTTACTGCATGGCATATTATGGCTCAGAATTTATTTCGTTTTTCCGACCTTCTGTTCATTGCCTTGCCACAAGGAATTTCATTATTGTAGTTTTATTATTGGGCCTATACCTTGGGGAAGTCTGAGGTCAGAAGGCAGCCTGTCTCAACCCCCCAGTGCCATACAGCAAAGTTACTTTCGATCCTTGCGTATTGTAAAACATTTTGGTACCTTTTTATACTCGAAGGTAAATCAACTGTAGAATTAATGGCGTCCCTAAATTTTGCTAAGTATTGTAGAGTTTGTGCATCAAAAGCAGTTGAAGGGGACATCAGTTATGCTCGATCTTGCTGTGTTGTGATTCCTAGCAAACACCAAAACGTAAGTACGAATAGATTCCATTTATTCGTTTTTCCTGCCTTTAGTTAGGCCTATAGATGTGGTCTAAGATAACATGTTGTCCATGTGTTTTATGCTCTTGCTCTATGGACGAGGTGAACGCCTGTGCCTGAAGAGAAAGTGTGTAAGGAGGATTCAGTCATG
This sequence comes from Conus ventricosus, assembly GCA_018398815.1. Taxonomy (NCBI): domain Eukaryota; kingdom Metazoa; phylum Mollusca; class Gastropoda; order Neogastropoda; family Conidae; genus Conus; species Conus ventricosus. The sequence continues at coordinate 73,357,039 of CM031607.1, read as the reverse complement.
TTATACTTTCTGTGCACGCCCCCATTAATAAGGGGTGCTAAGCCATGATTAAGATCAGACTTTTTGTCTAAAGTTGTCTTGATGTTAATATTGAATTCGTTACAGATTCGTTCAAAGCCTTCATGTCTATTTGTTGCTGAAGGGATTTAAACGGTTTGTCATTTGTAATGGCGCTTGCAGTTCAGTCAAAATCGTCTGAAGGTGTATGAAATGAAAATCTGTTTTACATGACCTAACCAAATGATTGGATAATTTTAGTGATCGCATGCGACACTCCCACTCCCTGTTGTTGCACAAAGTCACAGCAAAGTTTCAAGTGGTTCTGATAAAACTGCATCGGATGACTGAACCACACTTTTGCGTTGTAGTCTTTTTTAAACAGGGGGGTTAAGATATTGCTTAATGGAGTCTCACCTTTTTATGAAAGGCATCATGACTGAGTAACAGAAAATGTCCGAGGGTGTCAGTTGCTATATTTTTAAGATTGTAGTTGCGGCCCAACAGTATTTTGCATCAATATATTTGATTGCACTCATTTTTAATTTGTTTTAAAAATATGGTTGTATCAATAACAAACAAGACCGCCTTCGTTTTTAGGAACATGCTATTAAAACGATTGCAGACCAGAACGCGTTCGCGCTCCAAGAAATATTCTACAAAGACGTTATGGTTTAATATAAGGCAAAGCCAAGGAGAATAATAGATTAAAAAAAAGTTATTAATAAGAGGCCCAATCTTGTTAGCCAGTTTAACCATACATTGATGGTTTATTAGGTTTTGCATCGTAAAAGAAGCCTGGAGTAACTCGAACATTTGTCTCAACTTAACAATGCGAATCTGAAAAACAATGTTGGACCTTCCAACCTGAAGAAGAAGATGTAGGGTTACTATTTTTGATAAAGAGCTAGCTAATAATGTTAGGCTTTTCAACTGCCCAGTTGGTCGTTCATAGTTTTAGATTACGTCAAACAAAATATTATGGAGGGAGAAAATCGCTCGACTTGCATTAACATTCATTACTCTATGTTCATTTGGATGAGCTGAGCATGAGGAAAACTTATATGATGGAAGGCCCTCAACTGTTCCCCACACCTCTTTTAAGAGCTAGTCGTCAGGGAAAGCTGATATTGCGATTATGAAATTATACAAATTCCCTATTGTTACCGTTTTAAAAGATTAGTTTGTGGGAGGGTTCGGATCATTTAATATAAAATTGCTAGGACAAAGCAGGGAAAAGTTGTTAAAATGTGATAACTGCACATGTTTTGGAAATAAAATATTTAGTTGTACTAAAAACATGTCGCGTGGACCAGAAGATCCGGAGTTACATTAGCGCCTGTGAGGGTGGATAACTTTAGAATTAAAAGGACTTGCAGGACGTTTGCGGACTTAGAACAGAACGGTGAAATAGCACTTTGTATGGTTTAGAGTACACTAAAAAAAAAAGGGGAAAAATGGTGATTATAAAACGCAAAGAGGTGGCGACAACAAAAAGTTTTACTAAACTAGAACAACTGCGCAATTAGAGCAATAATGTGGCAAGTATGAATATTATAATAGTTCGAAATGACTGCCTCAAATGGCACTTAGGAAAACAATATTTCGGAATGGGAAATAAATTTGAATTCATACAGCCACATGTACAGTTTTTTAGCCGTTCAAAAAGTTTCAGAAAAGCATTCAACTTGGACTTTACATGTAAGTCTTATGGCCGACGACAATAGTCGGAAAGAGATTGAAAATAAACGCCGTAGGGGAAAAAAAAATAAGTACATTCCTCAACAGGAAAAGGAACGGTTTTAAAGAAAGCTTCTACAAAATTACATTCTTTCCAAGCGAAAATTAGGAGCCACGTTCACTATGATATTTGAAATTTCTGTCTTTAAAGATGTGGGAGAGGGATGGGGTTGTGGGCGGTTTGTTGACGTCCTTATAAAAGGAAATTAATATTTAGCTGGCAAAACTTAGACGTTAACGCCTTAACGTTACCATCGGGGACTCGTTCTTCACAATGGGAGGTATTAGATCATACCAAACAAGCAACAAAATCAATGGTGACTTAAATGTAAACAATCTTTCAGAACTGAATTTGGGCTTAATCTTACACATTTAGGCCTCATAGGGTTTTTTATATGTAAACAAGTTTGACGGAGGTAATGGAAAAAAATAATACTGGGTTAGATTTAAATGCTGTTATAAACTATGGGCGCAGTTAACTTTATGATAAATCCCCTCATTGTTCAATGTTTTGTGAGGGCAGACTGGTTGTGAAAAAACATTTTTGTCCTTGACTCTATTACAACAGTGTATCGCTATAATTTTGAGCTTTATTGTGATTTTCTGTCCAACCACTTATAGGAACAAAGCATATCATGATTAGCGGTTTATTATGGACAGACAATGACGTATATTTAGTTTATCCTAGCACTAAATGAGTGAGTGTTTAGAATACTTATATAAAGTGTTTGCAGGAAAGCAGACACTCTTTATTATAGATGATGTTCGGCAGAAATGATATAGTTAAAAAGAGAAACACTTTGTCAAAGTGCTTTCAGCGGAAAGACATGGATGGGATAAGTGTGTGGATTTATGCCAGAAATTATAACTCGGTTTTAAAAGACTTTAGAGAACAGTTAAAGACTGTAGTGTAATTTTCCATGAAAAGACAGAGGACTCATTTGAGAATGTTTGCGCGAAAATGATGTTATGAAAACGATCAAGAAAAACATAGGATTAAACAAAACTAAAATCTGACAAGTTTGTAAATTAGTATTAAAAACGGATAACCCTACACAGTATCTGTTTGTAGATAATCGTTATTTTTTGGTTATTGAAGTCTTACTTGTCAGAGAACAGGAAAAGGGCATTCTAGGTCGCCCTAGCCCGAACCTAGGTGAGGGCTAGGGTGAGTTAGAATGCCCCTTTTCCTGTTCTCTCAACATCATTTCCAAAAGAAC
>CM031607.1:73343541-73348541 GCA_018398815.1 Conus ventricosus | reverse complement strand
CAATGGCATTGAAAAGTTGTCGTTTGACTTCTAGGTTTTTGTCTGCGACGGTTGTGATTTTGCTAATCACAAACTTGGTTTTAAGTGTTTCATTGCAACTGTCTTTAAAACTCGAACGAAGGATTCACTCACTTGGTTAGCCTCTGCTGACTTTAAGTCGTTGATACAGCTGTGTACAACCACAGCGTCGGGCTGCTGGTCAGAAGCATCAAAGTCACGAGACCTATGTTCAACATCGCTCATGGTGGAGCTCCTTCTTTGGTAGCATCGAAATAGTACGATCTGCCGAGTAGTTTCTCGTTTATGCCATTTGCGACAGAGTCATGAAAGATCGCAACCTTTGGAAGACTGTCGTCTAGTTTTGTTTCATTCTCTTGTTTGGGGTGTTCTTATTTCGGCAGTGTGTTTTGACGTCATCGGTTTTTCGTGTTCATGGACTGGAGATTTTGCGTCACAATTTACGTTTTTGTTCTTAGTGGATTTCACTTTTTCATTTGTTTTATTTTCTGCAGCGCAGATTTTTGAGGCACAGAGAGCGGTTTAGTATTGACAGCATTATTTGTTCTACTAGACTTTGCCACTTCGCGTAAGTTGGGACTACCAAAGAGCGGAAATCGGTTTGAGTTGCCTGGGTCGTCATGGCAACACCTACTGGCTTCATGTTTTTAATCATCATTGTTTGCGTTTCTACGGCGTTCTCTAGCGATGCGATTCGGTTGTAGAGAGTTTGTTAGTGCGTTTTAATGTCGACTGTATCAATATTGCCAGTACCGACCTCATTTGACGTTGATCTTGTTCAGATCGTGTCAGTGGAAGATGCCTGAACAGCTGTTGGCGATGCAGACAACGGCGTGTCGACTCGCTGGTTGACTTGCATGGCGTTGCATGGTCATCTTTCTGTGCTAACGAAGTTTACAGTCATAAAGATATGCGAAAAGTATGGGGAAAAAATGAAAACAATGAAAAATGAAATATATTACCACAATGTCCAATAAAACTGGAAACTTCAGATCTACCTTGTAACGGAGAAAAAGCAGAAGCATTTGCTGATATGTTTGCAAACCATAGTAGAATTACAGGTTTATCAGCAGAAGGTAGACAATATAGAGAAAATCAAGAGAAAAACAAATCCACAAACAAATGATGACAGCAGTATGCCTACAAGAAACGGTTATGTAAATGCCGATTATACACTGGATGAAGTTAAAGAAAACATTTTCAAGCTTAGCAAAAAGAAACATCTGTTGGACTAGACGGGATATTGAATGAAATGCTAAGGCATTTACCAAACAATGTCATCAATTTTTTATATGTACTTCTACAAAAATGTTTGGTCGACTGGTGAAATTCCTCGAATCTGGAAACATTCAGTTGTTATTCCTATACATAAAACAAGGAAAACTAGAACAGATAAAAGTAGCTATCGCCCTATTGCGTAAACATCTCATGCATGTAAATTCATGGAAAAGATCGTTTTAGATAGATTAGTTCATTTCTGTGAAAAACAAGGCATTATACCTATAAATCAAGCAGGCTTTCGAAAAGGTCGATCTGCCATTGATCATCTGGTAAAACTAACGACACAAGTAAGGCAACAGTTTGCCAGGCGAAAAAATATTCTTGCAACCTTTTTCGATGTTAAAAAAGCTTATGACCAAGTATGGCATAACAAACTTTTACAAAAAACTTAAAAATTGGAATATATTAGGTAACGTGTACAATTACATAGCGAATTTTTTATCAGAACGATTCATACAAGTAAGAGTTGGAAACACGTATTCAAAACCCAGAAAACTTCACATGGGTCTTCCTCAAGGCTCTGTTATTTCACCTATTTTGTTTAATATATTAATAGCAGATTTACCAAATAATCTATCTAAAGACACAGTTTTTGGCTCAGTATGCAGACGACATCTGTATGTGGATGAAGGTAACAATAAAACGTAACACCCCCAGCTAGAGTATTAAACTATACAAAAAAAGTATATCAACGTGAACTAGATAAAATCAATATGTTTATGACAGAGAATGGCTTGAATCTATCATTGGAAAAAAACAAATATAGTACTATTTAATGCTGGGTGCAACCCAGAAAAACTCCCTACTTTCACAATCAATGGAAATGTCATTAATTATGCACAAACTGTAAAATTTCTGGGAGTTTATCTTTCGTCAAAACTCTCATGGACTCAACATATAGATTACACACTAAACAAGGCAAGGAAAGCTTTCAATTTCTCAGAATTATAAGTAAACAACACGGGGCCAAGATACTAGAGCGCTTGTGCCCCTTGCAAATTCTCTTGTGCGTTCACGGTTAACTTATGCTCAGGAAATATTTTTTAGTGCTCCAAAGCATTTGTTAAACAAACTACAAAGTATAGATTGTAAAGCCTATAAATTAGCCCTTGGGGTACCATCTCATGCTTCAAATTTAGGGACTTATAAGGAAGCGGGTGTTCTACCACTTGATAACCACAGAAAAGTTTGTGCGTCAAAATATGTATTAAAATCATCTGCATATGATACCTTTAGTAAAAAAGAAGTAAATCTGGACTTGCAACATGATTTTTTTAAAAGAGCAAAATATATACATTCTCTACAACCAATAAATACATATGTCTCGGATATGATTAACTCTGCAGATTTAAAAGATAAAGAGGTTGCCATGAAGCCTTCTTTCTCGCCAGTTCCATCATGGGAACAAGTTAAACCTAATTTTGATATAGACCGTATAGATATGAACAAAGATCAATCACCGAATATATATAAAAAATTTTGATTAATTTACACATGGAGAGTCATTATAATGATCATATTAAAGTATATACAGACGGATCTGTCCTCGAGAATGGCAAGACAGGGGCAGCATTTGTAATTCCTTCACTAAACATAGTGAAACTATCATATCGGTGATCATTACTTACCCATTTTTTACTGCTGAATTGGTAGCAATATTAAAGGCGGTGCAGCATATCATAGATCTTCCAACAAACTGGCCCAAACGTAAAGTGTTATATGTGTCGATTCGAAATCTGCACTACAAGCTATCAAATGTCAAAATATTAAAACGCGTCTCGAAATGATACTAGAATAAAAACATGCAATACATCAGTGATCAACTAAAAACATCAGTATCACTTTTTATTGGGTACCTTCACATTATGGGATATATTATAATGAAGTGGTTGACCGAGCAGCTAAAAGAGCAGCGCGTAATGTTGAAGGAACAATACAGCTGAATATAAAGTTAGATTTACATGAATGCTATAAACATATTGAAAAAATATCTAAAGATGAATTTGATAATATTCTAATGACATCAAACAGTCAATATTCACAAAATTGTATTAAAGGATTAAATGAACCTATCGCAGATTCAAAGTTACTCTTGACATATCTTAGTAATACAAAATCCAGACATATTATAACTTTGATGTTTAAACTTCGTCTAAATGCTTTTAGAACAAAATTTTCTAAAGATGTAAATTGTATATGTGGAAACCAGATTACTATAAAGCATTTACTCCTACACTGTTCTGAAATTAAAGCACTCATTACTAAAACTTTAGGGGGCGTGCTGCTACCTATGAGCCATTATCCATTGAAAAAATTGTAAATGACTTTCAGCTTCTAAAATTTTTTTTCCAAAATTTTGCATTCCAGTCCTGTTGGTATTTTTCTTTGATTTGTTGATTTATTGTTGTTCTTTCCTGCGTTATTAAATTATATCTGTTAATTGTTAAGATAGTAGGACACATTGGGAATTTATTACTTTTAGATTTAAGATATTAAAAACAGTCTGAATATTCTATGCAGTATGCAAGTCAATTTTTCTAACCATAACTGGAGATTACGGATCGAACTTTTACACGGTGCTATCCTGGGATGGCTTTCATGATTGGCTGGCTGTGGACCGCACACTTGAATTGATTTGCAGTCCAAATCTATAGATACTTTATAATGTATCAGATCTGTCAATGTACTAGTAGAATAGGTTAATACGTGAAGGACAGAAAGAAAGGGTGAAGGACAGATTATTCTACTATCACTAAAGACACTATACACCATCACCACAAACAATACAAACCCATCCAGTGACACTAACCCCCCCCCCCCCCACGCACACATTTCTTTATTATTCTATCCTGTTCAGTTTATCTATCTATTATTTTATTTTAATCATATTTATTCATTAATTTAATTTATTTTATTTTACTATACTATTATTTTATTTGATATTTATTTATTTTGTCTAATATCACCTTGGGTGAACAGACGTTAAATCAAAGATGATGACACGCACACGCACACGCACACACACGCACGCACACACACACACCACACACACACACACACACACACACACACACACACACACACGCACGCACGCACGCACGCACGCACGCACGCACGCACGCACGCACACGCACAGAGAGAGAGAGAGAGAGAGAGAGAGAGAGAGAGAGAGAGAGAGAGAGAGAGAGAAGAGAGAGAGAGAGAACGTGTGCATGCTCGAGGCACATACAATATTGACAAGGATTTTCTCCCTCGCACCAAATTTACTTTCTTGTTTTGTCTGTTGAATCCGAAGTGGCTATACGTAATGGCAAAACACGTCCCAAACCCCCCCAGCCAAAACAACAAAATCTTAAAACAGAAACGAAAAAAAACACACCAAAAAACAAAAAAAAACCTTGTGAATTATTCCTTGCTTTACTTTCGTCAAAGAAGTTCATGACGTCACCGGCACCCTTTCAACAGACAGAAAACCAGGCAACTAGTGTTCCACAGACAGAGAGAGAGAGAGAGAGAGAGAGAGGAGAGAGAGAGGAGAGAGAGAGGAGAGAGAGAGTCAAGCAGACAGACAGACAGAACCCACAAACATACATACAGACAGACAGACACACACACACCACACCAACACACACACACACACATCACCACCACACCACGCACGCACGCACGCACGCACACACACCACACACACGCACGCACGC
>CM031607.1:73336041-73338541 GCA_018398815.1 Conus ventricosus | reverse complement strand
TGTGAGGGGGTAGGTGAAGAAGGGTGGATGTGGAAGGGTGCATGTAAGGGTAGGTGAAGAAGGGTGGACGTGGAAGGGTGCATGTGAGGGGGTAGGTGAAGAAGGGTGGATGTGGATGGGTGCATGTGAGGGGGTACGTGAGGAAGGGTGGATGTGGGAGGGTGTATTTGAGGGGGTACGTGAGGAAGGGTGGATGTGGATGGGTGCATGTGAGAGGGTACGTGAGGAAGGGTGGATGTGGAAGGGTGCATGTAAGGGGGTACGTGAAGAAGAGTGGATGTGGATGGGTGCATGTGAGGGGGTAGGTGACGAAGGGTGGATGTGGATGGGTGCATGTGAGAGGGTAGGTGAAGAAGGGTGGATGTGGATGGGTGCATGTGAGAGGGTAGGTGAAGAAGGGTGGATGTGGATGGGTGCATGTGAGGGGGTAGGTGAAGAAGGGTGGATGTAGATGGGTGCATGTGAGGAGGTAGGTGAAGAAGGGTGGATTGAGATGGTGCATGTGAGGGGGTAGGTGAAGAAGGGTGGATGTGGATGGGTGCATGTGAGGGGGTACGTGAAGAAGGGTGGATGTAGATGGGTGCATGTGAGGGGGTAGGTGAAGAAGGGTGGATGTGGAAGGGTGCATGTGAGGGGGGTAGGTGAAGAAGGGTGGATGTAGATGGTGTGCAATGAGAGGGGGTAGGTGAAGAAGGGTGGATGTGGAAGGGTGCATGTGAGGGGGTAGGTGAAGAAGGGTGGATGTAGATGGGTGCATGTGAGGGGTAGGTGAAGAAGGGTGGATGTGGAAGGGTGCATGTGAGGGGGGTACGTGAAGAAGGGTGGATGTAGATGGGTGCATGTGAGGGGTACGTGAAGAAGGGTGGATGTGGATGGGTGCATGTGAGGGGGTAGGTGAAGAAGGGTGGATGTAGATGGGTGCATGTGAGGGGGTAGGTGAAGAAGGGTGGATGTGGAAGGGTGCATGTGAGGGGGTGCGTGAAGAAGGGTGGATGTGGAAGGGTGCATGTGAGGGGGTAGGTGAAGAAGGGTGGATGTGGAAGGGTGCATGTGAGGGGAGTACGTGAAGAAGGGTGGATGTGGAAGGGTGCATGTGAGGGGGTACGTGAAGAAGGGTGGATGTGGAAGGGTGCATGTGAGGGGGGTACGTGAAGAAGGGTGGATGTGGAAGGGTGCATGTGAGGGGGTACGTGAAGAAGGGTGGATGTGAAAGGGTGCATGTGAGGGGGTACGTGAAGAAGGGTGGATGTGGAAGGGTGCATGTAAGGGGGTAGGTGAAGAAGGGTGGATGTGGAAGGGTGCATGTGAGGGGGTAGGTGAAGAAGGGTGGATGTGGATGGGTGAATGTGAGGGGGTACGTGAAGAAGGGTGAATGTGGAAGGGTGCATGTGAGGGGATAGGTGAAGAAGGGTGGATGTGGAAGGGTGCATGTGAGGGGGTACGTGAGGAAGGGTGGATGTGGATGGGTGCATGTGAGGGGGTACGTGAAGAAGGGTGGATGTGGAAGGGTGCATGTGAGGGGTACGTTAAGAAGGGTGAATGTGGATGGGTGCATGTGAGGGGTACGTGAAGAAGGGTGGATGTGGAAGGGTGCATGTGAGGGGTACGTGAAGAAGGGTGGATGTGGAAGAGTGCATGTGAGGGGGGTACGTGAAGAAGGGTGGATGTGGATGGGTGCATGTGAGGGGGTACGTGAGGAAGGGTGGATGTGGATGGGTGAATGTGAGGGGGTACGTGAGGAAGGGTGGATGTGGGAGGGTGCATTTGTTGGGGTACGTGAGAAAGGGTGGATGTGGATGGGTGCATGTGAGAGGGTACGTGAGGAAGGGTGGATGTGGATGGGTGCATGTGAGGGGGTACGTGAGGTACGGTGGATGTGGGAGGGTGCATTGAGGGGGTACGTGAGGAAGGGTGGATTTAGATGGGTGCATGTGAGAGGGTACGTGAGGAAGGGTGGATGTGGATGGGTGCATGTGAGGGGGACGTGAGGAAGGGTGGATGTGGATGGGTGCATGTGAGGGGGTACGCGAGGAAGGGTGGATGTGGATGGGTGCATGTGAAGGGGTACGTGAAGAAGGGCAAATATAGATGGTGGATGTAGAAGAGAGGGAATGAAAAGATGAATATGAAAGGGTGGATACGGGAGCAATCATGCGCAAGGGTGGATATAGATGGTGGGACTTGGACGAGTGGACTGATCTTTTTTTTCTCCGGGTACGCAGGCTGATACTCCTGCGAACCCTCCCTGTATAGACAGGCAAGGATCAATCCCATCTGCCCAACAAAGGGAGTGGAGTTTTGTGTGTATGACCGTTTTTTTTATTCCCACCATTAAGGCAGCCATACTCCAACTTCGGGAAATGATAAATGGGAAATGGACTGATAAAATGTAGTATGTGTCCGAATTGGAATGACATAGTGATATCTGAGGACCTTTGATATCTTGATACTCATCAATTGTGCAATGAAAAAGGAGGATGGGTGTAAGGACATGGACAGG
>CM031607.1:73323541-73331041 GCA_018398815.1 Conus ventricosus | reverse complement strand
ACGAATCATTTCATTCATCAATCACTTCTGATGGGCAGACATAAAAAAAAGGAGGGATCGTTTGCAGAAAAAGAAGAAGCAATCACCACCAGCCAGGGGAAATGTAATGAACCCGATGCTTGCTTAGGCACGAATTTAATGATTGCAAAGTCGCCTCCTCTGCGGAGAAAGGCCATATTTTTGTTTGAGACTAATGCATGGCCTAACATCAAAGACCTGAAATATTTTTAACCTGGTGATCGTCTTAACACTTTAACCAGGCATTTCTGAGCTGATGACAACGGGGATGAATTAGTCCTCGTGATTGCTGTTCAAAAAGTTATACTGTTGATGTGTGTTCACGTTCATGGACAGGCATCTAGCCCTGACAGTCCCTGATTTGATAGTTAAGTCAAACGTGGTTCATGTTTCGTTGGCGGAAAATGTCATACCATGAAAAGGTGCGATCCAGTAAAACGTTATATTAAAACACACAAGCCTGTATGGCATCTTCCAAGATTCACTTGTTTATTTGTTTGTTGTTGCTTAAAAAACCCCATTCTGTTTCTCTTCAAAGGCCTCTCTCTCTCTCTCTCTCTCTCTCTCTCTCTCTCTCTCTCTCTCTCTCTCTCTCTCTCTCTCTCTCTCTCTCTCATATTAAAAAAGATTCGTTCGTTCGTTTCTCTCTCTCTCTCTCTCTCTCTCTCTCTCTCTCTCTCTCTCTCTCTCTCTCTCTCTCTCTCTCTCTCTCTCTCTCTCTCTCTCTCTCTCTCTCTTTTAAACGAGTGAGAAAAAGGAAAACCATAGCCTCGATAAGACATTTGTGTTGTTCTGATTTTTTCCTCCTGAAGTGAACACAAACATGCAATAAGTGTTTTGATAACTAGCCCTTCTACCCTCTCTCTTTTCCTCTGTCTCAGACTGTCTGTCTCTCTGTCTATGACAATCTTCTTGTCTAATTCTCTCTTTCAGTGCCTGTGTCAAGTTTACATGCATGCATTTGACACCTCCCTCGTATTGGTTTTAAAATGATAGGTGATTATGTTGAAAGCTTTCCAATTTCTCAACACAAAGAGAGAAGAAGGCGACAGGGCCTTTTTCTGATGATACGCACTGGAAATGCCGTTATGAAACAAATTGTAATGCTGAGTTCGTGTTTCTTGTCTGCAATCTTTGAAGAGAGGAGAAAAAACGATCAACATGTGCACAATTTCTCTATTAAAAAAATAAAATTACTGCCTGTCGAAATGGGAGGGAAAAGGAAAAGGTGACGTGAAGGAATAGAATGGGAGGGACTGGGGTGGGGTACAAGAAAAGGAAGACGCGCGGTATTGTTTGAACGATGTATATGATAGTGTGATGAAACACTCGTGTTCAATTGCGCGCGCGCGCGCGCGCACACACACACACACACGCACACACACACACACACACACACACACACACACACACACACACACACACACACACACACACACACACACACTAATAGCCAGAGATTCATACACTTAAAAATATGATTGACGAGAGTGTGAACGTGGAAGGGAGGAGGATGGGGAAGGGTAATTGTGGAAGGATGTGTGCGCAAGGGTGGTGTATGGAAATGTGGATGTGGAAGAATGGATGTGGAAGGCTGGAGGTGGAAGGGAGGACGGGGAAAGCTTAGGTGTGGAAGGATGTATGAGCAATGATGGAAAATGGAAGGGTGAATGTGAAAGGTAGAATGTGGACGTGGAAGGGTGAATGTGAAAGGAAGAATGTGGACGTGGAAGGGTGGATGTGAAAGAAAGAATGTGGACGCGGAAGGGTAAATGTGAAAGGAAAAATGTGGAAGGGGAAAGGTGATCCGAATGTGAAAGAAAGAATGTGGAAGGAGAAGGGTGAATATAAAAGGAAAAATGTGGAAGGAGAAGGGTGGATGTGAAAGAAAGAATGTGGACATTGGAAGGGTGAATGTGAAAGGAAAAACGTGGAAGGGGAAGGGTAAATGTGAAAGGAAGAATGTGGACGTGAAAGGGTGAATGTGCTAGGAAGAATGTGGACAGTGAAAAGTGAATTTAAAAGGAAAAATGTGGACGTGGAAGGATGGATATCAAAGAAGAATGTGGAAGGGGAAGGGTGAATGTGAAGGGAAGAATATGGACGTGGAAGGAAGAATGTAAAAGGAAGAATGTGGACGTGGAAGGAAGAATGTGGAAGGAAGAATGTGGACGTGGAAGGGTGAATGTGAACGGAAGAATGTGGACGTGGAAGGCTATATGTGAACAGAAGAATGTGGACGTGGAAGGATGAATGTAAAAGGAAGAATATGGAAGGAGAGGGGTGATGTGGAAGGAAGAATGTGGACAGTGGAAGGGAAAATGTGAAAGGAAGAATGTGGACGTGGAAGGGTGAAAGTGAAAGAAAGAATGTGGAAGGAGAAGGGTGATGTGAAAGGTAAAATGTGGAAGAAGGGTGGATGTGAAAGAAAGAATGTGGACATTGAAAGGGTGAATGTGAAAGGAAGAACGTGGACATGGAAGGGTGAATGTGAAAGAAAGTATATGGAAAGAGAAGGGTGAATGTGGAAGGGAAAATGTGGAAGGAGAAGGGTGGATGTGGAAGAGAGAATGTGGACCTGGAAGGCAGAATGTGCAAGGAAGAATGTGGACGTAGAAGGGTGAATGTGAAAGGAAGACTGTGAACGTGGAAGGGCATGTGGACGTGAAATGGTGAATGTGAAAGGAATAATGTGGACGGAGAAGGGTGAATGTGAAAGGAAGAATGTGGACGGAGAAGGGTGAATGTGAAAGGAAGAATATGGACGTGGAAGGGTGAATGTGAAAGGAATAATGTGGACGGAGAAGGGTGAATGTGAAAGGAAGAATGTGGAAGGGGAAAGATGGACATGAAAGAGTGGATGTGGAAGACTGGACGTGGAAGGGAGGATGTAAAAGGGTAAATCTGTAAAATGGACGGTCAAGAGTAGATGGGGAAGGATAAATGTAGACTATATGAATCTGGATGGGATGTTAATAAGCTGTTCATCACTTCATTATCAGCATCCACGTTTCCTTGATGGTATTGGATTCTATGAGCAGTTTATTTTTTTCTAATTTAAAGGAGAGAGAGGGAATGATCATTATCATGTCAAAAGCATATACTTACAGCTGCCTTTTTCATTTATGGTACTGTGCTCTATCTATCTATGCATACCCTTTAAGCATGTGCTCAATTGTTTTCTTTCCTCTATGCGTTCAGTGTGATCTATGTATTCATGCATATACTCATCTGTGCCTTCAGCTACAAACTTGTTTTATTTATGGAAGGTTGGAACCAAGTGGTGGGTAGGGAGGAGAAGATGTGGATGTGAGGATGAAGGTGATACGTACGGAAAGCTGTGGTAGGAAGGACCGGTGTAGACAGATGGATGTGAATAGATCAATATGGCAAGATAGATAGAGAAAGACGACCAAAGAAAGTCTGGGTGTTGAAGAGAAAAGGGACGTGGAAGGGTAAATGGATTGAAAGATGGATAGCTGTGGAAAGGCGGATAGAGATGGAAGGGTAAAAAAAAAAAAATGTTAGCGAACCAGAGAAAAAAAAAGACGTGGACAAACGAATCACAAGACAAAACATGACGCGTTTCGACCTCTTAGGTCTTCTTCAGGCAAGATACAAAAAAATTAGGACAACGAAAATGAACGAGCAATCACTTATCTTCAACCACTTCTGCGCAAGATAGGCGTTGAATGGCCTATTGTCCACTTTTTTTTGCGGTTCGCTAACATTTGTGGAAAATCGTCTTTAACCAGCTGTCAGCAAAACACTTTTCTTAGGAAATGAAACGTAGCTGTGAGACTGCCTCTTTATCTGTCTGTCTGTCTGTCTGTCTGTCTGTCTGTGTCTCTGTCTGAATGAAAGAGTGAGTAGAGAAACGCGTGTGCATGAAATTGACCATATCCTTTCTATTTAGAAAAAAAGACAAGTATGTGGCATAGCTTTCCCTTCCTTTTACACAAGGAGAAAAGGGGACAGCAGGGCCTTACTGGATACCAACACTCGAGTTGATTTGATACCAGCGGTAGCAAAGATGTCTTCTCCGCAGGGAAGGGGTATATTTTTGTTTCAAACGAACTAAATTAGAATTTATTTCAAACAATGCTAAGATTAACATCAAAAACTGAAAAATACTGTCGAGCCTGGCCCTAAGATCGTCTTAACTCGGAAAATTTCTAACTGATGGCGATTTTGGGACTCATTATTCGCCCTTTCTAGTTCTAGTTTTTCTTCAGTCCTGTGGCTGAATCGTGTTCCAAGACGTGTTGACAGCCGCGATACATACAGCCTGCAACGATGACTGGGGTATAAACAACACGACTTGACCTAAATAGGTTTTGTCAACATTCGCTCCTGTCTTGTAGAGCGAAATGTTCATTAAAAAAAAAGAGTGCGATCTCGTGAAACTTTATCCTCCCCATTCACCCTCTCCCTCCGGCAAAAAAGCAAATAAAACAACAACACAAAACAACAACAACAACAAACAACACAACAAACAAACAAACACACAAAAATGGCAGTTTAAAGATATGTTTTCTTTTGTATATTGTACACTGTTTGACCGGTATTCAACATTATTTTTTTTACAAGTTAAGCGCAGATGTAGAAACCATGGATGGAACTGAGTTGCTGTGTTGTGCTAACAGGGATGTTGTGTGTATGCGTGCGTGCTTGCGTGCATCCGTGCGTGCGCGCACGCGTGTGTGTTTATGTGTGTGTAAGAGAGAGAGAGAGAGAGATAGAGAAGAGAGAGAGAGAGAGAGAGAGAGAGAGAGAGAGAGTGTGTGTGTGTGTGTGTGTGTGTGTGTGAGAGAGAGAGAGAGAGAGAGAGAGAGAGAGAGAGAGAGAGAGAGAGAGTGTGTGGGGTGTGTGTGTGTGTGTGTGTGTGTGTGTGTGTGTGTGTGTGTGTGGTGTGTGTGTGTGTGTGTGTGTGTGTGTGTGTGTGTGTGTGTGTGTGCGCGTGCATACATGCGCGCGTTTTGTGTGTGTGTGTGTGTGTGTGTGTGTGTGTGTGTGTGTGTGTGTGTGTGTGTGAGAGAGAGAGAGAGAGAGAGAGAGAGAGAGAGAGAGATCCAATTCGTTGGTCAGACAGCAAACACAAAAAGGTGGGGGCTGTCTGCAGAGAAGATGCAGAAATCACCGCCTGCCAGGGGAAATGAAATGGCCCAATACTTGGGCTGACACGGATTTGATGACAGTGGTAGAAAAGACAGCTTCTCTGCGGGAAAGGGGCGTATTTTTGTTTCAAACTGACCACATCAGGATTAATTCAAATCATGCTAGGATCAACATCAAAGACTTGGAAAGAAGACGCTACTTTCTTAATATATCAACTCAGGCGTTCCTGAACTCAGGGCAAATTTGGGATTCATCGTTCCGGTTGAGAGTTCTTATCTATTTGCAACCGTTGAATCGTGTTGACAGATATGTTTACAGGCATGATGTGGCATCTGCCTTCAGCCTGGCCCTGGATAACGGGAACTGAGATGACATGACACATAGGTGTCAACCTATATGGTTTTCCCGTATTGCTGTACGGGAAACCTACGATTTTGGGTCTGTACGGTCGTATACAAGTTTCAATACGGGTAAAACTGATTCGTATGGGCAAATCTTAAATCACTGAGGCAAATTGCGAGGTGAGCAAATTTTCATAGCAGACGACACGGACTCTTAGCACTGAAACGGAAACGAACTAAGTAGATGATCGGTCATGTTTTGAGATCAACCCTTCAGCCCCCTTGTTGCAGGCAGCAAAGTCTGCCACCAAGCAGTACAACGACGAACATCAGTAACTGTCATTTGCAAGTGACGGTGTTCAACAGAACAATTGCTGTGTGTTCTTGGGAAATTCGTATGATTGGGAATAGAAACTTTGGGAATGACAGTAAGTAATGATGTACTCCTGACTTCAGTTGACTAATTATGTTGGTAGGAGTGGAAAGTGCATAGAGCAAATTGGTTTGTGACTTTAATGGACTCATGATGTTGGTAAAGTGGAAGAGTGTGTAAACAATGGGTTTATAAACAGTTTTAATTCTACATCATTGTCAGTGTTTCACTATAGGGTGTGTCTCAAGTGATGCATTCGGCTGGAATGGAAGTGAAGATTCTGTTGGATGTGTAAGTGTTATTGTTATTCATAAATTGTCTTAAACTGCCATTTGTTTAAGAAGTTCTGCCTGATACTGAGTATTACATTGTATTCACAGCAACTTTTGTTTATGTTTTTGCGTTTTCCGTAATGTATAAGGTTTTTGGGCTTGGAATAAGGGAAAAAGTACTTTTCAATATGGGAAGTTGTAAAATGAGGAAAATTGGGTTGACACCTACGCATGACCTGTTTGAAGGCCTTTTCTTCCTTTAACACAAGGAGAGAAGGAGGCAACGGGACTGTTCCTCTGTTGAGAACACCAGAGAAGCTGTGAAGGGAATGACCATGCCGTTATCAAACAGATGATAATAGACAGCCTTTCCTCCTCTCCACCTCTTCCCTTCGTTTGGTATGCTGGATCAGAGGGGCGAAAGAGATTTCTAATTTCCTTTCCCTTTTTTTCATTAATTGTCTTTTGGACGTAGATAGATGGATGAGGACGGTGGGTGGGTGGGTGGAGGTGGTAAGTGTGAGAAGAGGGGTGGGAGGGAAGGGAATTAAGACATCTAGAACTAACTTCCTGCCATCCTCTTTTAGAAACATTCAAAACGTGAAACACCTTCAAAACTGAAGATTTACATTTCTTTTCGTAAAATTTACAAGTTAGCTCACCGACTTTAGAACAGAAGATATTGGACCGTTAGTTGAAGCTTTTTTTTTAAATATCTGTAAAAACAAATGTCTAGAATTTGTATGAATTTGTGTGCTTTTTCAACAGTACATTCAAAATGGCAGTTGTTGCTGGCTGGTTTGTGTGTTATTACTGGCGCTGTTTATCGGATTTTGCTGGTTCTTCTTACCCCGGCTAAGGAGTTTATGTCCTCACTCAAATCCGTTCCGTTGTTTGTTTGTTTGTCGGTTTGTCAGCATGACTAAGCACAAACGAATGAAGCAAAGAAAGAAATCAGTGGAAAGATGGAAAGTATCCCAAGGACGACGCCACTGTTTTTAGGTGTGGATCCATGGTGAACATTTAGACTTCAGAGGAGATTAACTGTACGTAGAGCAAGACCTTTACACATTTTCTACTGATGCTGAATGAAAGCCTGCTACTGATATACACAACATTTCGTGCTGGCAATGTCTTGCTATAAAGGGCCATGGGAAGTAACTTTTTAGCAATACTTTCTGAAACTTGCCACATGAGGGAAAAACAACTTTGAATTCAAAAGTGAAATAACTTGCTGGCAGAAATATAACAGATGATTGTGAATGTAGGGGCATGCCTTTTGACCCTTTTTTTTTTCCTCTCCCATGCCGCAGTCAACTCACTTTTTTTCTTTGCCTTACATTATGGTGCAGATCTGGATCAAAGGGAGGATCAGGGA
>CM031607.1:73301041-73318541 GCA_018398815.1 Conus ventricosus | reverse complement strand
CCACCCTCTCCTTTCTTCTTCGTCTCTGTCTTCTTTTTCCTCGTCTTTGTATTCCGCCTTGTTCTTTTTCTTTTGTCCTCCCTTCTTTCCTCGTCTTCCCTTTCTTCTTTTCATCCTTTCAGCTTTGACACAATTCCTTCTTCAGCTAGGCTGTAACGAACATGATATCATTCCTCGTGTTCTTCCTCCAAGTTCCTGTCTCCCCCCCCCCGTCCTACCCCACCCCAACTCTCCTCATCTCATCTTACCCTCGTCTTCCTCATCTTCTTTTATCACCTGAGGCAGTCACAAAAAGGTATTGTTTCCCTTCCGTAACAGACAGACTCAAGAACTTCGGAACCTTTCAGACATTTCGTTGACCACCCGTGATGTGTCGGAAATGAGATTGTATTTTTTTGTGTGGCAAAAATAAAGCGTCTAGCAGAGTGGCAGAACTGACAACGTGTTTCCTCACCCTTTCGCTGATTGACTGTTGCTCTGTTTAGTGTCACAGGCCGGCTTTGACTGTGTCTCTGCTTAGTGTCATTTGTCGGCTTTGACTGTAGCTATGTTTAGTGTCACGTGCTGGCTTTGACTGTTGCTCTGTTTAGTGTCACATGCTGGCTTTGAATGTAGCTCTGTTTAGTATCATATGCCTGTTCACTGTTGCTCTGTTTAGTGTCATTTGTTGGCTTTGACGATAGCTCTGTTTAGCGTCACATGCCGGCTCTTTGATGGCTCTTTTTTTTCTGTGTGTGATTTTACAATAAAACACGAAACCTTTTGATCTTTATATTCATGGTCTTTAGTCTAATACACGCTTTAGCTGAAACCTTTTGATCTTTATATTCATGGTCTTTAGTCTAATACACGCTTTAGCTTATCTTTATATTCATGGTCTTTAGTCTAATACACGCTTTAGCTTATCTTTATATTCATGGTCTTTAGTCTAATACACGCTTTAGCTTATCTTTATATTCATGGTCTTTAGTCTAATACACGCTTTAGCTTATCTTTATATTCATGGTCTTTAGTCTAATACACGCTTTAGCTGAAACCTTTTGATCTTTATATTCATGGTCTTTAGTCTAATACACGCTTTAGCTTATCTTTATATCTTTCACTCAGCATCCGGCATATGAATATAAAGATGAATATAAAGATAAGCTAAAGCGTGTATTAGACTAAAGACCATGAATATAAAGATAAGCTAAAGCGTGTATTAGACTAAAGACCATGAATATAAAGATAAGCTAAAGCGTGTATTAGACTAAAGACCATGTCTTGTTCTGTTGACATCCATGGGTGTCTTTAGTCTAATACACGCTTTAGCTTATCTTTATATTCATGGTCTTTAGTCTAATACACGCTTTAGCTTATCTTTATATTCATGGTCTTTAGTCTAATACACGCTTTAGCTTATCTTTATATTCATGGTCTTTAGTCTAATACACGCTTTAGCTTATTACAGCAGATATAGTGTCCTTTGAAACTAAGAGGGCACTGAATATTATTATCATTTTCCTCCTAACTAGCATCAACATTGACATAATTATCAGCAGTCACACACCATTATCCTCCTCGTCGTCGTCATCATCATCATCATCATCATCATCATCATAGTTTTTTGACTATAAAGAATCAGACTCCAGTTCTTTGATACGTCAGTGAGCCGGATGCTGAGTGAAATTAGGTGAATAAAAGTTAGATCTGATCTCTCATTGAACTGATTCATAAAGAGGAAATGTCGTCTCTAGTAACGAGTTCAAAGCTTTTAATTATAGTAGAAGATTTACAAATCAACACTCAATGACCATCGCAACAGTCCCAGAACAGAAACGTGTCTTTCTCGCATGCTTTCATTTCCACTTTTCTCTTTTTGCATTAACATCCTCTTGCTTATTCATTTGATCATCGAATTGAAAGCTCAAGAACCACGATGTTGTTTTACCAATCAAGTATCAAGGAGTAGTCTAGAATGTTTAAGAATTAGGACATAGCACAGCCAATCAAAATGAATGAAACTTTCAGAAAGGATCAAGAACCATTACACGTTATAACCAATCAAAATGCTTGAAACTTTCAAGAGACATTTCCAAGCTTCTGGCACTTTATTTGGGTACTTTAAAGAGACCTCTGGAAAAATCGCGCAATATATGTGCATGTTTGATAAAGAAACGTCACAGTAAACTCAACGCGTACGAAGAAAAACCCAAGACATGTAGATCTGAATCGACCATTGATAATAAAAAGTAGAAATCGAAGAGGTGGCAAAAATCATCAACGTTATCACTGTCATCGTTGTCCTCATTTAATCAACAGCAAGAAGAAGAAGAAGAAGAAGAAGAAGAAGAAGAAGAAGAAGAAGAACAACAACAACAACAACAACAACAACAACAGCAACAACAAGAGCAACAACAACAACAACGACGACGACGACGACAACAACAACTACGAGGACAACGATGGTAACAACAATAAAAACGACTGCAGCAACATAAATAATAAAACTGAAAAAACAGTCAGACCTTGACACACTCTATGTGGAAGAAGTTGATTTCTTTACAAGTAGACAAGAAGCCCCAGATTCTCAAGCCTTTTTTTTCTTTTCGTCAGAACCTTTTTCGTCAGACGCCCTCCTAATGTGTCGGAAATTGGACCCCCCTCCACCCCCTCGCTTAAACCGTTGTCGAGTTGTTGTGATAGTAATGCCAGTCTGGAAGAGCGGAGAACAGGAAGACGCACTGATAGGGTTTAACAGATCGGCGACTGCTCCCTTCACACTGGGAGCAATGGTGGAGGTTTTCGGTCCTCTTCTCTGAATGGACTGTGCCGTGTGCCTGGGCCCAGGTGGTTGCAGCAGAAATAATGGCTAAGCAGTGTGATCCGTCGTTTCCGTTTACACACTGTCTCTTCTTACAACTCATTCTAACAGTTTACCCGGCGGTTTCATTTGATCACCGTTTCAACTTGGGGATCAAGTGCTGCCAGACAGTGGGTAACTTTTCCTTGTTTCATTTTCTTTTCTTCTTCTTCTTCTTCTTCTTCTTCTTCTTCTCTTCTCTCTCTCTCTCTCTCTCTCTCTCTCTCTCTTCTCTCTCTCTCTCTCTCTCTCTCTCTCTCTCTCTCTCACCACTTTTTAAGAAAGGCGAAGTCAATAATATGAAGAACTACAGAGGTATATCATTGTGTAATATAAGTAGTAAGTTATATAGCTCAATAATCAACAGCAGATTGCAAGAGTGGGTAAATTTAAATAACATAACTGGGGAACATCAAGCAGGGTTTAAGAAGGACTACTGTACGACAGACCATATATTTACATTGCTAGCTGCCATTCAGAAACAGTTTGCAAAGAATCAAAAGTTGTATGTTGCATTTGTAGATTTTGAGAAAGCTTTCGACTCCATTTCTAGAAATTTGTTATGGCCTGTGTTGCTACAAAATAGTGTCAGTGGTAAATTATATAGATGCATTAAGAGTATGTATAGAGATGTAAAGGCTAGGATTAGAAGTGGGGGTAAATTATCAGATGTTGTGAATTGCACAAGGGGAGTAAAGCAAGGTGATGTTTGCAGCCCGATTCTCTTTTCGTTGTTCGTCAACGAACTTGCACTAGAAATTATAGAAAATGGCAAACATGGTGTGTCCTTTGATTTGATAGAATTGTTCATATTACTTTTTGCGGATGATATTATCTTGTTATCAATATCAGTTGTTGGCCTACAAAGACAGTTGAATAGTTTGTATGCAGCTGCAATGAGACTGGAGCTAAAAGTGAATATGGAGAAAACAAATATCATTGTTTTTCGCAAGGGTGGATATCTGGCTAGACATGAACACTGGATGTATGGAAATGAGCCAGTAAAAGTAGTAAACGTATATAAGTATCTGGGTATATTCTTTTCAACCAGGCTGAGTTTTACCTATGCATGTAGAGATATAGTTAACAGAGCAAAAAGAGCTGTTCTAATTATACTTAAGGTAATGTGTCACGACCGACCCCTGGAGGTCTGCCCTGACAGGATCGGTCTAGGTGGGAGTGAAGGGAGTGACTGACCTCACACGCTCCGCAAGAGACCACACAATAAAGATTACGATACAACACCCCATTTATTCACACCAGCAAAATAAACATTCCAACACACGCACCATGCACGATCACAATAAAGCACTCCAACGCACACAACATGCACAATCACGATCAAGCACTCCAACGCACACAACATGCACAATCACGATCAAGCACTCCAACGCACACAACATGCACAATCGCAATCAAGCACTCCCACACCCACAACATGCACGATTATAAATAAATATTTCACCATACGACGTACACAATCACAATTACAGCATTCCAGCACATATGACATGTACACAATTATAAAGAAATATTTCCAGTATTGACCCTTTCTCACACCACGGAGTGCGTCCACATCCTGCCCCTGTCAAGTCCGCAGGGAGCACCCTGTCGCACTAGGTGCTCCGAGCCGGGTTGGTTCTCGCAGGGAGTCGCTCAAAGCCGACACCCTCGACTCCCAAGCGGGCAGTGAAGAGCGTGTCCGGGGGGGGGGGGGGGGGGGGGGGGGGGGGGGACGTAGCTGTTACTGGAGGTCCTGGATGGGGGTCCAGGCCGGCCAGTCGAGACGGCGGGCTCCCCTAGCAGTCCACGGTCCCGACCAAGGCGTGGCCTCGACCAGCGCGTGGCACCATCTCGTCCGTGGTCTCAGCCAGAACGTGGCCTCGACCAGCACGTGGCACCATCCAGTTCGTGCTCCAGGTGAGGCCCCCGGGAGGGGGGAGGACGTAGCTGGGAGGAGAGTCGGAGAGGAGGAAAAGAAGAAGGAAGGAGGAAGGAAGAAGGGTACTGGAACCCTGCCGTCAGTACCGTCTGACCATTGCTGTCAAGTCTTATCAGCCACTCGCATGATAGGCGAGGGGAAGTGTATTAAACGCACACAGTACACCCATTGAATCAAGTCTTCTCACACGATGCAGGTAAAAGACTGCATTAAATCAACAGGTTATAAAACAAATATGAATTATCTTCACCCTTCTCTCACTCACGCTTAACGTTTTCCTTCCTTAGGAAATAAATCAACACAGCGACCATCGCTTAATAACTGCCACCACATTTGCAAATAGTAATTCAATGGCATAATTGTCACATTTTATAAACACATTTCAAAATAACACAATCTTCAACCACGCATCCGAACGACAAATCATGCGTACGCACGCTCGTGAACATAAAACTCGTTCTCCTTGCACACACAAACAGACGGTGGCCGAAGGATAAAAGTCCGGCGAATGTGACAGGGGCGGACGAGCGAGACCAAGCAAGTTCCAACCCTGAATCACCAGGTTCTCTCCCTTCACCACGACTACCGCATCACCAGATACATAAACAGGAGAAAGAATTTTGGAAATAATTTAGAATGGCCAGGTTAAAGATGGAATTAACCAGAGAAAAGGTCTCACACAATATTTCTCTTACAATTTCGAAAACAAAAGAAAATTGCGCAAAAGTGAAGACTAAGCCGGCTAACAACAACAAATCAAAACAAACAGACACGAAACTGATGCTTACCAGCTACCCGTGGGTGACCCGAAGAGGCGGGTCAAAGGACTCTCTCTACCCTTGTCCAGTCGAGAGGACAGAGGCGAAGATGCGGAAACAGAAGAAATGATGTCCCTCTCCTACAGGCCGACTGCAGGAATTGAAAGTACTGACTGTACTCTCGACGATAAGGTAAAGAACCAGGACTGGAGCAGGCGCCCCCAGAGACATCTTCCGCTCGAGTGAAGAGCTAACCTCCCTCAGCAATGGCGGCCAACATGCATGCTGCGTCACAGAGTGAGCATACTTCAAACTAAAAGGAACGAAGCACGTGCGACAGGTAAAAAGACAGGCGAGAGGCCGATAGACAGAAAGTTCGAGAGAAAGGTACCGGCCACCCGTGAACTTGCAGGATGAATAGCACGGGCGGTGGAATTAGAGAGAGAGAGAGAGAAAGCAGACCGAGGTTGAGCTGAACCACACCAAGGTGCAACTGCACCACAAGCCACCCTAAGGGACGGATACACGACAACAGCAACGACAATAAACAAATAAGTAATTCCGCCACCCTAGGTGGGTCGAACGTCGTAGCCTCGTGACAAAATCGTGACATAATGTATAAACTTGACTGTAGTTCGTTTAATATATTTAAAAAGTTATTTGATTCACAATTCAATCAATTTTACAATATGGGGCTGAAATATGGGCTTTCGAAGGTAGCAATGTTATTGAAAAGCTGCATTTGTTTGCCATGAAACGCTTTTTGAACGTCGACAGTCGCACTCCTAATGATTTGGTATATGGAGAAATAGGGAGATATCCTATCTATTTAAACTCATACGTTAAGCATCAGTTACTGGCTAAAATTGACAAGGATGGAAAATTACAAGCTACCATTTAAAGCGTTAAAGTGTTATATGATCTTGATATTAAGGGAAAGAAGACGTGGGCCACAAATGTTCGTAAGTGCCTATATTCTAATGGTTTTGCTTTTGTATGAGATAACCAAGGTGTCGAAAATATTGCAGCCTTTATTAAATGCTTTAAACAAAGGATCATTGATTGTAGGTGGCAAGACTGGCATAGTCACATGCACACCAGCGACCGATTTGCTGAATATAGGGCATTTAAGACAACACATCTTGTGGAACCGTATGTTGACATTGCTATGAATAAATATGTTAAAAGTGCTCTAACAAAACTAAGATTTGGTGTGTCAGATATAGCCAGCCACCGATTTAGATACAGTGGAAAAGCAGATGAAGTTATGTGTCGCTTGTGTCATGTTTCTAAGGAAGATGCCATTCATATTATTCTGTGTTGCCCTGTTCTTCATGATTTGAGGATAAGATATATTCAGCCCAAGTTTTATAATGACCCATGTCAGTTCAGGTTTAATCTACTTATGGCATGTAGAAATGAGTGTGTATTATCTAATGTAGCACTGTTCACTTATAAAGCTTTAAAACGTTTGTGTATTGCTTCAACATAAAAAAGTGCTATTGATGGACCACAGACCAATGACATTTTTTTTTCTTCTCTGTTTTGCTTTGTTATGCTTTACTTTATTTTTGTTTAGTACATGACAAATGCTTATGACCAGTGTCTAAATTCCTTGTTATGTATGTATATATGTGTATGTGTATGTATATATATATATATATATATATATATATATATATATATATATATATATATGTATATATATATATATATATATTTATATATATATATATATATATATATATATATATTATGTATGTGTGTGTGTGTATGTGTATATATATATGTATGTGTATGTGTATATATGTATATGTGTATGTGTATATATATGTATATGTATGTATGTGTATGTGTATGTATGTATATATATGTATGTATTATATGAGTCGGTGAACGACCATCCCCTTCAGGTAGGGGCCTAGGCCTAAAATCTGAATAAACATTCGCATTCGCATTCGCATTCGCATTCTCTCTCTCTCTCTCTCTCTCTCTCTCTCTCTCTCTCTCTCTCTCTCTCTCTCTCTCTCTCCTCTCTCTCTCTCTCTCTCTCTCTCTCTCTCTTCGATTGGAAGGAGGAAATTCACGACGAATATCGAAACATCATAACAACATTATAAAAGAGAAAATCAAAACAAAACAGACGCACTACGACTCTTTTATTTATTCACTTTTTGCTTGTTTGTTTAATAAACTACGTTTGAGGAGTCGCGTAAGACTGTCAGCCAGAATCTTCACCGAAGTCCTTTTTTTCCCTTCTTTTTTTCTTTCTTCATCGTGTTTGTGGTGTTTCTTTTGCAGTCAAGACTTTTCTTGCAGCGAACGAAGAAGAGATATAAGGACATGCTCTCATGGTGGTGAAGCAGTGTGACGAATGTGTTGATCTTTTCTTCCTCCTAGCACAGTTTCTCACTTCTCCTTCCACGCCACTGTTATAACGCCTCTTCATCGCCATCCCCGTGCATGGAGGTCATAATGGCTCCCCCCCCCCCTTTATGATGAACAAGTCACGCCGCATTGTCTGTCTCTTCTTTTTTCCTTCTAGACGCTTCTAAAGCGTAAGACAGTTGATAGAATATTCCTTTTTCGCTTCGTTTTCATGCCAGAATGTGTATTCTTCCTTTCTGTAATTTTCCTTTTTGATGGATGATCCAGATTATTAAAAGAAAGACAGAAAAAGAAGAAAGAAGCGGGAATCACACTCATTCGTGTGCCGTTCATAGTAATACTGCGGAGTCCTCCTCCCTATTCTTTAATTTCAACTGATGGAACTCAAGGAAAAAAAACACATGATTCATTTCTCCCACTCTTCTACTGTCTTTTCTTCCTCCAACGCTGCCTTACTGACCAGTTGTTTTCTTTTTCTTTTTTTTTTCTTTTTCCTTTTTTGGTGAGGAGGTAGGAAACTTTCCTTTTCAGCGTTTGCTGGAAAAGGAAAAAAGAAAAACAAAAAAACAACGTTTTTCTCGATTGCAGCACAGAATAGCATCATTGCCGATAGCGCTACCTAAATCCCTTTCGCCTTCTGCCGTTTGCAGCGGTTTGTACAGGCTTCTCTATATGTCACATACGAAAGAGGTCTGAATCTGAAACCATTCTCTCTCTCAAACGTGGCATTTTATACAAAGTGCACAATGTTGAAGACACAGGCTTCAGAGGCCTTTGAGCGAAGCCTTGGAGTTTTCCAGAGCTCGGTTCAAAGCCAAGTCTCGACCCTTCTGCGCGTTAGCAACGTCCCGAAAGTTGATCAGGTTTACTGTTCCTCACACTGATCTGAAAACCAAAACACAGGCCTATGTCAAAGACCGCTGGCAAGAGGAATGGACCTTGCAGACGGATAACAAACTGTATAAAATCCGTCCAAACCTCAACGAGTTTTTACCATGTTCCAGAGGCAGCCGTAAAGAAGAAACAGTCCTGTGTCGCTTACACACAGGCCACTCGTTTTATACCCATTCTTATCTTTTAAAAGGCGAAGAAGCTCCATAGTGCATTCCATATCTTGTTCCACTCACAGTGAAACATGAGTCCACCGCTATCGGCAATGATTGAACTTTGGGCAACACAACTACCGATCTGTCACAAAATCAAACCCAGTCAATTCATACATATATCAATGAATGAATCAATAACCCATTTATCCAAGTCCGTGGATCATACAGTCAGTCGACCAGTTTAAATAACAAAGCAGTGGCAGACACATCGAACAAGTGGCCCTAGCACAGTGGTCATTGCCGTCTGTTGACGATTGGATTTATGTGGGCTCAATGCCCTGTTACAATGCCTGCCTGCCAACTCTTACCTCACGTAAGTACCGTGCATACTGGCTCAACTTGAACGTGTAACTTCCTTACCCGACCCTTTTCATCGTGTGTGTGTGTGTGTGTGTGTGTGTGTGTGTGTGTGTGTGTGTGTGTGTGTGTGTGTGAAGATGGAGGTTATATACTTATATTATGTAAGTTTTTGTGTGCGTGCATCTGTTGTGTATGCACGCAAGCATGCATGCGTGCGTGCGCGCGTGTGTGTATGCTTGCGTTCGTACATCTGTGCGTGTGTGGTGTATGTGCGTAATCATGTGTGCGTGCGTGTATTCGTGTGTGCGTGCGTGCGTGTGTGTGTGTGTGTGTGTGTGTGTGTGTGTGCGTGTGTGTGTGTGTGTGTGTGTGTGTGTGTGTGTGTGTGTGTGTGTGTGTGTGTGTGCGTGCGTGCGTGCGTGCGTGCGTGCGTGCGTGCGTGCGTGCGTGCGTGCGTGTGTGTGTGTGTGTGTGTGTGTGTGTGTGTGTGTGTGTGTGTGTGTGTGTGTGTGTGCGCCTCTCTCTGTGTCTTTGTGTCTTTCTCCCTGCCTCTCCCTATGTCTATGTGTCTCTGTCTGTCTGTCGTTTAGATGAAGGGAGATGTGGATTTGCTACACGAAAATAAAGTCATGGAAGGATATAATGTGAAAGGTGAATGTAAACGGTTGTAATGGGATACGATGTGGACGGATATCATGTGAAAGAAGAGTGTGGAAAAAATACAATGGGAAAGATAGGAATGGAAGAACATGGTGTGAACAGAATATGTTGAAGGATATAGCGTGAAAGGAGAATGTGAAGGATACCGTGTGAAAGGAGAATGTGAAGGATACCGTGTGAAAGGAGAATGTGAAGGATACCGTGTGAAAGGAGAATGTGAAGGATACCGTGTGAAAGGAGAATGTGAAGGATACCGCGTGAAAGGAGAATGTGGAAAGATACAGTAAGAAAGGAAGAAGTGGAAGGATACAGTATGAAAGGAAGAAGTGGAAGGATACAGTATGAAAGGAAGATGTGGAAGGATGCAATAAGAAAGGAAGAAGTGGAAGGATACAGCATGAAAGGAAGATGTGGAAGGATGCAATAAGAAAGGAAGAAGTGGAAGGATACAGCATGAAAGGAAGATGTGGAAGGATGCAATAAGAAAGGGAGAAGTTGAAGGATACAGAAAGGAAGAAATGGAAGGATACAGCATGAAAGGAAGATGTGGAAGGATACAGTATGAAAGGAAGAAATGGAAGGATACAGCATGAAAGGAAGATGTGGAAGGATACAGCATGAAAGGAAGAAATGGAAGGATGCAGTATGAAAGGAAGAAATGGAAGGATACAGTATGAAAGGAAGAAATGGAAGGATGCAGTATGAAAGGAAGAAATGGAAGGATACAGTATGAAAGGAAGAAGTGGAAAGATACAAAATGAAAGGAAGAAGTGGAAGGATACAGCTTGAAAGGAAGATGTGGAAGGATACAGTATGAAAAGAAGATGTGGAAGGATGCAGTATGAAAGGAAGATGTGGAAGGATACAGTATGAAAGGAAGATGTGGAAGGATACAGTATGAAAGGAAGAAATGTTAGGATACGGCTTGAAAGGAAGATGTGGAAGGATGCAGTATGAAAGGAAGATGTGGAAGGATACAGTATAAAAGGAAGATGCGGAAGGATACAGTATGAAAGGAAGACGTGGAAGGATTCAGTATGAAAGGAAGACGTGGAAGAATACAGTGTGAAAGGAAGAGATGGAGGATAGTGTGAAAGGGCGATGGGGAAGAATACAGTGTGAAAGGAAGAGATGGAGGATAGTATTAAAGGAAGATGTGGAAGAATGCAGTATGAAAGGAAGAGATGGAAGGAACAGTATGAAAGGAAGACGTGGAAGGATTCAGTATGAAAGGAAGACGTGGAAGGAACAGTATGAAAGGAAGACGTGGAAGGATTCAGTATGAAAGGAAGACGTGGAAGGATACAGTATGAAAGGAAGACGTGGAAGGATACAGTATGAAAGGAAGATGCGGAAGAATGCAGTATGAAAGGAAGACGTGGAAGGATACAGTATGAAAAGAAGACGTGGAAGGATTCAGTTTGAAGGAAGACGTGGAAGGATTCAGTATGAAAGGAAGACGTGGAAGGATTCAGTATGAAAGGAAGACGTGGAAGGATTCAGTATGAAAGGAAGACGTGGAAGGATGCAGTATGAAAGGAAGACGTGGAAGGATTCAGTATGAAAGGAAGACGTGGAAGGATTCAGTATGAAAGGAAGATGTGGAAGGATTCAGTATGAAAGGAAGACGTGGAAGGATGCAGTATGAAAGGAAGACGTGGAAGGATTCAGTATGAAAGGAAGACGTGGAAGGATGCAGTATGAAAGGAAGACGTGGAAGGATTCAGTATGAAAGGAAGACGTGGAAGGATGCAGTATGAAAGGAAGATGTGGAAGGATGCAGTATGAAAGGAAGATGCGGAAGCAAAGAGGATGTGAAAGCATATAATGTGGCAGGGACATGTGGACGGATATAATGTGAAAGGATGATGTGGAAATTTAGGATATGAAAAGACAATGTAAAAGGGACATGTAGATGGATAAAATGTGAAGGGGAGATAAGTCAGGATAAAATACGAAAGAATGGAAGTGGAAGAATATTATGTGAAAGGAGGAAGGAGAAAATAGAAATATGAAATGATAATGTGGAAAGAAATAGTCTGAAACAATGATATGGAATAAAAAAACGAAAGGAGTATTTAGAAGGATATTCTGTGAAAAGATGATGCGCAAGGGTATAATGCATCCTTCTGCATCCCCCATTCCTTTCCGTCCACATTCTCCTTTTACGTTATATTCTTCTACACTTCCATATCACACATTCTTCCACTTCTCTCTTTTACGGTATATCCCCCACTTTACTATCTCCCCACTGCACATTTTACACTTCCTCATCCTCCCTTCACATTATGTTCTTCCACATCTTCTTTTCACATTATTACTAAACTAGGTAAATTTCTTGCCTTTTCTTCCGAGCGTGTGTATGAGTACGCGCGTAGCTGCATGTGTAGATTCCTCCGCCTCTCCAGAGGGTAACGAACCCGCAGAGAGACAACTGAGACAATCTACATGGCTTGTGGAGGATTGAACCGGTGTCCTCCAGAAAACGCTGAGCCAACAGCTTTAAGCCTGACAAGTTGTCATGGGCAGATGCAGTCACTGTGGGCGCATTCACTATCTGCTCATAAGAAGTTGTCAAACTCGGAGTCTCGCTGTCTGGTCAACAGAAATCCCAGCTCTCTGAATTTCGTCCCCACGGACGAGAAGAAACTTTGCTTTTTCTGTCACTGGCAAAACGTTTTATCAGATGCATCTGAACCGTGGAGACTGATGCTGAGGGGAGACGTACGGTGTTTAGGGTGATCAGGCACTGTCATGTCCCGCCCCCGTCCTGCTGTCTGAAGTTTGGGATACAAGACTAAGTCGTGACTTCTCAATCCTTTGTTTGTTTGTTTGTCTGTCTGTCTGTATTTCCGTCTGTCTGCGACCAAGAAGCATGCAAAATCATTGCATAGATACAGATTTACGTTGTCACATCACTTCTTAAGTCTCATCAGACCACGTGTACGCACATACCAGTTTACCTACTCTCTCTCTCTCTCACACAAACACACACACATAACCTCTCTCTCTCCTTCTCATGAATTGCTTACACGTCATCTACACACACACACACACACACACACACACACACACACACACACACACACACACACACACACACACACACACACACACACACACACACACACACACACACACACACACACACACACACACACACACACACACACACACACACACACACACACCACACATTTAGATTCGTTGCCAGTTGTTTCACTTGTTAAATTAACGAGTAACCTTTTGGGAAGTCCATTAAGGAACATTTTATAATCATAATCGTAAGTTAGATTACTTTAGTTATTTTTCTCTAATTTTTCATAGTTACTGTCCTACAATTCATCTATCCTTTATTTTTGTTCTATGTGACCACATCGTCCTCTTTTCTTTTATGATAATAGTTTAAAATTGTAAACACTATGTTATTTAGACGTCTGCAATCACCTATATGTGTGACGAGACGTAAAACAGAATTCCTTCCTACACACATGAGAGAGAGAGAGAGAGAGAGAGAGAGAGAGAGAGAGAGAGAGAGAGAGAGAGAGAGAGAGAGAGAGAGAGAGAGAGATCAGTTCAGTCCAGTGGTTTATTTAATGTCTTTTCATCGCCAGATGATATTAGACACTTATTCTAAAAAAAACCCACTCCCAGACTTAACTTATCATCCGCCTTAGTACTTGCAACCCCACATCTGATATATGCATATTCACACAAGTGAAATACCCTCGTGGTACACAAAATTGTTCATCTTTCGAAAAATTTGTAACCTGTGACTGCGAAATAACCATGGCAATTTCAGCAACATATGAACCATATAGGACAGTATTGACGTTATCAAAGTCAGTCATCTCAATACCTTTCTCCCGACAGAGCGAGGTCAACACTGAGCATTCAAACAAAAGATGATTTACACAAATGTTTTCTCTGCAGACACAAGTAATACCATGAGAATATTTAGTGTTCCAAGTATTCAGCCTTAATTTATGAATTAATCTAACAATGTGCCTTGAGCACGATGGGAAAGTATCCATCCATTTTTTGACTAAAATTCTGCTTATGTATATATTTTTCCATAATTTG
The DNA here is from genome assembly GCA_018398815.1 of Conus ventricosus. Taxonomy (NCBI): domain Eukaryota; kingdom Metazoa; phylum Mollusca; class Gastropoda; order Neogastropoda; family Conidae; genus Conus; species Conus ventricosus. The sequence continues at coordinate 73,304,462 of CM031607.1, read as the reverse complement.
GATTACGAGAGAGAGAGAGAGAGAGAGAGAGAGAGAGAGAGAGAGAGAGGAGAGAGAGAGAGAGAGAGAAAAGAGAGCAAAAGTCACTGAACTGTATACATACTGACTGCAAATGTGGACGCACGTCTTTATTTAAATAAAGGAAAATGAACGACAGTAAACTGAAAGAAAAAAAATATTTAAAAACATCGCCACAAAGGACAAAGGTTGACAGGGAAACTCAGATTACGTTTTTGCTTTTTTTAGGCTGTCCTTTTTTAATTGTTCTCTGAGGCGTAAATGCCGAGCAGTGAAGTATGCCATGCTTCTTTTTACAACTCGGTGTTCATTTTGTGCTGCGTAAGTAAATGAAATCTGATATGATGTATATGTTTTGTCAGATTTTTCTCTTTTACTTGGCCCCCCATCTCCCTTCCATTTCCTCGTTCCGTGCCCCTCTCCGAGGCTTGCGACATTCGGAGCGGATTTGATTCAGAAGTCGCCTGCTGATCTATTTGCTTTGCATGACCAGTTGATTACCCTCCTATTCCAAGACCCTTGGACATCTGTGTGTGTGTGTGTGTGTGTGTGTGTGTGTGTGTGTGTGTGTGTGTGTGTGTGTGTGTTTCCTCTTTTTTTTCCCATGACATGTGGGCTTTCGCAGAGGTTGCGTGACAATCAAATACAACCTTCCCCAGTCACTTCCATCACACCCATTGCTCCCGTCCGTTCGTGTCATCCATTTTTTTTTCTTCTTCTTCAGGTTGTCATAAAATTCGTGCAGAGACGTATTGCTTTCGTAACTTTTCCCTGTCTTTTACATTTTAAATCACATCCCATTAAGGGAAAAAAAGATAGGTGATAGCAAAAGGGCATCCATGGTATGAGTATGGGCTGGCCATTTTAGATGTTCGGAGTTAAAGGCCAAAACACTTGTGTAAGGAGAAAGGGGGAGTGGGGGTGGAGGTGGGGGGGGGGGGGGAGGAGAGGGGGCTTCTTGTCTGAAGACCTTTTGCTGTTCATTTCTCCCTAGAGTTTCTTTCTCTTTCACCGTCGCCAAGCTTTGGTCCGTTACTTGTTCAAGTGCTCCGAGTAGTCTGAAGAGGTCTTTTGATTCCTGTAACAAAATTGTACACCCTCCCCATCTATGTCTCCCACTTTCCCTGCAAGACGAACAATGGTTACAGCCCTGATGGAGGATTCCTGTCCAATCAACGGGACTCCCCCCCCCCCCCCCCCCCCCCCAGGGCGAAGACTTGTCTGCGCAATCCAGATCCCTGAGGGAGAGAGTTAAGAGACGGGTGACTGACGTATTCAAGTTGAAGTTCAAGAAGGGACAGATTAATGGATGTCTGTGAAGGTATCAAAGCGACAGTCAGCCTTTACAACTGTCTTGGTACCTTTCCTTATTTCTTGTTTCAACCCGTTGGCGAATTTCTGCTCAGTTTGATACTCCCACCCACCGTTTATCTTTAGCCTTGTTGATTCGGCCCCCTGACTCACCCATTCTCATTCTGCCCCTCTCTTTCGGGGGAAAGAAAGAACTACAAGGTGTAATTTCGCTCTAACAACCGTTTGAGTTCGCCCTTTTTTTTTAGGTCTGCGTGGCGTGAATAAAGACACCGCCATGTTGCGATTAAATTTTGTCCTTGTTTGAGAGAAAAAACCCTCAAACCATCACATGTTTGATTGGTTGCCTGAAAACCTCAAGACTAGACGCTGTCCTTTTCTTGTGGAACATGCGTTGTGCAAGCAAGCAAGCAAGCATGCGTGCGTGTGTGTGTGTGTGTGTGTGTGTGTGTGTGTGTGTGTGTGGTGTGTGTGTGTGTGTGTGTGTGTGTGTGTGTATACATGCACAGATGTGTGCACATGACTTCATGCATGTATGTAATGCGTCTTAATCAATACAATTTAGCAATATCCTTAACAAAACAGCGCTTTGATGTTGCATGAATCAGCTGGGACACCTGACTCAGGGCAAAATGACAGCAAAATCAAAGGCGGGGTGAAAAAGACATCCAGTGAAAGGGGAAGGATGGATCGAAAAGGATCCAGGGTGTTCCCCTTGCGATCATGTGAAACAAAAAGATTGAAGTCTCAAAGTAAAACAAGAGGTGGATGTTAGCATTCTCATTTAAATCGCGTGTTCAAACGGTGCTATATTTGGTTCATTTTCCCGCTCCATCGCTCCCCCTTCCCCCCAACCTTTTTGTACTCGTTCTTACTTTTCTTTCCCGCTTCAACCGTCTTTGTTTTATATCTATTCTTCTTGTTCAATTTTTCAAACCTTGCGATTTTTTTTGTGTTTTAACGTTCCTTCTTCTGCCGTCCTCTTTTAACTTCTTTCTACTTTTTCTTACCTTTCGTTTGTAAGCGAGCGCTCCCCGCTTGATATAGTCTATAATATCAGACATTTACTTCTAATTACCTGCTTCATCACGACATTGTGACCGACTTCCAGTGACCTTAAAACCGAAGACAAAGACTTGCGCGCGGCCAGGGTTTAAATTCGGGATAGAATCGCTGCCACAAATCCCCCCAAACGCCCTTGTCCCTCCTATGACCTAATATCTGTCCATATGTGTATTGATCGTATTCATAAGCTTTATTTTTTGATGTTATCATTGAATAGTAGTACCGGAGCCCCGAGTTTGACCTAAACGTCCTCCCGAACTATTCGCGATGATTGCATTATTTTACCGCTTTTTTCGCTTACGTCAAGATTGTTTAAGCTGTAGCATTATAATTGCTGCAATCGACTTGTCAAAAATTTATTTCAGTGTTCTGATGAACTAACTAAAGTGCAATAATGATATTAAAGCTATTTCCATTGATGGACAGCAGCTTGCACGCGCGTTAGGCAGCAGTCTCAGCTTGACCGGCTCACCTCATCAGCTTAGGTGTGTTTTCTATTAATGCTATTCATTTGATTAATTCTTCACTTGCCTCGATCAGGGAACTACCATGATGCCTATTAACAGATCTGCCCTGAAATCAGCTTGATAAGAGTATTACAGTTTAACTACAAACATGTGTAACCTGCCTATAAAAAGGGGTTCGAACTCGGGTTCGAACTCCAATTACTACATCAGTAGTACATTGCCAACTTCAATTTACAATCTCTGAACATCTTGTATTGAGCTTTTTGATTCACTATGTAGTCTACATCTCTGAACATCTTGTATTGAGCTTTTTGATTCACTATGTAGTCTGCTGAGCTAACACGCTAAGTCAGCTTCGAACCTCAAATCCTGGTCCTTTGATCGGCTGAGAGGGGATGACGGTTGCTAAGAGCAGGACGGGAGAGGGGAGGGGAATCTGGGTATGGGGGTTGATGGGGTTTATTGGGTTGTAAGGATGAAGATGAGGATAGACGCTGGACCGTTTTGAGTGGGGGGTTGTGGAAAGGGTTAGAGGAGGGGGTGAGGAAGGAGGAGGAAAA
>CM031607.1:73268541-73291041 GCA_018398815.1 Conus ventricosus | reverse complement strand
TTGACGAAGTTATGCGTAAGCCATTAAGCTAATTAACACTTGTCATCGATGAAGTTATGCTTAAACCATAAACTAATAAATAGTCACTATCAACAATATAATTTTTTTCCCAAACCCGAATCCGTAAGTGTATAAACAGGAATTTGAAATCGACGGAAATTTTCATCTGCGATCTAAGACATGTATAAATATTACATACTTTAGAATGGAATATAGGTTCATCTATATGAAGCAACTGTAACTCATTTTCAATGCACCTATCACGTGAATTTGCGTATGCAGGGTATCTATCTAATTCACCACATAAGGAAGGCTCTGGCCATGGAGTACATCTGCAACCAGTATCCCCAGGAAGACTGGACCCATGTCTTCACAGATGGCTCCGCCACAGAGGCAACGAGGGATGGTGGAGCTGGAATCTTCCTCCGATACAAAGACGGAGATGAAGAAATTGCAATTCCAACAGGAAAATACTCCACCAACTTCCGAGCTGAGCGAGAAGCCCTCTGTGAGGCAGCCACAACAGTCTTGCAGAACTCCAAAAGAACAACAGGGCAGGTGGTGATGTTCTCTGACGCTCTCTCCGTGCTCCAAGCCCTCAAGAACTCCCGCTGCAAAGAACAGAACCATCTCACTTCAGCCGTTGTTGCCCTGAGTGCCAGAGTGGAGAAAGTGGTGATACAATGGGTACCAGCACACTGTGGCATCAGAGGCAATGAAAAAGCGGACATTCTGGCAAAAGACCGTGCACAGAAGGAGCAGGCCAACAACCTGGTGTCATACGATGAAATTAGGACAATCATCAAGGCACAACAAGGAATAAAATGGCGCCTCCTGCATCCCAAATACAACCCAGAAGACACATACCATTTGCTGGGACGACGGGAACAGGTCAAGATCTTCCGCCTGAGGACTGGACACAATCGCCTGCTCCACCACATGCACACAAAATTTGGCATTGGACAGAGTGGAGAGTGCTCTTGTGGTGAGGGACCAATGACAACTGACCACATCCTTCAAGTCTGTACGACGCATGCAGCATCCAGGAGAAAGTACTGGCCAACACCGACAGCAGTGGAAGCCAAGCTGTACGGCACCCTGGAGGAGCTGCGACGGACGGCAGCCTTCATCGAGGACACCGGGCTGCTCATCTAACGGGAGGCGAACGAGGAAAAAGAAGAAGAAGAATTCACCACATATGAAAATTATTCATTCAGAGTTCACGATTCAGTGCTATACAACCTTTATTTCGCAAAGGAATGAATGCGCTTTACAGTTACACAGGTACACGTGCCTAAAAATTCTAGCCCTTATTGAAAAAGAGTTTGAATTTAACCATCAAACGTTTTGACAAATGTATTTAACAGATACTTTTCAAGCTTACTTAAATCTGTAATGACTAGCCGCCGTGGCGAAGTGGTTAGCGTCGCGGACTCCCGGCCGGGAGGTCGCAGGTTCGAATCCCATCAGAGTCATGTGGGATTTTTCTGCCCCGACCGGCTCCTACCCAGAGTTGAGTTTGCTACGGACTCAGTTGGGAAGACTGGGACCACACAGTCCAGTTTAAAAAAAAATCTGTAATGACCTTTACAACTCTTTTCTTTGCCACGAATATCAAACGATCACATGTAAACTTTAAGCTAAGCGTAGTTGTGAAATTAACTTCGAGATATTTGTTCGTGTTTACAATATCCATTCATACACCATCATAACGCTCTATCTCCTAGGCATATAAATATGCTCACCATCATCGCCGTCCCAAAGGTGTCTGAGACAAGCAGGATTTCCTTTGTCTTCCTCTGTGACGTGTGTCTTCTGCAGTGCCTTGGGGAATGGTTTGGGTGGCAAATCATGAGCGAAACGCAGCTGTGCCAAGCAAGTTTCTTTTAACATGTTTTTTAAAAATCTTAAATAAATGTTAGCGAACCGCCCAGAGAAACGTGGACAAACGAGTCACAAGACAAAACACGACGCGTTTCGACCTCTTAGGCCTTCTTCAGGCAAGATGCAAACAAATAGGACAACGAAAACTCACTTAGCTTTGATCACTTCAGAGTTCAGCGCAAGGAAGGCGTTGAACTGAGTTTCATTTTTGTTGCTGTGTTAAACAATCTAATTGTGGCTGCAGAACCAACAACCATTTCAGAAAGAAGGAGAATATCGTAAGCGAAAAGTAACACAAGAGCTGAACCGAATGTTGGGTAAAATTATCCCATGTTTAATGCGGTTTATTCATCAAATGCTGGTTCGCTTATAGAAAAAAGGGACTACAGATATCCAGTCGCTTAACAACCCGATCATAATTAACATAATCACATAATTTATTCTTTCATCGTACATTGGCCTTAATTTTCTTTGATACATAATGTGTATGCAGCAATATAGCTTTTACTCTTGATGCATTCTATGATACACTGGCGATAACAGGTCACGAAAAGTCGCATCACAAGCTTTTTTCAAAAACCAATAAATGCTAGAGAGAGAGTATGATTACTTAGTAACTTTTCATCCAGAGAAATCTACTTTAAACCTTGTTTAAGGTTCACTTGTATCATTCTGTTCTTCACAATAAATCTATGTATTTACTGCTAACATAACGTAAATGTGCACTTTTAGAGTTGTTAGCATTGTTTGAACCTCCTTCTTTTATACAGAGGAAACTAAATGGACTCTTTCACTGTTCAACAAACACACCGTCATCAAACAGTGTTTTAAACAGTCTAGCAGGGGGTTCCATGACAACACCTATTGAATACTTAAGTAGTTTGCATAGAAGGTATCCATTCCAGCTATCTCACAATATGTTAGCTTTCTAGAGGCTTGAATCGCCTCTTCTTGGGTTATTCATGATCTACGCTGGGGTCGTTTTGTTCTGGTTCTGACATATCAACCGTTTATCTGTTCTTTTCTGAGATACAGGGTCGAACTTTAATTAAGGACCACCCCGAAAAAAGGCCCTTTCTTTTTAAATTGGCCAAAAATACAAGCAATGCATTTTTTCAAAGAATTCGACTGGGAAAGGTTTAAGGGGTTAACAGAGTATTCCGCAAAGCTTGCGAAAGCTGTCTTATTATCACGTGCGGCATGCAGAGGGAGGGTTGAAAGTTGCAGATTGTTGTCAAAATTACTTGTTTTTTAAGCAAGAGTGAACACTGCTTCAAACGGTTTTGCACTGAAATTCCAAATGCACGTGCAAAAACCAATGCATTGCAGAGCATTTTTACTAACTGGAATGCCCCTAAAAGCAGCCCAACGTGCATAATTCTTCATAACACAAAAATGCCTCCAAGACGCAAGCTGTCTGATTTTGACCGGCCCCGGGCGATTGCATGGCTGCAGGATCGAGTTGGCGTTCGAGAAGTGTCCAGAAGACTACAAGTGTCCCACCCCGTCATCATTCGGCTGAGAGAACGTTTTTAAGCCACTGGAACTGTCAAAGAGAGACCCCGTCCAGGCCAGCCAAAGAAGACCACTGCAAGAGATGACAGGTTCATCCGCAGACATGCTCTTCGGACCAGGACCACCACCTCCAACACCATCAGGCGTCGGCTCCAAGCTGCCACTAACACAGCAGTGTGTGAGATGACCATACGGCGGCGCCTCAATGCTGCCAACCTTCGAGCAAGGCGCCCAGTCCGGAAACCAAAACTGACTGCGGCCCACCGGGCACGTCGCCTGGCCTGGTGCACAGCTCATCGAACATGGACTCGGGCTCAGTGGCGGATGGTGCTTTTCACCGATGAGTCCAAGTTCCAGTTGAAGCCACGAGATGGACGCATTCGGGTGTGGCGGCGTCCCAGGGAGCAGCTGGCAGATGACGTCATCCAGGAGGTCGTCGCTTTTGGTGGTGGCTCCGTCATGGTAGGGGGAGGGGGGGGGGGCATCAGCAGTCACCACAAACTCCCCTGTACCATGTGGATGGCAACCTGAACGGCCAACGCTACCTGCAGGAGATTTTACGGCCTTTGGTTGTCCCAGCACTCCAGCAGATTGGGGCTCAGGCTGTGTTCATGGACGATAATGCCACCCCACATCGTTGTCGAGCCGTGAACACTTTTGTGGTGCAAGCTGGCATCACCAGGATGCTAGCGCCGGCAAACAGCCCGGACATGAACCCTATTGAGAACATCTGGGGCGAGCTTGGGAGGAGAGTTCAAGAAAATCATCCTGTTTCGGCAAATCGACAGGATCTGCTGCACTACCTGCAGCAGGAGTGGGCAAACCTCCCCCAGGCACTCATTACAAGAACAGTCAACACCATGAAGCAGCGCTGTGTGGATTGTGTGGCAGCACGAGGGGGGCACACTCGGTTTTGATCAGACTGTAAAGAAACACTCTTTATGTGAATGTCATTTTGGGGGGTAGTCTCATTCAGGCTCCCCTGTCTAATCAGAAAGAATGATTTTTTCGATGAAAGTGACAAAATGTTGTTCACTGATAATGAAATTAAACATTTATAAAGTTTCTGTCGTTTGTCGGTTTTTCATTCTATGTTTTGTGAGACTGTGTATAAGTGGTCCTTAATTAAAGTTCGACCCTGTATTTGAAAACATTCAAACTGAAGATCAACGAACACATGAGTTACAAGTCGTGTTTTTCTTTTTTTTCTTTTTACACAAACGTTTTTTTTGTCTATGTCGCCAAAACTGTTTTGGGCCTTTAATTAAATCTGCTAACTCTGTCAGTAATGCTTATTTATACCTTTCCGTTTCTGTGCAGAAACATTTTTGGTTCCCTCTCAGCTACACAATACAGTCGGTCTTCCTCTTTTGCAGACTATACTTTTTCTAAGAAACCGTCTTGGCCTGTGTATGAAAACGCACTTAGCTATGTTTATAGATCCCCTCCACTCCCCGACCCCTTCACCAACCCACTCCCCACCTCCATGTCGGGTGCTAGTCTCACAGACGGCAGAGATAACCCACATGGATGGTAGATAATGGAACCGAAGTTCTCCAAGGAATACTGAGCCGACAGCCCAGAGTCCGACAAGCTGTCAAGGCAGAAGCAGACTCGGTGAGCGCATTCACCATCTGCTCATGCTAAGTTATCAAACTCTGAGTCCTGCTATCCAGTCGACAGGAATCCCAACTCTCAGAGTTCTCTCCCCGCGGACGAGAAGAAACTTTTTTTTCCCCTTTATGTGGCAGTGTGTCATCATAAACGGTGTCTGAGCGGAGGAGACTGCTGCAGAAAAGAAACGTGTAGCGGTTGTTTAAAGTGATGGAGGGCGCTGTCATATTTTTGCTGTCAAAAGTTTGGGATGCAAGTGTACGTCTGAGGTCTCTACTTCTGTCTGTCTGTCTGGCTGGGTGTCTGTCTGTCTGTCTGTGTCCGTTGTACAGATATCGATTGAAGTTGTCAAGTCACTTACTAGGTTTTTGGTGAACATGCGTGTGTACACCCCCTCCCCTCTCTCTCTCTCTCTGTCCGTTTCTCCATCTGTCTGTCTGTCTCTCTTTCTCTCTGTCTGTCTGTGTCTCTCGTTCTCTCTCTCTCTCTCTCTCTCTCTCTCTCTCTCTCTCTCTCTCTCATGACTCATGAACTGAACTCACGCACCGGCAAGACGCCTTGTGTGTCGCTCCTCATTAATATTTAATGTTTCGATTAATTATCACTTATTTTCGGTGTATTTCGTTTCGATAGTAATTTATTACGAATGAAGACATCATTCTGCACCTGAAAATATAAAATTTATAACGAAAAACTCAACAACTGAACAAGTGAACTTCAATTGCGTGATTCAACTACACAGTTTTCTTCTATGTCACCTCCATCTTTTGATGACCGGTCCGCTGGCTTCACTGTGATCGTTATGCACAGACATACTTCACTGTGATCGTTATGCACAGACATACTTCTCTGTGTGTGCTGTGCATTGGAAAGTATTACAATTGATGTCCATCTACTCCATTTAAACACTTCTTACCTGACCTTCTGCTGCGGTGTCGTCCATGGAGCAGTATTGCTGTTGAGATGTCGACCACCATCCACCGCAAGCCGTCAGCAGTTCATTAGTATGCCGTGCACCGGATAAATAATTTATCAGGATTATCGACAGTGATTCGGATGTTTATTGTGTTTTGGAAGTGTTTTTTTCCTGTCGAGGATCACCATCTCCTCACCATCTCCTCCCATTTTACATCCACAGTGATCGGGTGTTTGTTGTGTATTGGAAGTGTTTCTCTCTCGAGGATTACCATCTCCTCCCCTTTACATCCACAGTGATCGGGTGTTTGTGTATTGGAAGTGTTGTGTGGGTGTTTTGTTCTCGAGGATTACCATTTCCCTTTTACACCTTTTCATCAACAGTGATTCGGATGTTTATTGTGTATTGGAAGATTTTTTTCTCTTGAGGATTATCATCTCCTCCCCTCTACATCAACAGTGATTGTGTTGTTTAATTCATCGACGGTGATTCTGGTGTTTATTGTGCATTGGAGTGTTTTTCTCTCGCCGTCTCTTCCCGTCTACAGCCACAGTGATTCTGTTGTATATTGTGTATTGGAAGTGGTTTTGCTTTTTTTTGGGTTTTTTTCTTCGTTTTTTTGTTTTCTTCTTTCTCTCGAGGATTCCGGTCTACTTCACTTCCATCGACAATGATTCGATGAGTGATGTGTATTTTAAGTGTCTTTCTGTTGGAATACCTTATTTCGCCGTTACATCGACAGTGATCCTGAGTTGTATGTGCTCGGGATATTTTTTTCCCTTCGAGGATTACTGTCTCCTCCCCTTTACATCAACAGTGTTTCTGACGCGTGTTGTGTCTTAAGTGTTTGTGTTTGAGGATTACCATCTCCCTTACATCGACTGTGATTCTGATGACTATTGTGTATGGAGTACTTTTCTGTTCGATTCCCGACTTGTAATAACATTGAATGTGATTCTGATGTGCGATGTGTATAAGAGTGATTTTTCTGTTGGATTAATATCTTCTCTCCATCACATTGACAGTGTTTTTGAAGTGTGTCGTGTTTTTGAGTGATGCTCTGCTAAGATTACCGTCATCCTCTGTATACTGACAGTGCATCTGGCGTTTTGTTGTACACTGCACGACGCTGCCTCCTGGATGACGATAATCTCCCCTTCATGGTGAGAGGTTTGTTGTCTGTGTTATGCGCATCGAGACTGTTTTTGTCTTACCATAAACTTGCATTTATAAAGCTCTACTATTCAGTTTCATTGATATACGCCATGCCTCCCATATCACACTAAGACATGAATGGTCCAGAGCTGTGAGTGCATGAGTGAGAGTGTGATTTGTGTAGCATGTTTCATTGTCTATTGTCACAATTAATGACTACTTTCTTTCCTGAGTCTACTAAAAATGATGAGAAGAAACTACAACCTACCTTCGATACTATCCAAAAGGTTTTTTCTTGTGGTATTAATGAGCTTGCATGTGGAGGAATTGTCTTTTGTTTCGCTACTCTGCCATAGACAATACCGATATTGCAGTACACTCCTGCGACTACAATCGTGACAACTCCCTGCTTACTCCGTCGCCATCTGTTATTTCCGTGCCTCCATCACCAAACATCGCAAAAACTGTCTTTCGCATATTTTTTCAGTCATCAAATCTGTCACAATAAATCTCTACTTCGCTAACTCTGGGGGTACTCTGCTCTGCCCAGGGTCTGGACTGTCCTACATGGGACACAAATGAATGTGAAATATTAAGACCATTTTATTTCCCTTTTTACTGGACAAGGATTATGAAAGATTGTCTGACTCGCTGCTTCAAACGCCAGTCACCTCATCAACGCCGCTCCGGAGCCTGTGCTTTTAACAGAGTCGCCTCTAGACTTAAAAATATGTCCGGTGCTTCTGGTTTCCGGTCAGTGAAGCACCTTCTCCACCTTCATCACAGCTGCTCCTTGAACCAGACACGAGTCACAGTTGCAGGACAATGTTTTTCTTTTCCCCCTACTCCCCCTGTTGCTCCAGATAGTTGTGCAAGCGATGAGACAACACTAAAAAAGCCATCGCCCGTTAGCAAAAGGACGCGGCAAAAAAGCAGACGTGCACTTTACAAGAATAATGTGACGTCCCCTTCATGTCCCTTTCCCGAGTTGAAGAGAAGGGTGACTTCTTTAGAGCAAGTTGTCAACTCAATGTCAACTGCACAGTGCATGACAGAAACTGACAATTACTTCCTTTTTTGAAGATGTTTAAAACAGCCACTAAAAATGAATTACGTGTAAATGTTTCAGATAAATTCAATGTCATTGTATCAAAAATTGAAGATCTTTCAATCTTGTAACAACCTTACAATCAGCGAACAACCAACTACACAAAAAGAACAATTCTATCAAAACACAATTAGGATCTTTACAATCAGAGCTGAAAAAAATTAAACCACTCCAACTCAGCGTAATGACAGTCATGCACGCAGACTGAATGTCCAAGTCCAAGATGGTAACGAGTCAGCACACGTATTTACGCAGACAGATCCTACATCTGTTCATCTATTAGACAGTGTGTCTGTGACAGAGAGTAAAGAATGTATGACGGTGACAGAAACCCTTTCCCAAACCAATGACTGTAACATGGTTCCACCCTGTGTCAACAAGAAATTCCGACTCTCCCTCTGAGTCGCCCGACAGTTTTAAAGATAATCTTCATTTTTCCATTCAGACGTCCAACGCATTTTCAGTTCTATCTGACGCTGACAATAAACCATGAAACAGGTTCGAAATCGATCTCAAAGAATTCCAGTTCTTCAAATGAAAACAAATTCTTATTCTAAACCCACCCCTCTGGAGACGCTGTCACAAATGACTATCCCTGACAAAACAACAGTCTTTTTCATTGCGACTCTACAATACGTTACGTTAACCCCAAAAGACTAGCCCTCGACAAGAACGTGTTTTTAAAATCTGTATCCCTGGCATGTCTGTCAAAGACCTCCACACCTGGCTTCTTTCAACACCTGTGACCCCACACTTGAACGACATTATCATTCATGTGGGATTAAAACTCATGCCCATCATGTCCTGTGTCTACCGAAACGTGAGTGATTCTCACTAAACTACTTCGCAAAAATTTCCGATGGCACGTGTTTGTTTAGTTCCCTACTCGCCGCAAAAGGAAAACATTCTTCAAAATTCTATCCTCCCATCAAACCGCAACCTTAAACAGAGTTGTGCAAAGTACCATGCCATTTTCATTGACCACTTTCAAACGTTTGCACCTGACACCAGTCTTTACAGTAACTCTACTCATCCGAATGCTAGAGGTACTGCCAGACTAGCAGAAAACATCAAACTGTTATGGGAGGACCTCTCATAAAGTGGAAATTCACCCTGTCAGACCTCCTTATTTCAATCTAAAAGATACTGGACAAAATAACTCCAACTATAGACATTCGCACTTACCCCTCATGCGCCCAACCGTTGCTGAACACGCTGATTTTCAAATGCACCACCTGACTACCCTCCCTGTCATCATCTGAACACTATTCTCTGCTAGCACCCAACTCTGGTTCCAAGGTAGGAGTGTCTGGACCACAACCTATCAGAAGTATAGCGCCCTCATTTCGCCCACACCTCCTCAAATAATCTTGGCCTGAAATACCAATTAAACAGTGCTGATAACATTCCTACGCCCAACCAAGGCAACCATGTCTTTCCATCACCTCCCTATCCTCCCAGTAGTTTGATCAACTTTTCTAGTTACCAAGGGAACAGAGTGACGGACAATTTTTATGTAACCCCACCACACCAAGCAGAAGAGAGAATCCATCCATATGCAGGACATTTGTTGAGGATGGCTTCACATTTGCATGAAAAATCAAAGCGGCTTGTCCCCTTATTAATGACATAAACAAGTTTATCACCAGTTCAGTATCTGTCTACCTCACTCCTTTCTCTTTTGCCCTGTGTCTCTTTTCGAGGCGCGCACGCACGCGCGCGCACGTGTGTGTGGATGTGTTGGGAAGTGGGGGGGGGGGGGGTGCTTTGCACGTGCGCGTGCGTGCGTTTGTCTAGGCTTGTGTACACGTGTACGTACGCGCACGAAGATATCCATCAGTATCCTCTTCTTATAAAGGATGACTTTTTTTTTTTTCCTTTTTTTCCCCCCTTCTTTATTTAAATGAATTCCGTATACTTATACTTCTGGGTTTTTTTTCTTTTCTTGTAGGTGAATTTGAGTGCATGCCTTTCTTTGCTTTAGTGTGTGAATGAGTGTTTGCTTATGTGCGTATGAAAATAATACATATTGTTTTGTGCATGTTAGCGCGTTTTATAGTGTATAAATGTGTGTGCATGTCTGTTTATATATTTTTGGTTTGTGAATGTTTGCTTATGTGCGTATGAAAATTTATGATGTAATGTGCACGTTAACCCACTCACAGTTTTCTGGATCTTGGAAATGATAATATCTTTCTCGTTAATTTTGTAAGACGACTCAAGTATAAGTTGCTAGTATTGTAAACAACAAGCATTACTTGTGTGCTTGTGACCAAAGTTTCTTCCATTGTATATACATAAGCTTGTATTACTGTTTGTTAATCTGCCTTGCTGTTTTTCTTTGTTGTTGTTGTAGCTCGTCGGGGTTTTTGTTGTTGTTTGTTTGGGGTTTTGTTTGTTTGCTTAGGGCTTTTTTCCCCTCCTCCCTTCTTCATTAGTCACTACTTACCCTTCTTCCGTCCTCCCCCACGTTTAATATTTCGTGTATCCCCATTTCTTCGTCTGCTTTAGCCGATCTTAAGGATGCCTGACACTTTAGAAACTTGGCCGTCTAAAGATGGCTTTAGAGTGGGATTCCTCAACATAAATCACTTAATCAATAAAATATCTGATGTTTCATATGTTTTGACAAATGCTGGTAAGCATTTCCATTATTTTTGGCTTTGCCGAATCACGCCTTACAGAACACATTCTAGATTCTGAAATCTCCATTCCTGCTAAACATCCCAAAGAGACGGGTTTGGTAGTGTACATTCACCATAGTATAAAGTTTAAATGTGTTGAACCTCGTAATTATCATAACATCGAGTCAATATGGATCCAAGTTGATTTAAAAAAATGTGAGCCAGTTCATCTGGGTTTCATATACCGCAATCCAGCAGAACATGTCAGTTGGATTGACAATTTCACTCTACTGTTAGAAGTATTTCCTTGCTTTCGGATGAGCTGATATTGTTAGGCGATTTTAACATTGATTTGCTCAAATGTAACAACACATGGGTTCATTGTTATAAATCTTTTCAACTTGTTCAGTTAATCGATAAACCCACAGGGCAACACCCACATCCAAAACTCTTATTGATCACATTTACACCACGACAAAAAGCAATATAACAGAGTGTGTTCACCGCTGTATGGTTGTAGTGATCATTTCCCAGTATGTTTCACTTGGTCGAAAAAAGGAGTTAAAATTCCGAAGAATGGTCACACGTTTATAAGATACAGGTGCTTACGGAATTTTGATAAAAATAAATTTTTGTTTGATTTGAGCAATTCACATCTTTTCCTAGTCTACCAATTTACAAATCCTGATGAAGCCTGGGAAGTTTGGTACCACAATTTTTTAAATATTTTATGATAAACATGCACCTTTCAAAACCAAGCGCGTTAGAAGCAGCCCTCTGTTACCATGGCTATCAAAAGATGTACAGGACGCTATGAACCAAAGAGATCAACCTTTTGTCTACGGGAACGAAGAAAGAATTTGTAAACCAAAGAAATCATGTTAATTATGTAAAACGAGCAGTTAAGAAAAAGTACTTTCAAGAACTTGTTTCTTCTAAATACCAATAGCAGAGCAATTTGGAATGCTATCAATCAGCTGACAAACAAAAATATCAGTAAAAATACATCACATGAAGACCTGTGTCCCGAGAAACTTAATGACCATTTTTGTAATATTGCTAAAACAACAATAAAATCAGATAGATCTGCCCAAAACACTCTACATTATTAATACGATTTCTGTGATTCAAAAGCCATATCCTCAGACTTAGACATCCCCTTAATGTCAGTCCATGATGTATATAATGCCCTGATCTAAAAGATACATGTGCTCGTGGCTTAGACGGTATCGATGGCAAAATCCTAAAACTTGCAGCTCCAGTTATTTCTGATACACTGACCTACATCTTCAATTTATGTATATCTAAAAAACCAATTTCCTAAATCTTTCAAAATTGCTAGGTAAGACCCATCTATAAATCAGTGACACCTCGGATTCTTGTAATTACAGACCAATTTCTATCCTGTCTGTGGTATCAAAACCTTTAGAATATCATTTAAGAAGATGCATTCTTAACCATTTTGACAAATATAACTTATTTCACCCTAATCAGTCTGGTTTCAGGAAACATCACTCCTGCCACACAGCACTGACCAACCTAGTAGACAAATGGCTCACAAATATCAATGAAAACAAGGTGACTGGTGTCCTTTTTATTGACTTTGCAAAAGCTTTTGATGTAATTGACCACACACTGCTTCTAAAAAAGTTAAAATTGTACCGTTTATCTAGTAATGCTCTAGAACTCATCTCTTCGTTTTTAAGCGACAGAAAACAAAATTGTCTCAATTCATGAACGCCAATCTTCTATTTTGCCTCTCAAACATGGTGTTCCTCAAGGCTCCGTCCTAGGACCAATACTTTTCTCAATATATTTAATGATCTCCCCCTGTTTCTCCCAGCGCTTTGTGATATGTTCGCCGATGACACTACTGTTCATGCGTGTGATCGCAAAGCAGAAAAAGTATCCATGTTATTACAGCAGAGTATTAACCAGCTAACCGAATGGTCTGAATTAAACCATATGTGTCTAAACCCTGTTAAAACCAAACATATGATCATAACACAAGACAAAACGCTCAAAACTTTTCTTATACGAGCGCACCCTTCTATCAATGGTATAACTATCGAAGAAACAGTCTGTCATAAAGTCTTAGGAGTAGTTATAGACAACATCTGTCATGGTCTGAACATGTACGGTCTTTATGCAAGACAGTTTCGAAAAAGATATACCAGCTGTCCAAGATAAAGCATTTCCTAGACTGCCATTCACGTAAAATATTTTTTCACGCTTATATTGATCCCATATAAATTATGCATCAACAATTTGGGATTCAGCTAGTAATCATATACTCAAACCTTTGTTTAGTCTTTATAACGTTCCCTGAAATTAGTTTTGTTAAAATCGGTTACGTTATCATACTCTGACTATACAGATCTGGATATTTTACCATTAAACTTGAAGCTTAAATTCAATAAAGCTTTTTTCATGTTTAAGATTCTTTCGGGTCGTGCTCCCACTTCAATTACAGAGAAATTTAAGGAAAATCGCCATTTTCATAAAATTGTAATACCCGTCCAAGAATAGATATGTTTAAAACCAGTCTTCACTACTCCGACGGCTTCTTGTGGAACTGCATTTCACCCTCCTCTTGATGTTCATGCCAGCATATACAGCTTTTAAAGGGCACTTCATACCCAACTAATGACTGAATTTTCCAATTCATGCTCTTAAACCCCCCCTCTCTCTCTCTCTCTCCCTCCCTCTCTCTCTCTCCCTCTCTCTCTGTCTCTCTGTCTCTCTCTCTCTCTGTCTGTCTCTCTCCCTCTCTCTCTCTCTCTCTCTCTTCTCTCTCTCTCTCTCTCTCTCTTTCTCTCTCTCTCTGTACTGGTCTCTCTCATCTAGTGTTCCAAAGGTGCTGCTTGTCATGTGTAAATTTTTGTCTTTGCCTACAGGATGGGGTGCCTGTTCAATGATTTTTTTCTCTCCAGAAATGTGTTATAATTTTATTGTTGTGATAATGTTTCTTTTATATATTTATCTCTTCCAATAACCATTTTTTCATGAACTATATATGATGACCCCTCCCCTCTCACCCCCACCTGTTTCTCTCTGTCTGTCTGTCTGTCTGTCTGTCTGTCTGTCTGTCTGTCTGTCTGTCTGTCTCTCTCTCTCCCTCTCTCCTCTCTCTCTCTCTCTCTCTCTCTCTCTCTCTCTCTCTCTCTCTCTCTCTCTCTCTTTCTCTCTTCCAGGCATTGATTGTGTTCTGTTCTTTTGTGTTAACCGTTTCTTCTTTCTATATATAGCGTTTATGTATGTCTACTTCTATTCTAGATTAGTTTTGCTGATGTTGTTTATTGCATTTTCTATATATTTCCCTCATCGAGGGCCGGATGTAAAAAAGCCATGCTGTGCTTATTCCGCTTTTTCCCTCATTAAAAAAGATTCGTTCGTTCGTTCGTTCGTTTCGTTCTCTCTCTCTCTCTCTCTCTCTCTCTCTCTCTCTCTCTCTCTCTCCTCTCTCTCTTCTCTTCTCTCTCTCTCTCTCTTTACACACACAAAATGTCCCCCTCTTCCCAATTACTCACTTACCCTCCCTTCACAGACATGCTGCAGAACTCAGAGAGAGAGAGAGAGAGAGAGAGAGAGAGAGAGAGGAGAAGAGAGAGAGAGAGGAGAGAGAGAGGAGAGAAGAGAGAAAAGAGGAGAGAGGAGAGGGAGAGAGAGAGGGAGAGAGAGAGAGAGAGAGAGAGAGAGAGAGAGAGAGAGAGAGGAGAGGGATAGTTCACTGACCTGTATACATGTTTATTACATTTCTTTCTTGTGCTCGCATACCTTTACAAATGTAAAGAATGCACGAGACTGAACTGATAAGAAGCTCGAAAACATCGCTATAAACTAAATAAAGAATGACAAGATGACAAGGAAACTCTCAAATTTACGTTTTTGCTCTTAGCTGGGGCCTGTGTGCTCTCTCAGGCATAATACTCAGGAGTGAATCATAATATTATTCTTATAGTGCCCCAGTGTTCATCTTGTTTTTGGATGGGAAGGGAATGCTTACATGATGCAGGTGCGTTGTCAAACATATCTTTTTAGGTCATTAGAACGGATGCACTAAACTTCTTTGGAACGGTGATAATGACTCGGTAGTTTGGTAGTTAAGTAGGTCGTTACGACGGATGCACTAAATATAAAGTGCTTTGGAACGGTGATAAAACTTGGTAATTAAGTAGGTCGTCAAAACGGATGCACTAAACTGCTTTGGAACGATGATAATAGCTTGGTAGTTTAGTTCCACTTACTTGTGAAAGCTCGTAATTCCTGTGTCTTTACCATTGTTTTACCATCGTTTCATAAGCACGTGCGCGCTCGCGAGTGTGTGTGTGTGTGTGTGTGTGTGTGTGTGTGTGTGTGTGTGTGTGTGTGTGGCGTGGCGTGCGTGCGTGCGTGCGTGCGTGCGGCGTGCGTGCGTGCGTGCGTGCGTGCGTGCGTGCGTGCGTGCGTGCGTGCGTGCGTGCGTGCGTGCGTGTGTGTGTGTGTGTGTGTGTGTGTTATGCTGAACAATTTAGAAGTGGGGGAAAAGAAGTTCAGGCTAACAGTATTTCCGTTATTACTATTAACGACTTGACAAACATTTAGATGAAACGGGGAAAAGAAAAAAAAGTGGGGGGGGGGTGGGGGGGGGGGGGGGGGGGGGGGGAGGAAGAAAAAGAAAATGAGAACATTAAATCAGGAAATATATGATAAATGGTAAACCCTTCACTAGCAGCATATGGGAACTATGGTAATCCCTTCTGAAGACAGGTCAATTCATATTGCCTGCTCCTAGGCCTTTCGTCAGCTGGATCGGACTCATCAAGGAGACACGGGTGATTGTGTCGTGTTCTCTTGGCATCAACTGGAGAGACCCACAGTCTATATTCTGTGGTGTTCTCACGTATATGTATATACGTGTGGTGTGTGTGTGTGTGTGTGTGTGTGGTGTGTGTGGGTGTGTGTGTGTGTGTGTGGTGTGTGTGTGTGTGTCCGTACGTAAGTGCGCGCGTGTGTGTATGTGTGTATGGACAATAGGTCACCCTTTCTCTGAACTATTACATTTGTGCTGCCAAACAGGTGATTTCTCTCCCTCCCCCTCTCTCTTCCTTTTGTTGAAACCAGCTGTTGTAATATTTCTTCAAGTGCATGTTAATGACAATGACAAGTTTCATGGTCGCGAAAGGAATTCAGATGTCAATGTCATCTTGTTTCTATGAATCTTATCCGGATATAAGAACTGGAAAATCAAAGCAGCTAGCCCTGTTACCCCACCGGAATAATCCAAGCATGAAGCTCTGACTGTACTAAAAAACTGAGCAAAGCGAAACACTACTTGAAATATGCAAATTTACCTGCGTCGATGTCTTTAGATCCTGGAGTACCTTCCAAAGACTTCCTTATTAACCTGAATAGACAGGTTGTGTGTGTACGTGTGTATGTGTGTGTGTGTGCGTGCGTTCGTTCGTTCGTGCGTGCGTGCGTGCGTGCGTGCGTGCGTGTGCGTGCGTGCGTGCGTGGTGTGTGCGTGCGTGCGTGTGTGTGTGTGTGTGTGTGTGTGTGTGTGTGTGTGTGTGTGTGTGTGTGTGTGTGTGTGTGTGAGAGAGAGAGAGAGAGAGAGAGAGAGAGAGAGAGGGTGACGGAGGGATGGAGGTGAGATAGAGATAGAGATAGAGAGAGAGAGAGAGAGAGAGAGAGAGAGAGAGAGGAGAGAGAGAGAGAGAGAGAGAGACAGACAGACAGACAGACAGACAGACAGACAAACAGTAAGAGCTAGACAGAGAGAGAGAGAGAGATGAGAGAGAGAGAGTAGAGGAGAGAGAGAGAGAGAGAGAGAGAGAGAGAGAGACAGACAGACAGACAGACAGACAGACAGATAGACAGACAGTAACAGACAGACAGACAAACTGACAGACACAGATAGACAGACAGACAGAGAGCATTTGCATCACCGACAATGAACAAAACGAAGACACCACTGTCATCAGTTCGATGCCTACCCCTCACCCTCCTCGTTCCTCTTGCCGTCTGTCTTGGGCATGGTACATAAACACAGTGTGGTCAGTGGATCCACATTAACCTCAGCCATTCAGCTTATTCTTCACACCCGCATCTTTTACTTTGCTTGTCTGTATATAAACCAGATGGACCAAAAACTGTTGAGCTAAATTTTGCCCTTGAGAATTCAGGGAGGGATCCACGTTAAGGGTTTTGCTGCAGGTCCAGATGTTTTTTAACACGACAAACCCCGCTTGTGTCTTGCGTATCCTTGCAGTGCCGTCTCAAAATCATGGTCCTCAACTCTCTTGTCATCCCTCTCTCCAAAAACCACACTGCCAAGATAGATATACAGAGAAATCTTCGTTAAGTAGGTCGTTAGAACGGATGCACGAAGAAGTCTACAGATACCCGTCAAAGTGATGGATCACATAACGATGCTGTGACATGGGGTAGGGTGGACGAGGAAAAGGGGTGTGGGGTGGACCGGAGGTCTTCAAGAGTTGGACTGATGGGACAGAGTGTCAGAGAATATCAAATGGATCCAAACGCATCCAGCTGCTCTGTAGACCTGTTAGTGTATCTGTGTCATTCTTGTTATCTCTGTGTCTTCGTCTGTGTCCTGTCCACAGAATTACTTCACGTCTTATTCCAGACATGCACAGTCACATTGAGGTTTGAAAGACAGTCCCATAAACAGCTTTGATCAGCACTTCGAGCGTGGACGTAGTAAGAAAAATCAAAACTACAAGATACAAATAGCAAGAAGATCTGAAAAATTTAGAAAGAAAAGGGGTTAGTTACCGCCACAGATACAGACAGACTACAGCACAACGCATTGGGACCTCTTGGGTCTTCTTCAGACAAAAAACAAACAACATTTAGGACAATGAAAAAGAAGAACTAGACACCATTTATCTTCTCAGTTACGGGGCAAAATGGCTGCTGGATGAAAACGAGGCCATTGTGTTTTGTCCTGTAATCTGTTTGTCTGTGTCTATGGCCGTAACTAACCCCTTTTCTTTCCAAATTTTGCATTTTCCGCTCTCAGTCACTTCGTTTTGAAACTAACAAGATTTGAGATATTTTGAAAATAATTACTCTGATTAACGATGAATGAAACAATACTACGGAGTTCCATATAGTCTGATACTTGTGAGAGACCTGTACACGTAGCTTAAGGTGGCAACTGCTGGCAAAAATTCCAACCAAAGTTAGTACCTCTGAAGAGAGGAGAGAGAGAGAGAGAGAGAGGAGAGAGAGAGAGAGAGAGAGAGAGAGAGAGAGAGAGAGAG
This sequence comes from Conus ventricosus, assembly GCA_018398815.1. Lineage (NCBI taxonomy): Eukaryota > Metazoa > Mollusca > Gastropoda > Neogastropoda > Conidae > Conus > Conus ventricosus. Next base: position 73,272,954 of record CM031607.1, on the reverse strand, counting down.
AGAGAGACAGACAGACAGACAGACAGACAGACAGACAGACAGACAGTCGGATGGTTGTGGTGGTGGTGCCATTTTTTCCATACATAATGATGTTGAAAGGGAGAAGGGGAGAGACTTTGTTTTCCTCTTCATAGCCGACACAGATCCTCCATTACGTTGGCAAGAGTCCTCTTGAGAACTCTGATGGTAGAGATAAGAGATGACAACTGTCTATCTCCATCGATTGAACAGGGCTTTTCCATAACCACCGAATCTACGAGGTCCCCAGACAGTGATATATTTCACTGAAGGAGCACAACACAAAATGAGGAATCGATGGAGACAGCTCAGACACCATGTGTTGTCGGATGGTGTGGGAGTTTTGTTGGGATTTTAAATCCTTAAGGATCGGTGTCTTGTGGGTTGTATTGGGTAAGGTGCAAACCCATGTATCCCACAGACCAGACCTCTCACCTCCTCTCTCTCTCTCTCTCTCTCTCTCTCTCTCTCTCTCTCTCTCTCTCTCTCTCTCTCTCTCTCTCTCAAGAAATTTTGTTGAAAATGTGTTTCGATTTATATTTGTAATTACAGATTTTCGGAAGTGGATGTCAGCCACAATGAGAGCTGTAATTCCTAACCCCTCCACTCTCTCTCTCTCTTTCTCTCTCTCTCTCTCTCTCTCTCTCTCTCTCTCTCTCTCTCTCTCTCTCTCTCTCTCTCTCTCTCTCTCTCTCTCTCTCTGTTGCTTACAGTCTGTCTCTCTCTCTGTCTCCCCCAAGTCCCTCCCCCTTCCCCATCCCATCCCTTCGTTAGCGTTTGAAGAAGAAAACCCCTAGTCGTAGGTTTGAACGCTTCGTCCTTATTGTCATCATTACGTATTGAAGGAAGGACAAGCAAAGCAGAGCAGGATAATGTAACCAGTTATAATAATGACCAAACTGGAATAAAATGGTGAGGAATTACAAGGGAATATGCGAATTTCAAGAGGATCTGCAATCACTATTAGATAGGCGAATTTAGTTAATTCCAAAACTTGTAATGACACTAATGATAACAATTGCAGTTTTTCTGATGAAGGGGGATGCAATATTTTCATGATGACGAAAAGAAAAGAAAAGAGAAAAAGAAAGAAAAAAAAGAAAGGAAGGAAGGAGAGACTGACTTAAGATTATCAATGGTTACCCTTTAAAGATCAACATGATTATGTTTTTAATATCCGTAATGGTCTGAACATGGTGACCTGCTATTTTTAAGCTGACGGGAACTCTGAATTATTCATCTGTCCAATCTGGACGGTTTTTTTTTTTGTGCGAAAGGTCTATTTGAAAAATGTATGTTCGTGATGTTCGTTTTGCTGGAACAAATGCTATCTTATCTCAAAGTAAGATCTCGAGAGATGTTGTAAAACAGACACGTATGTCACGCTTTTGTGCTTTTTTTCCCGTTCGTTTCTATCTTCTTTTCTTTTTCTCGAAAAGTTTGGTTTTAAGAAGTATCTTTTTCAGGGATAAGAAAATGAAATCATTTGAGTTTGTTATTTTCATGCGCGCACGCACACACATTCAAGCACATGCATGCGCACACTCACACACACACACACACACACACACACACACACACACACACACACACACACACACACACACACACACACGCGCACGCACGCACGCACGCACGCACGCACGCACGCACGCACGCACGCACGCACGCACGCACGCACGCACGCACGCACGCACGCGCACACGCACACAAGCATGCAGGCATGCACACTCACACACGCACACAGAACTCTCTCTCTCTGTCTCTCTGTCTTTCTGTCTGTCTGGCTCTTTATGCTAGGGCTGGGTGGTACTAAAAGAAACTATGCTTTATTCATTATTCTGGTATGATAAAAGGTATCTTGTTGTAGATTCATGTCTTCGTTCTTATTTAGGTTACAATAAATGCAGGTTCTGTGGCCTAATGCAGGTTCTGTGGCCTAATGCAGGTTCTGTGGCCTAATGCAGGTTCTGTGGCCTAATGCAGGTTCTGTGGCCTAATGCAGGTTCTGTGGCCTCCGACTCATCTTTCACTGTCTCTTCCTTTGTCTGTCTGTCTGCCCGTCTCTCTCCCCTTCCTTCCCCATTGTTGCTGTTGTTGTCGTTGCTGTTGCTGTTTGTTGTTGTTGTTGTTGTTGTTGTTGTTGCTCTTGTTGTTGTTTTCCTTCTTGTTCTTGTTCTTGTTGTTCTTCTTGTTCTTGTTGTTCTTCTTGTTCTTGTTGTTCTTCTTGTTCTTGTTGTTCTTCTTGTTCTTCTTGTTCTTCTTGTTCTTCTTGTTCTTGTTGTTCTTCTTGTTCTTCTTGTTCTTCTTGTTCTTGTTGTTCTTCTTGTTCTTGTTGTTCTTCTTGTTCTTGTTGTTCTTCTTGTTCTTCTTGTTCTTCTTGTTCTTGTTGTTCTTCTTGTTCTTGTTCTTCTTCTTGTTCTTGTTCTTCTTCTTGTTCTTGTTCTTCTTCTCTCTCTCTTTTTCTTTTTGAGTGTGTCTCTATGCGCGTATGATCATGCCACAACACATGTGTTCCAACCTGCATTTGACCATTATCTTTTCAACGTCAATACTCTGACAGGCCTTCCTCACCGTCCACCCCCCCCCCCCCCCCGCTCCCTACCCAACCTCACCCAGTCTTGTCTCCCGCTTCAGAAAAAAACTAACCGCAAAACAGAACAGAAGGAAGCCTCAAAGAAATGATTACACTGTTTACCACATGGTGATCATAAGCGGGTTTTGTTTTCTCCCTGTTCTGTGGATCCCCAAGACAGGCACGTTGAAAGCAAATTTCCTGCGTTCTCCTCTATGTCCGCGCTTTTGAATGCAAGAGCACGCTGCCAAGCATGCGCATACACTCACAGATTTGCAAACACACGGGCACATTCATATGGAGAGAGAGAGAAGAAGAAGAAGAAGAAGAAGAGAAGAAGAAGAAAGAAGAAGAAGAAGAAGAAAAAGGAGAGAGAGAGAGAGAGAGAAAGCCTTTGCAGGTCGGACTGCATTATGCGCAATAAGAAATACGAAGAAACCACCTGTGCATACACTCATATATCTGCTAACACACACTGACATTCATATGAATAGAGAGAGAGAGAGAGAGAGAGAGAGAGAGAGAGAGAGAGAGAGAGAGAGAGAGAGAGAGAGAGAGAGAGAGAGAGAGAGAGAGAGAGAGCGCTTACAGGTCTGTTTGTACCACACATGAGAAATGCGAAGATTCCACTGCGTCACCTCGATACTTCCCCTTACCCCTAACTCCCTCTCCTGCTTTCCATCTATCTGGACATGGCACATAACCAGATTGTGGATAGTGGATTCACATTTACCTCAGCCATCTACCTTATTGTTTACACCCGCGTCTATTGTTTTGTGTGTTTGTCTGTACATAAACAAAATCGGGCGAAAACTACTGAACCAGTTTTAACGTATAGCCCTTTAGAATTCAGGGAGGACCATTTAGCATTTTGACAGAGGCCTAGATGTTCATCAGCGTGACAATAGCTGCTTGTGCTTCGTGTGTCCTTGCAGTGACGTCTCGATCGGTGGCCCCACCTCCTACCCCACCCTTTTCCTCCCTTCCTCTAACAACAACACTGCAACGACATACAGTGTACCCAACGTTCTTGACTGAATCTCCAGCAGCTGTGAGTGAAGGGGTAGTGATGGCGTTGGTTTTATCAGTTCTGTTTTCTTCGCGTTGTTCCTGAGCTCTGTTCCTGCTGATGCCATTGCTCTGTTCCTGCTGATGCCATTGCTCTGTTCCAGCTGATGCCATTGCTCTGTTCCTGCTGATGCTATTGCTCTGTTCCTGCTGATGCCATTGCTCTGTTCCTGCTGATGCCATTGCTCTGTTCCTGTTGATGCTATTGCTCTGTTCCTGCTGATGCTATTGCTCTGTTCCTGCTGATGCTATTGCTCTGTTCCTGCTGATGCCATTGCTCTGTTCCTGCTGATGCTATTGCTCTGTTCCTGCTGATGCTATTGCTCTGTTCCTGCTGATGCCATTGCTCTGTTCCTGCTGATGCCATTGCTCTGTTCCTGCTGATGTCATTGCTCTGTTCCTGCTGATGCCATTGCAGGTGGTCTCGTTCTGCGTGATGCCGTAGTTTTTGTGAGTGGAGCACCAGGTCGTCAAAAGTCAAGTTATTCCAGCTGTGTCCAGACTGTCCATGTCATCCATTATTCCTGTTTGTTGTTGCGATCTTCATGATCCAGCTGATGCTCAGAAGAAAAAGGAAAGGTGACAGTGGACACTCTCCATATGCAATTTTGACATGAAAACTGACGACTCATCTCCTTATGCAGTACCGCATGGCTATGTCTTGTCAGATTCATTGGACAGGAAATTAAACAGCCCTGCATTATTTGTCTTGGTAGGTCACTGAACCAAGGACCTAAACAGCTTGCATGGCA
>CM031607.1:73246041-73258541 GCA_018398815.1 Conus ventricosus | reverse complement strand
AACAAACCTAAGCCTTCTGTTCAGGAAAGATAATTTTCTTTGACCTATACTCAGTCTTTAACTCTGCCTCAGTATCTCTTCTCAGCTGCTTCGGAGTTGTCACTTCTTTCATCTTTTTCGCATCCACGTTAGGTCTGCAGCCACATAATCGTCAGTGATGATTTATCTCCCTTAAGTGTACGTTCGTTCTCTCTCTGTCGCTGTCTCTGTCTGTCTCTGTCTCTCTCTCTCTCTGTCTCTCTCTCTCTGTCTCTCTCTCTCTCTCTCTCTCTCTCTCTCTCTCTCTCTCTCTCTCTCTCTCTCTCTCTCACTCCGTGTATGTGTGTATGTCTTGAACTGAATATCTCTGTGTATCTATATATGTTAATCTATTTTTTTTCTATATCTTACGGCCTCTGTCTTTCCAGATATTCTCTCTCTCTCTCTCTCTCTCTCTCTCTCTCTCTTCTCTCTCTCTCTCTCTCTCTCTCTCTCTCTCTCTGCTCAGTCTGTCTTACCTTCTTTCATTTTCTCTTTCTTTTCCTCTTCATCTTCTTCTCTGTGCTGTCACTGTGAGCGAATTCGTGCGTGTATGCACATGTGCGTGTGTGTTTCCGTCGTTCAACTCTCACATCACAGGCAATATAGTCGATGATAGAGGAGAGTTATTTCCATTTTGTGTGGACCAGATCGAAGTGCAGCGCGGTTAACCGTTTCTTCACAGATTGATCTTTCACGATTTAATGAGAACGATGGCCCCTTCAGCTTCATTCACCCAAGATAACAACAGCCCCAGATTGACAGATAATTGATCTGTGGCTGATTGTGGAAGACAAATTGGACAGAAAAACACAAACAAACGACATCATGCCCAGGATGTTGAAATGTTTAGGGGCTGAGGTAGTGCAGCACACAGAAAAAGTATGAAAAAACGTTTTCTTCTTCAACTCTTTGTTAGATAACAAGAACACTCCGGTTCTGCTAAACTGATGGCTCGGCTTTACCTCGATTCTTGACACAACAAGGGAAACAGTTTGTCTTGACTCATATGTGCTGGGGACTGGGGATGGAAAGGAAGAAAAGGAAGAAAATGTGACGGGAGGGTGGTGGTGGGTGTTGATTGTAGGGAACTGGCAAGGCAGGAGTGTGGGGAGGGAATATGGGTTGAACTGGGAGTCAGAGATGGGAGTTGTGTTGCGAGAAAGGGCATTACAGTGGAAGGGAGGATCGGACGGTGTGTTTTAGTTTCTTGAGGTGATTCTTTAGATTTCTTATCACATCAGATCGGCCAAACTGTAATCCCGTTCTTATAGTTGCTGTGCCTGCCAGTGTGTCTGTCCTCTCATATCCTTTAATACCAATAGAAGGCAGTGTGTCTGTCCTCTCATATCCTTTAATACCAATAGAAGGTTGCGCATTGCTTCATGCCAAGTAGGGCTTCGCATTCCACTCTCCATTTTTTTTATTAGGTTCATGGAGTCAGTCAAGTATCATGGCTTGTTGCATTTTAAACTGGTACGTGAATGAGAGCCAGTGTAGTTTGTGTCGCTGTTTCTATCTCCATTGTTAACCTTGTCTTCCTGGATAGTTTGGCCATTTTCCTTCACGTGTATCCCTAGCCTGATTTACCTTTAGTGATGGAACAGTCAGTGTACGTAACAATATCTTCTTTTGTGCCAGGTTTTCTACCTGCATCTGAATTCTGCGTTGGCTTTGCCTTCTGGCCATTCTCGACAGTGTCTTCCAAGCTCTGGAGCGATGGCAATTTGGCAGAGCTGTTTGAAGTGTTCTGGTTACTTTTCCCATTCCTTCGTTTCTTTGAGTTCTGCTAACTGGCACTAAAACTGTATATTGTTTTCTGCCTGTCCCATGACTTTCCACGTCCTACATTTTGTTTCCTAGACTGCCTCATGTAGTGGGTTTTCATCTGTTCTAGCTTATGTCTTGCCGGTGTCGACGGAACGTGAAGAACGTATCGCATGGTCTCAACGGTGTATTCTTCATGGTTTTCAAGATCAGTTTGGTTGCGTCATTTTGAATTCTTTCTAATTTGAGAAGACTGGTTGCGGATAGTGTTGTAAGCCCTAATTCATAATCAATCATACTGAGTACAACTGTGTGATACAGTCGGTAGAGATTAAGTTGTTTAATGCCTTTAGCTGCCATTGTTTTCATGGCAGACATGACTTTTTTGCAATATTCTCAATATGTCTTTTCCTTTTTCTTATTGTATTCGTTTTGCATTTACATTCTTTTTGCATTTAAGAACAATATTCTCAACATGTTTCTAAAAAAATTTCTTCTCTTGGGGTGTTCGTGAATATGCCCCTGTCTAATTGAAGGTCGATTGCTCTGATGTAAACTGTGATAATTCCACATCTTTGTTCAAAATATTGCATGTCTATGATGTATGGCGCTTTCAAATAATACCCTTGTAAAATGTGTCTAGAAGTGCCTTATTTCTTTTGCTGCTTTCAGTAATATGTTAACTGTATTTTGACTCACTACTTTTTCATGGTGTATTTCTTGACACTAGGAGATGATTATCACATTAAGATAGGATTTACTCCTATTGATCTATGAAATTTGGAATTAATTCCACCAATAGGGTGTTACTTACTTCTGCAATTCAGAAGACGCCATTATGTATTTTTTTAATACATCGTCTACTTTTTTAATACGAAAAAGCGCAAAGTTTTTCTTATTGCTCCTGAATTGATAATGGAAACGATCAATTTTTTTCTAATGTTGTAAAATCCGCCATCATGCGAAAACACACACACACACACACACACACACACACACAACACACACACACACACACACACACACACACACACACACATGCGCGCGCGCGCGCGCGCACAAACACACACACACACACACACACTCATGCATGCACATACGCACTCTCGCAAACGTGACAACACACACACACACATAGGCACATACATACATCACAGGTCTGTCCTCATAACAGAGAGAGAGAGAGAGAGAGAGAGAGAGAGAGAGGAGAAGAGGAGAGAGAGAGAGAGAGAGAGAGAGAGAGAGAGAGAGAGAATGACAATGACAATGACAATGACAAAAAGTTTAATGAGCCAGGCCTTCTGCCCATGTCAAGGGAGGGGGTACAAAGGGAAATCATGTCAGGATACTACATTGCAAATGAATATGATTAACATCCATACTAACCTGCAGACGAAATAGCAAGATTACGGATTTTAAATGCATCAGTTAGATATGCAGCAAGTCTGCACATACATTTAGTATCACACATCAGTAACGATAACCTGAAGAAGAAGGGTAATTGTAATACTTACAGGGAATGTATTTTTCTCTAACATTGAGTATTTGGGACAGACGCATATAAAATGAAGTTCACTTTCTGGGACACTCTCACAAAATGGACAGTTAGGGGAGACATTATTAGAGTATCGGTACCGATGCGTTCGTAATGCTGAAACACCTAATCTAAATCTGATTAAGGTCTTTTTCAGTACACATTGTTTAGGTCGAATAAGTATTGAGATGTACCAAACGATAGTTTGAAAGAAGCATAAAATGTATACCGACTTTTATCTCTCAACTGAGCCTCCCATCCTTGAATGAAACAATCGATTAGTCTTTGCTTGAATTCTCTGAGAAAAAGATGAATATTTTGAACACCTTGGTGTCCCCATACATGTCCGAATCCATATTTGTATAAAGTAAAGCATACGGCAGAAACCCAATTGTTCTGATTGTTATAGTGAAGAGCTAACAGCATTTTATAAGATTTTAAAGCAGACGCTCATCAGACATTCTCAAAAGTTTCAACCAATATTTAACACATCTTGTATAAGTATGAACATAAAGAGGATATCTACCACATTCACCATAAACCAGGACATTAGGTGTCTTAACGCTAACATTTAACAATCTTTTCAACGCAAAGAGGTGTACTTTTTTCAATCAAATTCTGATTTGCAATCAATCCCCAAACTTCAGAGCCATAAGTTAGCATTGGTAGGATTTGACAATCAAATAATTTAAAGAACACTTTTGGATGCTTTTCACCGAGGGACCACAACAGTTTTAAGATACATACAACTCCCTCTCTTTGCTTTCGCAGCTCTATCTTCCATAGCGTAGGAGAAAGAGAGGGAAGGAGAAAAAATGATACCAAGGTATTTATACTGATTGACCACTTCTAGCTTATTGCTACCAAAGAACCATTTTTCTCTCGCTGCAATGTATCCGCCTTTTGCGAAAGACGACCACTTTAGTTTTATCTAAATTAACTGATAAATTCATTCTATGCGAGGCATCCCTCAAAATATTCAGCTGTCGTTGCAGACCAATAACCGAGAAAGATAGTAACAGAACATCATCAGCAAAAAGTAGTATCAAAATTTCCATTAAATCTGGGGATAGCTTTACACCGTGTTTACCATTACGGGTTACATCGATTGCAAGTTCATTAATAAATAGCGAGAATAAAACTGGACTGCAGTTGTCTCCTTGTCTCAGGCCACGAGGACAGAAGAATGGTTCAGTGCACTGGTTGTTCACTTTTACACTAGCTTTGACAGTTTCATACATGGCTTTGACAGCTTTGTACATTTTACCTCTGATTCCTTTCTTCTTTAATATCATCCAAAGGTACTGCCTGTTAACTAAGTCAAAGGCCTTTTTGAAATCAATAAAGGCAACGTATAGCTTGCTCCGATTGAGTAACTGCTTTTGAATTAGTGCCAGAAGGGTAAAAATGTGATCAATTGTACTACGATTTCGTCTAAAACCAGCTTGAGATGAATCAATTAAATCATTATCTTCGACCCATTCAGTAAGTCTTTTATTAAGGATATAACTGTACAACTTACCTCCAATATCTAGCAAGGAAATACCCCTGTAATTGTCGGGACAATCAGGATCACCCTTTTTTATACACAGGCAGAATGAGAGACTGAGACCAACTTTTAGGAAAACTACCAGAATCAAACAGTTTATTGAAGTATTGAATTAAAAATAGAATGACTTCTTGAGATGAGTTTTTATAAAATTCACCACTTAATCCATCGGGACCAGATGCTTTTTCCATATTTCAAAGCTTTTATAGCATCCTCAATTTCCCATTGCTCTATCGCTCTGTCTAGTGGAGCACAGTCCAAGTTTGTGTCTACAGGCAAGTTAGTTTGAAACGTTTCTTCAAAATCTGGTTAAATCAGTATCGTTAGATAGATCACTATTAAAAACCAACTTGAAATGATCAAACCATTCACCAGAAGTGATCGAATTATGCTTTAATACTTTAGATATAAGAACAGATTTAACAGTTCCCCAAAAACGTTTAGGATCGCCACTACTATTCACAAGGGTACTAGAATTGAGTGTTTATGTTCGGATCTCTTAACGCTAAGCAGATTTTTATACTGTCTCCTTGAAATCACATACATATATCTGTAATATATCATTTGTAGCTTTTTACTATCATTGTCAACATCATTTTTTACAATACTGTTGCAAACTCGTGAAATGTTCGTAAAGCTTTACGTACTTCACGTCTTTTTTTCTGCACATACTCTGTCAAACCATGGCTTTTGTCTGAAACTATCTACCCTAAATGTCTTTAACATACTTTTTCCAGCCATCTTGAGACCACCAATGAATGAGGCTAATGAGGCATCAATATCAAGATCTATTAAATTACTAGCATCTTGAATTAGTTTCTTAACATCATTATCATTAAACATTGCACAATAATCATTTTTCTTTTCATTATTCCACACAAACTTAATAACTTTACTTGTCGTAGAATGTGTTGAGGTGGGTTTCAGTTCAATGGCCTTAGGTACTTCAAGAAACATCTCTACAGGCATATGTTTTGAGTCAGTTCTGGGAATAACGTTTAAATATGAACCCACATGAAACATACATTCAGATACAATAAAGTAATCAATAACACTACATCCATTATAGGCAATGTAAGTGAAGTTTCCCCCCTCATCACCCAAAACAAGTCCGTTCATGATAATCAGGTTATATTGATCACATATTTGAAGTAAATATTTACCAATTCATTTGTAACACCATCCTTTGACTCCCTACGAAATCTGTACACAGCTTTGAATCCTCTGTATTTTCACCAATAAAGTCGTCTATGGAAAATTCAGAAACATTACCATTGCCTGTTCTGGCATTCAAATCTCCAAAAACAATGAGAGGTAGTTCACCATATTCTTCAAATAAATCAGCGATACAGTTATCCAAAAAACATAAACCATTATCAATTTCAGTTTCAGCATAATAAACACTATTTGAAGGTGGGATATACAAACCAATCAGAAACAGTCAGAATAAAAACCCGTTAGTAGTTTCGATATCTTGAGAACCAAGCAGTTGTCATATCAATTGTGACATGTGTAATAAATCTAGTCAGCTTTTTCTTTACAAGAAGTGCAATTCCACCGGACAGTCTAGCGGTAACGGAATCAGAAACTTGAATACCAGGAGAAATAATATACATCATGATAAGGAAACAAGTGACTTGGGAAGGAAACTGAAAAAGTTTCAACGAAAAGAATGAAATCATAAAACAGACACAAAGAGCGAACCTCATGATCATATATTGTTGACATACCTTCCACATTGTAAGTTAAGAACCGTAATGTTTTGGCATCTTTTAAAATGCCAGATTGTTGAGCCGTGGGGTGATTTGAAACACAGGCAGGCCGAATTCCTAGCTACTAGAGGGGCAGGGGCTGTACGAGGAGTGGTAGTGAATGTGTCTGTCAGGTGTGTTTGGCGACATTTGGCTCTGCTTCGGGTTTGAGGTGGGTGGCATGGTGATTTGACTGGGTTTCGTTTTCAAATGAAACTTGAGGAATGAAGTAAGAACAGGCAGGGACTGGTCACTAACTAAAGGAGACTGCTGGGACTGAAACAAGGGCTGAGAAAAAGACTGACTTTCAACATCGTCGGAGTTCCAGGTATCCACAGGGTCTAGAACGGAGGAATGGTCGGCAGAAACAATTCCACTGGACAAGAAACCATTCAATTTGTCCGTTGTCACAGGCACAGTATGGGCAGGTGGACCAGCTTGAGTATATACACTGTTTTGCGAACATGCACTGAGCGGTTGGAGTAGCGCTGATCACACTGGAAGCCGTGGTGGTGCGGGAGAATGAGGTGACAGTTTTCTGGTAGACGGAAGGTTTATCAGCGAGTTTATCACTCACACTGTCCACTGGATCAGGTGCGAGGGTCTCCTGGCTGGCAAGGTCCAGGTCCTGTGGAACAGCAGCACCGTCACCAGAAGCGGAAGGAGCAGAACTTGGTGAAGCTGTCTGGCGAACACTGGCCTTGTTCGCGGCGCTCTCTGAGGACGTGGCGTTGGGGCTGAAGAGGGAGGGCAGGGCGCGGAGCGGGATGTCGGGATAAGCGCAGGGCAAGAGGATCCGTCGTTCTGCTGAGCTGAGGCATGTGGACGTCTGAGGGCAGGAAAGGATTCCATATCAGAGGGAGGAGGTGGGCTGACAGATTGCCGCGGGTGGTTTTTAATTTCAGCGTGATGGCTTTGCGGAGAACGTTGTCTGCCAGCACGGTATCCATGGCGCTGCTCTCTTCTGTTGTCGTCAACATGCAGGCGTCCGTTGCGAAAGAAGGCACGTCGTCCTTCTTCCTTCTCACGTCTGATGACATTCTGCTGTCTATTCGTGAGATCGCCACCCACACGAATGTTCAGCGTATCCGCCAAGTCCTTTCTGCTGTCCTTTTCACTTAGAACTGACAGTTTATCACTCCACCAGTGTAATTTCGCAATGAGGGGACGGGGGTAGGCAGAATGTTCTCTTTTTCCGTCCCACACGATGGACCCGTTCAACATCATCCAGGGACCAAGTTTTGCAGGGGTAAAACCTGTTCAGAAGCTGAACAACCTTCCTGGCGCAATCAGAATAAGTTTCATTTTCTTCCTCGTAGACGTTGAAAAATTTCACATTGTTTTGTCTGGAAAATGCTTCGAGCTTATCAATGTCATCGTCCACATTCTGACGTACTCCATCGAAGTAATCCATCCAGTCTACGACTTGTTCATATCTGCTTTCAAGGAAAGCACATTTCTTTGTCAAGACATTCACGGCGTCGTTTAATCGAGTTACATGTTCTTCCATTTGTGTGAGGAGATCAGAATGTGTAGGAAGAGAGAGAGAGAGAGAGAGAGAGAGAGAGAGAGAGAGAGAGAGAGAGAGAGAGAGAGAGAGAGAGAGAGAGAAGAGAGAGAGAGGAGAGAGAGAGAGAGAGAGGATCCAATTTGCCTGTTATGATGAGCAAACATAAATAGGGAGGTATGACCGGCATAGAAGAAACAGTAATCGCCACCTGTCTGGGGAACTTAAATGGATCCCATCACCTGGTTGACATTAATTCTGTAAAAGTGAATACAAAGATGCCTTCTCTGAGGATTAATTTCAAATTATCCTCAGCGTAATATAAAAGACTAAAAACCCGACACTTTCGAGCCTCATACACATCTAAACATATGCACCCTGGAATTCCTGACCTGTTCACAAGTTTTGGATTCATTATTCCTCCTGGGACTTTTTGTTTGAGCATATCGTGAGTGTTCGTGGACAAGCTCACAGCTCTAATATGGCCTCTCTGGACGGCTGGACTGTAATATGGCCTCTCTGGACGGCTGGACTGTAATATGGCCTCTCTGGACGGCTGGACTGTAATATGGCCTCTCTGGACGGCTGGACTGTAATATGGCCTCTCTGGACGGCTGGACTGTAATATGGCCTCTCTGGACGGCTGGACTGTAATATGGCCTCTCTGGACGGCTGGACTGTAATATGGCCTCTCTGGACGGCTGGACTGTAATATGGCCTCTCTGGACGGCTGGACTGTAATATGGCCTCGCTGGACGACTGGACTGTAATATGGCCTCTCTGGACGGCTGGACTGTAATATGGCCTCTCTGGACGGCTGGACTGTAATATGGCCTCTCTGGACGGCTGGACTGTAATATGGCCTCTCTGGACGGCTGGACTGTAATATGGCCTCTCTGGACGGCTGGACTGTAATATGGCCTCTCTGGACGGCTGGACAGTAATATGGCCTCTCTGGACGGCTGGACTGTAATATGGCCTCTCTGGACGGCTGGACTGTAATATGGCCTCTCTGGACGGCTGGACTGTAATATGGCCTCTCTGGACGGCTGGACTGTGATATGGCCTCTCTGGACGGCTGGACTGTAATATGGCCTCTCTGGACGGCTGGACTGTAATATGGCCTCTCTGGACGGCTGGACTGTAATATGGCCTCTCTGGACGGCTGGACTGTAATATGGCCTCTCTGACGGCTGGACTGTAATATGGCCTCTCTGGACGGCTGGACTGTAATATGGCCTCTCTGGACGGCTGGACTGTAATATGGCCTCTCTGGACGGCTGGACTGTAATATGGCGTCTCTCTTAGTGTCTGCCTTCCTGTGCCTGTTTCAAGTGCCCTCTCTCTCTCTCTCTCTCTCTCTCCTCTCCTCTCCTCTCTCTCTCTCTCCTCTCTCTCCGCGCTCATGCATATGTAGAAACATGTTTTGTGAGCACATTTGACCACAGGCCGTTCTTTTTCAGAGATGCTGAACTTTTTTCTTTCTTTTCACTCAAGGAAAGGAGGCAATAGGGCCATTCATTTGTTGAGAAAGACACCAAACAGAGGAGCTGTCAACAGAATGATCACGCCGTAATAACAGATCGTGATGCTGAGGCAGAGTTTGTCCCCCCCCCCCCCCCCCCCCGTTCTGCGATACTGAATTACTGGGGCGAAATAGATCGATCTGTTCACTCGATTTTCCTTTCGACTGTCCATTGAAAGGAAAAGCAGTGGGGAAGGTGGAGGTGGTTAAGTGGAGGAGGTGGAATGGAAAGGAATCGGGCAGGAGGAGAAAACTGGCGGTACGGCGTAAAGAATGGGTGTCTTTAAGATGACAAAACTGTGTTCTGTGGAAAACAAATGGAACCAGAGATTCTCTACAGAGACTGATGAAAATGAGGGTGTAAAAGGATGGATATGGAGTGGATGTGTGTGTGTATGTGTGTGTGTGGAGGGGGGGGATGGATGTGAAAGCGTAGGTGTGAATGGTGGATGTGAGAGGGTGGATGATGGGTGGGGGTGTAGACGGGGTTGAAAGTGTAAGGGTGTGTGCAGTAGGGTAGGTTTGGGAGGATGGATGAGGAAGAGTGGGTATGGAAGGGATGAAACGAAAGGATCCATGTGGATGGTGTGAATCTGGATATATGTGTACTGTATTCATTCTTCACTCCCCTCTCCATTCCCCTCTCCCATTGCGCATACAGAGACGCTTGCCAACGCACACGTAGAAAGAAAGCTATTAACGGTATAAGACCAGCAGTGCACATATGCTGGGATATGCACATACGTGCATGTGTGCGTGAGTGCTCAAGCGCATGCATACATGCATGTGTGTGTACGCGCGCGCGCGAACGTGTGTGTGTGTGTGTGTGTGTGTGTGTGTGTGTGTGTGTGTGTGTGTGTGTGTGTGTGTGTGTGTTGTGTGTGTGTGCGTGTGTGTGTGCTCGCGCGTATTTGTGTGGTGTGTGTGTGTGTGTGTGTGTGTGTGTGTGTGTGTGTGTGTGTGTGTGTGTGTGTGTGTGTGTGTGTGCGTGCGCGCGCGCGCGTGCGTGCTTGCGTGCGTGCGTGCGTGTGCGTGTGTGTGTGTGTGTGTATGTGTGTGTGTGTGTGTGTGTGTGTGTGTGTGTGTGTGTGTGTGTGTGTGTGTGTGTGTGTGCGCGCGCGCGTGCATATGTGTGTGTGTATGCTAGTATGTGTGTGTGTGTGTGTGTGTGTGTGTGTGTGTGTGTGTGTGTGTGTGTGTGTGTGTGTGTGTGTGTGTGTGTGAGTGAGAGAGCGTGCGTGCGTACCTGCCTGCATGTGTGTGTGTGTGTGTGTGTGTGTGTGTGTGTGTGTGTGTGTGTGTGTGTGTGTGTAGTGAAGGTTAGTATCAAAAGACATGGCGGGAAAGTGTACAGAAAGTGTCCAGCCCCACGTGTTTTCCTCTTTGCAGCCGACACAGATCTTCAGTGACACCAACACTAGGACCCTTAGGGCACTTTGATAGTAAAGATAAACGACGACGACTGTTGACCTCCATCGTCTGAACAGAAGTTTTCCATAACTATCCAACACAAGAAGTCTCCGAGGGTGATAGAATTCTCTGCAGCACCACAATGCAATATGAAATATTGATGGGCTAAGGATCCTTGACTTGTAGGTCGGTTCGGGGCTTGCAGCGGGGTTCTAGATCCTGAAAGAATGGGTGCTTTGTGGAATGTAATGTGTAGGATGCAAATCCACAAGTTCAAGACAGACTTCCCCCATCTGAATAGTCATACTCTCTCTCTCTCTCTCTCTCTTAAAGTAAAACATCTGCTGATTCTTTGATGTTATTCTAATATTCCACGTGCAATTTTCGCCATCACATTTTTTAAAAGTTTTATTGCCATTGTCTTTTCGTGGGCTTGTCATTATAAATTGATTTCAAGTTAAATCATTTTCGTTGTTGATGCCGTATTGGTGCTGAGGAGAAAGGGGGGGGGGGGGGGGGGGGGGGGGGGAGGGGGAGACATCAGTCGACAACGTCTGCAGATCTCCTGCTGTATCTCTTCTCACACTGATACAGTTCTAGATCCAGTAGAACACACACACACACACACACACACACACACACACACACACACACACACACACACACACACACACACAGAGTTCCAGATCCAGTAGAACACACACACACACACACACACACACACACACACACACACACACACACACACACACACACACACACACACACACACACGCGCGCGCGCGCGCGCGCGCACACACACACACAAGCGTGCGCGCGCGCCCGCTAACGTACGCTTTCATACGGAAAATATTTAACTTTTTTCTTATGCCTTTAGTTAGATTTCCTTCTATTTGTCTGTTGGCAGACGTCTGTGTGTGCGCTTAAATCACACTAGAACTGCTTTTTCCCATTAGATGCTGAGTGATTTATTTTCATCGAACCAGGCTTGAGTTACGCGCTCCAAAAGACTGTTTTGGCTTTCACAGGGAATGATGTTCTAAAAGTGGTTCCACTCTCCAGAGTAGCTCTTGTGATCGGAGGCTTTTATCCAGCCCTGCCTGGACCTTCTGCCAGAGGAGGCCACGCTTGAGTTTTGCAGTGTTGAAAGTAGCTATTATGATCCGAGGACGTCCTGGTTGGCTAGGCACAATTTGGAGTTTCAGGAATGCTCAGATTAATCTACAGTCAGTCCAGCGGGCCACACCATGCATAGCCCTTGCGATGCGTACTTCTTGAATGTCTGCCTGACTATGATGTGATCATTTAGGCGCTTTCGCCTCGAGTGCATCCTTGTGGTCTTGAATTTGTCTGCCTAGTGGATCGTGGTGTTGGTGACACACAAATGAATATTCAGCGCATTTGTTGAGGAGGAGGAGGCCATCGCTGGGTGATACACA
>CM031607.1:73236041-73241041 GCA_018398815.1 Conus ventricosus | reverse complement strand
GATCTACAGAACGGTCTGCACCACATAGAACGGAGAACATACGACACCACTGCCATGCACAAAATCCTCTGACCTTCCTTGCGTACTGCCCTCTGAGGGACATCGTGCGTTGCCATAGCATCGTCAGGGGTCCACTGTGAATTCCACCAAAGCGGTGACGTTTTCACTCAACTGTTTTGCTTCTTTTGTTCGTCTGTCTGTCTGTAAAGAAGACTATGCAAAAACTGCTGAGCCAGTTTGAACGTGTTGCCGATCAGGATAAAGAAGATAACGCAAACACTACTAAACCAGTTTGAACGTGTTGCCTATAAGAAACAAAGAACATCACACAAGAAAAAATACCAGAGCCAGTTTCAATGTGTTTGTCCATCAGAAAACGAAGCAAACGCAAACACTACTGAGCTAGTATTGTGAACGTGTTGCCGATGAGGATAAAGAAGACAACGCAAAAACTATCATACCGGTTTGAATGTTTTGCCAATCAGGATCAAAAGATGGCTCTGGGATCCGTTCAAATTAGGTAGAGGTCTCGACTCTGACACGTATTCTTCCAGTTTTACTTGATCCATATCATCCTCATTGCCACTCCAACGGCATTTCTGGCTCCAGGTTCACAGTTATATCCTGTTTTGTCCAGGCACAGCCCAACACTGGCAACCTACATGGAGCAGTGATTGCCAAGTTGTCATGAGGCAACCCACCAGAGAAGGCACACTTTGGTGGTATTCATAGATGCTTGGGACGATCCAGCATTCCAAGGACACCGCCTCTTAAGCTTCTCTAGTAGCTGAGCCAGCATGAGCAAGCGTCCCCTGCAGAGGTCCCAGTCACGTCCAATCAAGAACAACAGTAGTCTCCGTCAGTTCGCCAGTTATACGAGACGTCGACATTAACTTATCACACGCACAGGGGACATCGACAGTGAGGTCACCACGAGAGACGATTATGAAAGGTCAGAGAACCTGAGATTATGTTCAACGCTGATCCGCCGGAGAATGAGGATGATGAAGATGATGATGAGTTCTATTCAGGAGGGAGACTGCTTGATTGGGCTGTATTTTACGTTTACTGTAATGACGTATTCTGGCGTCAACAAATTGACATCTGCAGTATCGGCTGGGAAACAATGAGTAGGTACTTTCAGATACGGTACCATTAATGGGACAAAACTCTACAATATCGTTCAAGCGTTCCCTTTCTTGTCATGTGGAATATTTATAGCCCAATCAACTGAATGCCTTAGGCGTCTGCAATAAGCAAGTACACACATCATATTACAAGCCAAGTGAATTAGAATAACGGCCAACACACAAAATGCACCCTGCAGTCACACGCTTGTTCCACACCCGCGCGTACCCTCCAACTAGCCTCGCCCTTTCACACTCTATCTCTCTCCACCTATCACCCACTTCTCAAACAAAATCAATTATCATTAGATTAATAAACACGGGTAATTAAGCACATATTCCTGAAAACAGTGCCGACACATGTTTGTACAGAAAAGAGAGATACAATGCCTGAGTTGTTTTGGGAGAGTGTTTGAGACAGAAGTGTCCTGATAGGCGAAGGAGCGCCGCCCACAAGCTTTAGTACGAACACGAGGAATGTGGAAGAAACTAGTCTCAGAAGAAGAACGGAATTTACGTGATCGGGTACACAAGCGCAACAGATTTGTTCGATATTGAAGCCAGGACGGTTAAAAAAGTGATTGAGAGTTTTAAAGTTGCTGGAGATCCTTTGATGAACATGGATCAAGTGAAAGAGCGCAATAATGGGGAAATAGGGTCAAATGTAGATGAGCAAAAGAGGAGACTGGAAGCATGATTTTGGACTTGAAAATTTTGATGAGACAACATAGGAAGCTAGACAACAGAACATAACAATAATCCAGACGAGAGGCCATAAACGCGCGGCACAAGTCTACAGACAAGGCGCAAACACAGCATAAATCTTTCAAAGACATGGCTTTGATGGGAACTAAGCCCACAACCCCCCATTCCACGGTTCGCAACATTTACCACCGCGCCACGACAGTTGCTGCGATTGAATAAAAAACAAACAAACAAATGATGTAACTTGCGGGTGGTTATCAATAAGGGCAGGTTACCGCAGACCGGGAATAAGCCAGGGTTGGACAAAATGAGTTCCAGACCTTCCCTCCCCTGACCTTCCCCTATTTCCTACTTCTCTACCCCTTTCCACTGTCTGCAACTTTCGCAGCAGATTCAGTTTAGAAATCGCCTGCTTGTGTGTCTGTTTTGCGTGTCTGGGTGATAACACCATCCCAATCCCTCGTGTATCTAAATGTCTATTTATTTTTTGTTGTGTGTGAAGTTTGAAAGAGGTCGCGTGACAATCGACTGCCTCATCTACTAACCATCTCACTCATCCCCACTGCCTCGCTTCCCCTGCGTCAACTATTTTTTTTTCTGGCTTTGTAAAATTCGTGTGAAGACTTGTCCACTTCGTAGCTTTTCCATGTCTATTCCTACTTCTTACATGCTTCCTGTTCTTCTTTAGTGAAAAAAAAAAACGGCAATCGCAAAAGAGCAATCCGATCTGGGTGAATCCTTGTCATGATAGAGTGTATGGGGTTGAGGAAGCATTTGAACGATGGAACTTTCTGTCTGAAAGCTTTTGCTGTTATTTCTCCCTATGCTCAATGTTCAAGTGTCAAAATTCCGCTTGAGAAGTCCACAATACATTTGACCGCTCGTACTTTGTGGCGTGGGACTTTTGACCCCGAAGGTGCAGAGAGGCCATCCACGACAACCCTTCGCTGAGCTCGACTCTGTGTTGTCCTGTCTGCTCTGTCCAGTCAACTCCCTTTTCATTAACTCTGCCTCAGCTGCTTCTGGGCAGTCCGTTTTTTTTAAATCTCCCCTGCGTATTCAGGTCAAAACCAGACGAGTGGTGTTGGATGCTGGCGTTTGAAGGGTGTATCCTATCCAGTCCCAGTGAATCCTCAGGATCCGTGTGGAAAACCTGCTCTTGTCCGCCCTTTGCCACCAGTCCTCACTGCAGAATCTGCAGAAACCTACCTGCTGGTTTTCGAAGGTTGGAGTCGGCTGCCTCTTTCATTCTCTCCAGGACTTTGTCAAGCACTGGCAGAAGAACAATCCTTGGACAGCTGCTGCAGTTCCTAAAACCCCTTTTCTTTAGAAGCTGTACGATGATTCCTTCACTCCACGTGGCCAGGGTTTGCCCCTCTTTCAAAATGTTGCTGAAGAGGATTTCGACAGTCAGTGATATATTCATTTCACCGCTCTTTTCTGGCTTGTAACGCTGTTATTGGAAAATACTGTTCCTCTGTCGACAGACAGCTGGGGAGACGCGCTTTGAGCAGTTTATGTGCGTAAGCTGTGGCGGCTGAAAAGATGTGCTTGTGGACAATTCCTTTGACTGTTTTGTATCATGATTTAAATCAGTGTTCTTAGCACACTGTTTTCGCCTTACTGCAAAGCACTGCATGTACGTTTATTATTCTGTCGTTCCAGATTCATATGCAAATTTGAAAAACAAACCGCTATCAACTTTATTTTGTATGCATAATCCCGCATCTGGGACGTTGGCTGCCTTATTTGCTTGTCATAGTTTAACGTCTAAAGCGATCAAGGTTGATTAGAGAGATGGAGATAGGGGTGATAGTCTATTAGCACTACAGTCATCACGTGAGGGAGATGGGGATAGGGCGATAGTCTAACACTACAGTCATCACATGAGGGACATAGAGATAGGGACGATAGCCTGTTTAACACTACAGTCATCACCTAAGGGAGATGGAGATAGGGGTGATAGTCTATTTAACACTACAGTCATCGCATAAGGGAGATGGAGATAGGGGTGATAGTCTGTTTAACACTACAGTCATCACATGACATGAGGGAGATGGAGATAGGGATGATAGTCTATTTAACACTACAGTCATCGCATAAGGGAGATAGAGATAGGGGAAATAGTCTATTTAACACTACTGTCATCAAATAAGGGAGATGAGATAGGGGTGAGAGTCTATTTAACACTACAGTCATCAAATAAGGGAGGTAGAGATAGGGGTGATAGTCTGTTTAACACCACAGTCATCAAATAAGGGAGGCAGAGACAGGGTGACAGTCTATTTAACACTACAGTCATCACATAACGGAGATGGAGATAGGGGTGATAGTCTGTTTAACACTACAGTCATCACCATCAGGTCAACAACACGTAAAAGACTG
Source organism: Conus ventricosus (assembly GCA_018398815.1). Lineage (NCBI taxonomy): Eukaryota > Metazoa > Mollusca > Gastropoda > Neogastropoda > Conidae > Conus > Conus ventricosus. Next base: position 73,236,824 of record CM031607.1, on the reverse strand, counting down.
GAAATCGCAACCTCCAACTTCGAACTTAGCGCTCTACCTTTCAGCTAACGAGACATCGACGCCTGAGGCTTCAGACGGTTTTTGGGGCCAAGAGGCGGTGACAAAGGCTGGAAGCATAGTGAGGGAGGCGAGGGGGAAAGGGGAGCTTTGAAGTTGAAGAGTTCACAGGGATGTGAAAATGTGGGCCGTTGGTGACGGAGACTAGAGAAGGGATAGAAGAGGAGGGATGGGGCGATGAGCGTGTCTGTCAGCGTGAAGTGAGTCTGTTAACGTGGAGTTGACTGTTAACATAGAGTAGGTCTATCTACGTGGAGTGGGAAGTGAGTTTGTTAACGTGGAGTTGACTGTTAACATAGAGTAGGTCTATCTACGTGGAGTGGGTCTGTAAACGTGGAGTAGACTGTTAACATAGAGTAGGTCTATCTACGTGGAGTGGGGAAGTGAGTCTGTTAACGTGGAGTTGACTGTTAACATAGAGTAGGTCTATCTACGTGGAGTGGGTCTGTAAACGTGGAGTAGACTGTTAACATAGAGTAGGTCTATCTACGTGGAGTGGGCTGTTAACGTGGAGTTGACTGTTAACATAGAGTAGGTCTATCTACGTGGAGTGGGTCTGTAAACGTGGAGTTGACTGTTAACATAGAGTAGGTCTATCTACGTGGAGTGGGTTTGTTAACGTGGAGTAGACTGTTTACATAGAGTAGGTCTATCTACGTGGAGTGGGTTTGTTAACGTGGAGTAGACTGTTAACATAGAGTAGGTCTATCTACGTGGAGTGGGGAA
>CM031607.1:73211041-73223541 GCA_018398815.1 Conus ventricosus | reverse complement strand
TGTGTGTGTGTGTGTGTGTGTGTGTGTGTGTGTGTGTGTGTGTGTGTGTGTGTGTGTGTGTGCACGAGGGCGTACGGATACACTCATTCTTGCACGCACAGTGCAGATACATACAGACATACAGAGAGAGAGAGAGAGAGAGAGAGAGAGAGAGAGAGAGAGAGAGAGAGAGAGAGAGAAGAGAGACAGAGACAGAGACAGAGACAGAGAGACAGACAGACAGACAGACAGAGGTAGAGACAGACAGAGAGACAGAGAGTTGTTTTCTTCCATTTAATTTTTCCTTTCTCTTGGCTTGTGGCTAATTTCCTCTTTTCCCTCCAACGTTTCCACACTTGAATTCTCAATAACCGTCTTCATTTCCATCCCACGTGCTGCCCTCACTGACGTCATTGTCCTCTCTGCGTACACGAGTACTGAACACCAGATGGCATCAGACCCCTCCACACATTTTATTTCTTCTTCCCCTTTTTAAAACACGAAACGTATCAGACTTCATACATCCCTATGATATGTTATCTTGACAAACTTCGGAGACACGCCACGTCTCTGGAAATTTGATGACTGAGGAACAACCCCCTGGAACATCTCAAAGTTTCCTTGAGAATGATTAGAAACAAGATGGGCGGACAAGCTGAGTACGTCATTCTCGAAACTGACTTTTTTAAAAATTCAGCTTATGTCAGTAACAAAGTTACAGAATTGTGAAACCTGATGACAGTCAATATGACGTCGTTATGTCTGGCCTCTCTCGTATTTTAAATGGAACGTGAGACAACGAAAAGAGAATTGATGAGTGGATGTGGAATGACTCATATCATTACCTGTAACTAAACTTGCATACCCCCTCCATTCACAGCACGTATCTACGACAAGACCAGGTGTCCCAACCTCTCAAGGAATGAACGTTCCCTCCCTGCCCCCATCCCCCTCCCGACCCCTGGAGTGTGGCTAGTGTGAGGAACATGGGCCCCGGGCAACACCAGAAAATCCTAGGGATAAGAACTTGGAAGGTAAGGTTCAGACAAAGCAACGAGTTTGTTTCAAATCTGGCAAGCCAGGCGATTATGCAACGTTTCGTCACGAGAAAACAAAACCCTTAATTGCTATCCTAATAGGGAGTCGTGTTACATAGGGAAGCAGCTAAGACTCATCAGATTGGAATTAGGGACACTGTCTGATGGCAACAGTCTAAAATCGGGATAAGGAAGTCCAAAGCTTTCTTAATGTAAATTTGCCTGCGACCTTGAAGTCACAGAGAGCCTTCAAGAGGTTCTGTCACACAAAGGCCACTTTGCGCTCTTCTTTGAGGTCTTTGGCAGCAGATGGGTTTGATATCCTTCAACCAGAATATCTTGAAGTTGATGCTTCCGTCGGTCGAGGGAAAGGTTGCTAAGGATGCGGAATCCTGGCTAGGACAGACGTAAGGTAATAGGGAGCCGGAATAGCTCAGTTGGTAGAGCGCCGGACCCGTAATCTTGGCGATCCTGGGGTTGCGGGTTCGAACCTCCGCCGGGGCGTTTCGGTTCAGGGGGATTTTTCCCTTGGAGTTAACTTTGGTTCTGACTCCATTTCCCATACAGTCCTTCGAATGAGACTATAAACCGAGGTTCCGTGTGTGAACGCACGCATAACATCTTGCACACACGTAAAATCCCATCACCAACTTTCAGAAGAGTAGGCCAGTTTGGTCGTTGGTATGGATGACACGTTACACATAGCATGCACCCTGCGTGAGAAATGGAAAGAATGAAGGAAGTAAGGAAATTGAGTGAAGGATATTGAACGATATTGACAAGATGACACGGGAAACGACTGAATGAAGCGCCAGCTGGCAGCTCTTCAGTCAGCACTACACAGGTAGGCAGCCCGTTGTGTAAACGAGTGTTGATTGTAAAGCGCTTAGAGCTTGGTCTGTAGCCGAGAATAGGCGCTATATAAGTATTCACTATTATTATTATTATTATTATTATTATTATTATTATTATTATTATTATTATTGTCATCCTGAGGATGAAAATCTTGCAGGAAAATGAGTCCTTCGACAAATTCCTTGCCACTGACTGTTCAGGGTTTTGTCAAAGTGAGTAGTTAACCTGTTGTTTATATCCTGTTGTGAATATCTGCTTGTGCATATTCCACTGGAACTGGACACTGGAAGAAGAACAGGCAGTTCGAATAAGCACTAGTCGAACCTCTTCCAGAGGACACTGCTAGGAAATCGTTGGTCCTGTTTACTTGACAGCGTTACAGGAGAACTGTTTCTTTGTCAATGTTATAAACTTGTCTAATAGGGGTGTCTTCGTACAATCTCGTATAGTGCTGGAAAGAGATAGTCCCTAGCGAGGCAATATCTCTGCAGGTTTCCAGTCATCAGATAACAGTTTCCTGAGCTGCCACGTTTAGCAACGGATCAAAACAGGGATCTGTCCCTTGTGCAGTTGATGTTAGTAAACCCGCTTGTAAGCCAGCTCATAGGCGTTAGTTAGAACAGCTCCTTAACTCCAACTCAGACACATTTTTCAGAAATGATCAGGATCTGGGGTACACAGAGGTCACTGATATGATCAGCTGACTGCCATCTGACTTCCATCGAATATGATTCACTTAGATTCAAGAAGGGAAAGAGCACATCTTGATACTTCTGGATAAGAAAGAGTTCCAGTCCATATGCTTCCCCAAAAGTGATCGTTTGGAAGAAAGACAGAGGACCACCAGGCTCTGCATTGACCATCTTCGGGTCAATGCAAAAACAATTCCTATTATGCCTCCTTTTCCTCGGGATCGATAAATACCTTGATGTGTCGGGTGGGGCTTCATTGTACTATGGCCTTAATCTGGTCAGTGGCCATCATCAAGTTGCAATGGATTCAAAGGACATGGATAAGATGGCATTCGTTACGCTGTTTGGCCTCTTTGAATAACTGCAGACGCCAGTGGTCTGTTGATTGCTTGCACTGCATTCCAGAAGCTGGTACAATCGACCATGAACGACGTTAAATTACAGATCCTGCTTGTCTACCTGAATGACATTCTGGTGAGGAGTACCAATTTCTAAGAACAGTTGAAGTGATGCAGATGGTGTTTGACAGGTGTCACCGATCTGTGTCAGTGTGGAAATCGTACAGACGCGCCGACGGCTCTGTATCGATTCGTAGCATCATTCCACGATGGGGGTGTAGGCTTACTGGGCCATATATGGTAGTTGTTGGGTTCAGGAAGGATGGTGGGGGTGTTGGATACCTGTATGTTCCATGCATATACTGGGTGTGCGTTTGCTACCAGGCACAGGCAGGGAAAGGATAAGTGTGGGAGAGAGGGGGTTAGCCTTCCGTCTCTTGTTTTGTGTCATGTGGAGTCCCGTTGCACGTGCAGTGTTGTAGAGTTCAGAACTCAGCAAGGGGTGAGTGCTGAGTCACCAGGCTTTAAAGTTTGGTGGGGCCGGGTGGCTATCACTTCGGTCAAGTCCTTGGTGAAGAGCAGTTGGGCTTTTGTCTTGGTGCCAGCGTTTGTGCTGTGGGTCCCGACTTCGGTCGACATGGTGAGCCGGCCCTCGTGAGCGTGTTGCTCTTGGTCGTGCAAGTCATCTGTGTTTCTGTGTGCTGCGACCCTGAGGTTCAGGTGCGGGGGTGGCCAGCCGCAGTTGTTGTCATCGTTCTGTGTTGTGGCAGGTGAGGGCGCATTCCCACCATCCTGTGGCCCGGTACACCAGGCGGATCAGGGCAGCTTAGTCGGGGTGCTGTGGACGGCCAATTGCGGGCATTCCTGTCCTTGACTGTCCGGTGGTCGTCGCAGGTGCCTGCAAGTACCCTTCCTGCCACTCCCCACCCTGCTGTGCCGGACGGCTTTCCCAGCCCTTACCCCGTCCGGTGCTACAACCCTTTACTTTTTCCTCCCATCCGACCGGGTCTTTACAGCCTGGCCGTTGCTGGTGTCACCTTTGCTGCTGGTGCCGTAGCTGGTGCCACTGTTGCCGTGGGCGCCGTAGCAACGCTGTCGTCTGTGTCGCCGTCAGTGTGTCACCGCTGCTGTTATCGCCGGTGCTGTGACTCCACTGATGTAAAAGCCAGTGTGTCACTGTCACTGGGCGCTGTCGTCTGTGTCGCCGTTGTGTGTCACCACTGCTGTTATCGCCGTTGCTGTGACTCCACTGTTTGTGAAAGCCGGTGTGTTTACTGTTGTTGTCTTCTCGTCTTCGGCAGGCAGGTTCGTCTGGTCACCGTCACCGTCGTTGTCGTCGTCGTGAGACAGTCAACGTTGTCGTCGTGTGGCATGGTTTTTGTTTTTTTGGTTTTTTTTTTGTGTGTGTGACATTGAAACACCCGAAGACATTGGGTTTTGGATGTGCATACATGAAGGATGGATGTTGATTAAAAAGGGTATGACTGAAGGGGTGAATGTGCGCAGTGAATTATATGCTAAAATGAATATAGTTAAGTGAAGTTAGTATAGTTGGTTGTTGTTGTTTTTTCTTTTGGGGAATTGGTTTTGGGAAAAAAAATGATTTGTATTATGCTATGTGTAATCTGCGGATCTGGGAAACACTGCACACCGTGACTGGAAAAGGGGTTAAATAATTGGTTGTGGCGGCCTTGGCCGTAGGAACCGTGTGTTTCAGGCTGGGGTCTGAGACGAATATATAGTATAGAAGATTCCGGTCATTGATTGTTGTGTCGGAATAAAATTGTTTTATTGTCAGTTCTTGTGTGGCGTGTTATGTGTTTAATGGGTTAGTTGTGGGAGGTTTTGTTTTTTTTACGTCCGGCTTAGCGTTCCGTGACAATATGGTGGAGATGCGGGGTACCCTTGGGAGTTTGTGTTGGGTAGGTGGAAGGTAGTATAGCAGGGTCGGAAGGGGGGTGTCTTGGTCCATGTCCGTGTCGTGTGCTCGGTAGTTAGTGGAGGTTGGAGGGCGCGTACCCCTATACAGGGAGGAAGGTACGTTAGTGTTCCTGTCTAGCAATATGTTTTCCAGGCGTAGGACAGGACACTTAATGTGGTAGTAAGTGATGGTGCTGTGTGTTTAGATAGTGGTGCTTAGTGTTGGTTATAAAAAAAAAAAAAGAAAAAAAAAGAAAAAAATTTTTTCCAGAGATTTAGTGCGGCGTTTGGGCGGTTATCAAGGGTGGTGACTAGCAAAGTAACCAGTTGTTCCCAGGGGTTGGATAGCGGTAGGCAAGTGTTCGCCTAGTTATCCGCTGTTGTGGGGCGTAGAATCTACTGTGAGGTGTCAGGTGTGGCAGGTTGGAGTTTTTGCCCATACCTTTGAGAGGACGTTCCACTTTGAAGAGTTGGAGCCAGCGGAGGTGAGTCAGGTTGATCGATTGTCTTAAGGGTATTGGATTGTGTCGTGGTGATGGTAGGGTCGGTACGTCATGCCTCGTCATACTAGGGCTAACCCTCAGTACAAACCAGAGGACGTCATGGCAGCTCGGGAAGTCAAGCCTGAGAAGAACGCTAGGGGCACTGTATCAGGAGGGGCTGACATGGATGTGACTGAGCTGTATCGCCAGTTTGGCAGGATAGGTTCAGAAATGGGACTGGCAGGGGATGCTCTGGCTCGGTTTGTTTCGGACTCGGTTAGGGTTGAACAAGAGAGAGAAGCTACTGAGCAGCAGATGGCTAGGCTGCAACAGAAGGATGAGGAAGAGAGAATTCGACAGCAACAGAAGGATGATGAAGAGAGAATTCGACAGCAACAGAAGGATGAGGAAGAGAGGACGGCCCGTGAGGAGGCGGGAATTCGACAGCAACGAAGGATGGGAGGAGAGAAGAGCCCGAGAGTTTGAATTGGACCTGAAGGTTGCGGAGACAGCTAGGCAAAAGGAGAGGGAGGAGGAGGAGAGGATTCGACAGAGGCGGTTGGATCAGGAAGAAAGGGAGGCCAGGAAGAGGGAGTTTACCTTGAGAGAGATTCAGGTTGTAGGCGAGGCAACGTACCGTGAGCGTCTCATCGAGGTTAAGGAGACCAAGCACGTCCACCTAGATCCCTTAGGTGATGGGACGATGTGGATACGTTTATTGCACACTTTGAGCGAGTCGCTGAGCTGTGCAAATGGTCCCAGACGTCGTGGCCCACTCGTCTGATCGCAAGTACTTCGAGGGAAGGCAAGGGAAGCGATCATGCGACTCAGTGCGGAGGAATTAGGGTCCTATACGGCGGTTAAAAGCGCTCTGTTTAAGCACTTTCGCCTGGACGCCGAGGCATATAGGAAGAAGTTTCGGTCGGTGAGGAAGGATGCTGCTGAGACTTTTGGTCAGCTGCTAGCGAAAATGAGGCGCTGGTTTTCCTTGTGGTGCACAGCAGCAGGGAAGGATGAGAACGATGTGGAGGATGTCAAGGATCTGATCCTACAGGAGCAATTCTTCCAGCTCCTTAATCCAGAGTTCACGGTGGAGGTGAAGCGGACATGTCCTCAGACGGCAGATGAGGTAGCTAGAGAAGCCACTGTGCTGGCTGGGGCCAAACGCATGGGCAGGGAGGCTAAGTCGGATCGGTCCAGAGGAGAGAATCCAGCTGATGGACCCAAAGAAAGTCAAGGAGGAGCCCACCGCCAGGTCAGACGCCCAGCCAGTCAAGAAATGGCGGGGAGAGGAATAGGCCGCAAAACCCGAGGTCTCTGATGGTGTGTTACAATTGCAGGAAGCCCGGGCATGTCGCTAGGAGGTGTCCTGAACCCAGTGGGTTACACGCTGTCTGGAGTAGGAGGGAGAGCACGGGTCAGGCAGTGCCCACCCTATGTGGACCTTGTGCTAACCAAGAGTACAACCCTCGGTGTGTGGTTACGGTCAATGGGGTTCCTGCCAATGCATTACGTGACACCGGAGCAGGATATACCGTCGTTGCTGAGAGACTGGTCTCGAGAGATGCCTACACAGGAGAGTCTGTACCGGTGGTCTTGGCGTCGTCTAAGTGCCAGAGTTTGTTGCCAGTGGCCGTCGTGGATGCTGTCACCCCATTTATCCAAGGCAGGATAGAGGTGTTGGTTATGGTCAGCCCCGTGGAGGAGGTGCTGATAGGGAACTTTGCCAGGAAGGAAGGAGATTCGGGATGGACGAGAGTTCCCGTGTATGCTGACCCCACACTGGTCAGTGCTGTAGTGACCAGGGCCCAGAGGAAGAAGGAACAGCAAGGGTGTTTCCTCTACCCGGGGAAGGAGACGGTGCTGGATGTCACACCAGAGAGGTTGACCCAGTTGCAGGACAGGGATGACACGCTCAGTAAGGCGAGAGAGGCTTGCCAGCAGGGCACCGTTTTCCAGACCAAGTATGGTCAGGTCAAATACTTCAGGAAGGCTGGAGTGCTGATGAGGAGGTATCAAGGGCCACGGGAAAACGTCACCCAGGTGTGCGTACCCGGTGAGTTGCGGGTGTCCGTGATGGCTCTGGGGCACGACATTCCGATGTCTGGTCACCTGGGAGCAGCAAAGACCAAGGATCGGGTGTTCGGGAATTTTTACTGGCCAGGAATGTGCGCTGATATCCGTCGTTACTGCCAGTCGTGTTTGGCGTGTCAGAGGACGGTGGACAAGGAGGCACCTCGGACTGCAGCAGGGCCACCCTGTACAGCACAGGGTCGGGGGGTCCCTGGAGGGGAGGCACTGGGTCCGGACGAGATGGAGATGTCGGCCATGGAACTAAACCAGGTCGTGAGAATGTCGCGGCTGATTACTTAAGCCGATATTAAGGGATTCCAAGTTGTAGTTCCAGGAATCGAGGTGACTTGGATGCTGAGTGTATTGGAGAGGAAAGTTCGTTGGGTATCACGCTAGGGGTTCAGCAGGTCGAGCGATGTGAGACCTTGGCAGGATGGCTAATAGTTCGATCGGTGTGGTCGTGATTTGTTGATTTTAAAAAACAAGTTTGTGGTTAAAATCTTTGGCAGGGGGGTATTGTCACCGATCTGTGTCAGTGTGGAAATCGTACAGACGCGCCGACGGCTCTGTATCGATTCGTAGCATCATTCCACGATGGGGGTGTAGGCTTACCGGGCCATATATGGTAGTTGTTGGGTTCAGGAAGGATGGTGGGGGTGTTGGATACCTGTATGTTCCATGCATATACTGGGTGTGCGTTGCTACCAGGCACAGCAGGGAAAGGATAAGTGTGGGGAGAGAGGGGGTTAGCCTTCCGTCTCTTGTTTTGTGTCATGTGGAGTCCCGTTGCACGTGCAGTGTTGTAGAGTTCAGAACTCAGCAAGGGGTGAGTGCTGAGTCACCAGGCTTTAAAGTTTGGTGGGGCCGGGTGGCTATCACTTCGGTCAAGTCCTTGGTGAAGAGCAGTTGGGCTTTTGTCTTGGTGCCAGCGTTTGTGCTGTGGGTCCCGACTTCGGTCGACATGGTGAGCCGGCCCTCGTGAGCGTGTTGCTCTTGGTCGTGCAAGTCATCTGTGTTTCTGTGTGCTGCGACCCTGAGGTTCAGGTGCTGGGGTGGCCAGCCGCAGTTGTTGTCATCGTTCTGTGTTGTGGCAGGTGAGGGCGCATTCCCACCATCCTGTGGCCCGGTACACCAGGCGGATCAGGGCAGCTTAGTCGGGGTGCTGTGGACGGCCAATTGCGGGCATTCCTGTCCTTGACTGTCCGGTGGTCGTCGCAGGTGCCTGCAAGTACCCTTCCTGCCACTCCCCACCCTGCTGTGCCGGACGGCTGTCCCAGCCCTTACCCGTCCGGTGCTACAACCCTTTACTTTTTCCTCCCATCCGACCGGGTCTTTACAGCCTGGCCGTTGCTGGTGTCACCTTTGCTGCTGGTGCCGTAGCTGGTGCACTGTTGCCGTGGGCGCCGTAGCAACGCTGTCGTCTGTGTCGCCGTCAGTGTGTCACCGCTGCTGTTATCGCCGGTGCTGTGACTCCACTGATGTAAAAGCCAGTGTGTCACTGTCACTGGGCGCTGTCGTCTGTGTCGCCGTTAGTGTGTCACCACTGCTGTTATCGCCGTTGCTGTGACTCCACTGTTTGTGAAAGCCGGTGTGTTTACTGTTGTGTCTTCTCGTCTTCGGCAGGCAGGTTCGTCTGGTCACCGTCACCGTCGCTGTCGTCGTCGTGAGACAGTCAACGTTGTCGTCGTTTGGCATGGTTTTTGTTTTTTTTGGTTTTTTTTTGTGTGTGTGACATTGAAACACCCGAAGACATTGGGTTTTGGATGTGCATACATGAAGGATGGATGTTGATTAAAAAGGGTATGACTGAAGGGGTGAATGTGCGCAGTGAATTATATGCTAAAATGAATATAGTTAAGTGAAGTTAGTATAGTTTGGTTGTTGTTGTTTTTTCTTTTGGGGAATTTGGTTTTGGGAAAAAAAATGATTTGTATTATGCTATGTGTAATCTGCGGATCTGGGAAACACTGCACACCGTGACTGGAAAAGGGGTTAAATAATTGGTTGTGGCGGCCTTGGCCGTAGGAACCGTGTGTTTCAGGCTGGGGTCTGAGACGAATATATAGAAGATTCCGGTCATTGATTGTTGTGTCGGGAAAAAAATTGTTTTATTGTCAGTTCTTGTGTGGCGTGTTATGTGTTTAATGGGTTAGTTGTGGGAGGGTTTTGTTTTTTTTACGTCCGGCTTAGCGTTCCGTGACAACAGGCATCGTGAGGTCTGTAACATAACAAACCCTGGGAAGGTAAGTGTGTTAGAGGAAAGGCGAAATATTTAGGTCACCTCACGAAGTCCGAACTGCATCAGAGTGGCAAAAACTGCGTATGCTGTGTGACCGCTACTCATTCTTGGGTTTGTCAGCTACTATGGTTTGTCTCTTTTGGGGATCATGATAGACACGACATGAAAAAGAAGAGCATAAGCGTCTGTATTGCAGGTAACTGGAATAAGCACAGCCAGTCTGCCTTTATTTTGCAAATGACAGCATCCATGCTTAAATATGTGGTTAATTTTCCATTCATCCCCGTGGCTGATGCTAGTAGATACGTAGGGCTTAGGGCTGTGCTTCTTTTTAGATCCACCAGCATTTGCAACGCATTATCAAAAGCCAGTCATGTGGAATAGGAAAAATCACAGCAGCCTGAACTGGAACTGCTTGCCTTGACATGGACCACGTGTGAGAAATTCCACTATTACCTCCATGGCGCTCACGCTGTCATTTTCACAGTTAACCATCCCCTGAGCCACTTGTAAGCTGCCAAGTTAAGACATCTTAGAACAGCATTGGGCCAGTATGTTTCCAATGTTCCTTCACATGTACATTGTGGTGGGAGAATAAAAATGCTAATCGTCTATTTTGGTATCTTTTTGACAGTTTAGATGGTCCAGGTGAGAAGCTGACTGCCATTTCATGTAGTCTGCAGATGAGTCCATCTTCCACAATATAGCCAGACTATTATGGCATAGTGGTCACATAGCATGTAGCAATCTGAGCTATGCGAAAGTCCAGTAATCGAAACGAGAAACCAGATTCAGGGGCCTCTTCATTCTCGTCAGTTTCACCATGTCCATTAGCTGAAACAAAAAGGATATATTCTGTCACACAAGCTCTCCATACCATGCGGCGGCGGAAAGCAACAAATCATGAAGGGGGAGAGAGAGAGAGAGAGAGAGAGAGAGAGAGAGAGAGAGAGAGAGAGAGAGAGAGAGAGAGAGAGAGAGAGAGAGAGAGAGAGAGAGAGGGGGGGGGGAGGGGGAAAGAGGGAAGACATTGTCAGTGGGCAAGTCATGTGTCAACAGCACAATGGCAGGATAGCATTCTGTGTTAGGAGGCTGTAGAGCCAGAACTTTTAAACAACAGCCAAGTCGTCATTCTTGAGGCCCTAAGAGCAGCCATCCTTCATCTCACTTATTAAAAGCCTGTACACCAGGATCCACACATGACCTTACAGTTTGTGTGGCATCAGACAAACTGATCCTTTATGAACACTAATGTGGATGAGTGGTGTCGCCGTTGCCAGAAGTGCCATATAGCAAAGATGTGAAGCACTAAAGTACACATATCCGCTGGTTTTCTGTTAACTATCAAACCTCTTGAGTTGAACCAGCCGCGGATAACCGCGAGAACGTTTGGTTTTTCCTGATGTTATCACAACTACACCATCGCAGCGGCGACACATAATACACTCGCAGCCACTGTCGCCAGAGCCCTGACCCTGAACTGGTGTGTGGAATATGGCATAAACAGCAATCATAGCTGGTAGTGTCTTGTGTATGCTTGCATTAGATCAGGACCACTATACTCCACCAAAATGATGCCGTGCAATGTACAGTAGGTTCCACACACAGAGAGAGAGAGAGAGGAGAGAGAGAGAGAGAGAGAGAGAGAGAGAGAGAGAGAGGAGAGAGAGAGAGGAGAGAGAGAGAGAGAGAGAATTCAACGGAAAAAGCCACTAAGGAACCAGCAACCACAACAACAAGATATTCAGTCATTCAGTGTGGATTTTGGGTTTATTCAATGACCTTTAATCTCCAGTTTATACAGCGGGGTTGAAATATGTTCAAAGACAGTTGACCTAATTTGAACATCTTCTACGATCAAAATTTCCCTCCAGACAGGACTGGCGCCATCCCATGAAATATTCAGAGTGAAATCGGCTTATTGGAATGTGTTTTACTTAACGTTTGTTCGTTGTTGTCTGCTTTCTACTCCCTATTCTAGTCTTTCTGCCTTTGAACCTTGGAATATCTTTGGATTATGAAAGAAAATTAGAAAGAAATCTTTTAGAAACACGCGTCCTTCCAGTTCTTTGATGTAGCTAAGTGCTTTGCTCACGGGTATTGATGGACAACAGGGCGTGTGACGTAAACGTCCATGGGCGGACCATGGACATCGAGATTAAGACATCAGAAATGGAGAAATGAAAGGAGGGGAGGAGGGGGGGGGGGGGGGGGGGGGGGTGCGGGCGGAAAAGGGAAAGGACGGGGAGGGTGGGGGGTGGGGGGGGGGGGGGGGCGGGGCGGATGTAATGGGGAGGGGTTAAAAGGCGATGTCAATTCAAATCAATAAATTTGAAACCAGGAGTACGAGTGCATTCTCTTTTTCTCGTGAACGGTTCAGGACTAGAAATGGAAACAAGATTGAATGAAAGAAAATTTTTTTTTTTGTTTCATTGATTTAGCTTTTAAGTTTCAAGCAGTGTCGTGAATGGAGTTCATATGTACATGTTGGCATGTGTTGGCTGTGTCGTGAATGGAGTTCATATGTACATGTTGGCATGTGTTGGCAGTGTCGTGAATGGAGTTCATATGTACATGTTGGCATGTGTTGGCTGTGTCGTGAATGGAGTTCATATGTACATGTTGGCATGTGTTGGCTGTGTCGTGAATGGAGTTCATATGTACATGTTGGCATGTGTTGGCTGTGTCGTGAAAGGAGTTCATATGTACATGTTGGGATGTGTTGGCTGTGTCGTGAATGGAGTTCATATGTACATGTTGGCATGTGTTGGCTGTGTCGTGAATGGAGTTTCATATGTACATGTTGGCATGTGTTGGCTGTGTCGTGAATGGAGTTCATATGTACATGTTGGCATGTGTTTGGCTGTGTCGTGAATGGAGTTCAT
>CM031607.1:73203541-73206041 GCA_018398815.1 Conus ventricosus | reverse complement strand
AAAGATCACTGTCTCTCTTGAACTGAAGTATCAGTCTCACGTTGAAACTGTTGTTGTGAACAGCCTGGCTCGCAGTTTTTTCCTGCTTAAACACTTGAAGCTTTGCACAGACACAGACGCTCGAAAATGTTTTTCAAAGATTACTATCTCTCTCCACTCAACCATGCGTCAGTAGTCTGGCACTGTGCGGCAAAGAGAACTGGAATTCAATGCACTGAAGGGTAGCGAAGACAAATCTGACAAATTCTTCGTGATCAACCTCACTAAAACAGGCGAAATTAAACATAGTGTCAATGCAAGAACTACTAGACTTCAACAAAACTGTACTAATATGCAGAGTACACACTGATCATGACTCACAACACGTTAGAGACTTGTTTAGTCGGGCCGCATGTCGATATGGCATTAACAGTTATATTCTGCCACTTACTTGGATCGGCATCTTCAAAACAAACTTTACTTTTTTCAGGTACATCAGTTTGGAAATATCTTTACCAAAACCTGAAATTGTGCCGTTCACAACTTAATACCAAGAAGAACTTTGAAAAAATTACAGACATTTTGGTGTAGACTACACTGTCTCATAGAAGTATCTTCAGAGGTCACAGTATCTTACAATAACTGCTTAAATCATTGGCAGGGAAAGATGTGGCCATTGTTATTGCACTGTGATATCAAAAACTGTATATTTATTGTCCTCATTACGCACGGATGCATGCTCCTTTGAGAAGACCGAATTTCGTTTCTTGCCATTGCCATCATCATCGTCATTCGGTTTATGGTCACCACCAATCGTCACGATCATGCAGCAAGCATCATCGTTTAATTACTACTGATCTAACTATCGTGTAGATGTGTGTGTGTGTGTGTGTGTGTGGTGTGTGTGTGTGTGTGTGTGTGTGTGTGTGTGGTGCGTGCGTGCGTGCGTGCGTGCGTGCGTGCGTGCGTGCGTGCGTGTATGTGTGTGTGTTGCGTGCGTGCGTGCGTGTGAGTGTGTGTGGTGTGTGTGTGTGTGTGTGTGTGTGTGTGTGTGGTGTGTGTGTATGTGTGTGTGTGTGTGTGTGTTGTGTGTGTGTGTACTTTAGGGCATGCACATTACACTCATATACTTGCAAACACACGTGCAGATAGATACACATAATACGAGAGAGAGAGAGAGAGAGAGGAGAGAGAGAGAGAGAGAGAGAGAGAGTAGTGAGAGATGAGAGAGGAGAGAGAGAGAGAGAGAGAGATTCCTTTTTTCCTCCATCCATTTCCTCCCTTTCATTTGGCTTCTGTCACTGGCCGATTCCCACTTGCCCTTCCAACATTTTCACCCTTGACTTCCCAATGACGTTTTTCATTTCCATCCTTCGCGCTGCCCCCCGCCCCCGCCCCCCGCCCCCCCCCTTGCCCACTGCACCCGAATGGCGATCTACATATGTCATCCGAAATAGCAACAGAAGCCTCCATGCTCTTTATTTCTTCTTGTCATTTTCTTTCTCTAAAAAACAAAACTCATCAGACTTCATGTACCCTCGTTATGTAGCCCCTAGCAGATTCAATCTAAACTGCCTGCAAAGACACGCCGTGTCTGCGGAAATTTGACGATTCAGGAGGAACCCTCTGGAACACATTAGGCGTTGTCCCAAGAATAATTTAACACAAGATAGGCGTGCCGGACTTAGTACGTCGTACCTGCGTGTTAAACGCTTGATTCGGTTTGTCAGTGCAAAAAAGAAACCCAAAAACAAGAGAACAGGCATTGTGAAACCTGATGACGGACAATATGGCGCTATCATGTCTGGTAAAGTACACATACCTGTTGGTCCTCTGTTAGCATCCAAACCTCGCGAAGTTGATCTGGACAGCTGTGAGAACGTTTAGAGATTCCTATAGTTACCACCAATGACACAAACGCAGTGGCAACGCGTGGTCAACTCAAAGCCACTGTGGCCAGAATCTTGACCCTGAAATGGCTTGTGCAATATGGCGTACATGGCACATACAGTAGGTGGTGTCCTGTATAATTGTATAGGGTTAGATCAGAACAACTATACTTCACCAAAGTGAGGAAGCCTGCAGTGTACCGCATAATGGGTCACTTCATGACGTTCTGATACTGGCTCCTTCCCTCCTCCCCATGTGAATTGTCCATGCTGTGACGTGTGTAAGAATGTTGTGGAGTTGGCTGCGTATTAGGTGACCAGCGGAAGCGTGTGGAAGTAATACCATAGAAAGATAAAGGAAGATGAGACCACACTCTTCCCCCTCAAACACACACACACACACACACACACACACACACACACACACACACACACACACACACACACACCACACACACACACACACACAGATACGCATGCAAGCTTACAAACACACACACACACACACACACACACACACACACACACACACACCACACACACACACACACACACACACACACACACATAAACACACACCAAAATACACACACACACACACACACACACACACACACACACACACACACACA
>CM031607.1:73191041-73201041 GCA_018398815.1 Conus ventricosus | reverse complement strand
GGTTCAGCCAGACATAACCAAACCCTTTACATATATAATTTACAACGAACATTTGAGGCCCAGTTTCTTTTGTCACGTTCGTCAAATCATACAACATACGATATGCCTTATTATGGTAATCTATGCTCATCCATTCTAGTTAGTTTTAACCAAAACTTAATACATTTTAAAGCAGAATTTATGTATATAGGATATCTGTTCGTTTTCCTCCATATATCAGATCGTTTGGGTGTTCGTATGTCGACGCCTAAGAATCGTTTGGGGTCCAAACAAATGTACTTTTTCACAGTTAATGCTGCACTGTCTAGTCCCATAATTCTGCCCCGTACTGAACCACTGGCTGAATCTGAGAGTCAAATAATTTTAGAATGTGTTTAGAGAGTTTATTTTTCAACTTATACAATTTTTGCAATATACAATAACAAAGCATTCTTGGCTCGACTAGAAAGATTGTTGCATGCTGCTACAAAACTAATTCTCGTAGAGAAATATTATTCCCAGATATTTGTACGCATTTACAACGGGCATGATTATTCCATTATAAGTCCATTTCTCACTAGCAGATAAATAACCACCTTTCCCTAAACACAACACTTTAAACTTTTGTTCATATTCACCTTCAAGTGTAACGCTGCCGTTGCACGACACAGACTATTGATCTGTGTCTGCAGGCCAATAACCGTTTCAGCCACTAATGCCACATCATCAGCCAGTAATAAAATAAACAGCTCAAAGTATATCGTGTGTAAAGGTTGCACCATGTCTGCCTCCTCTTATCACTTCTAGTGCTAATTCATTGATAAATAAGAAAACAGTATAGGGCTGCAAACATCACCTTGTTTTACCCCACGAGTACATTTGATGTATTCCGTCATTTAGCGCCACATCTGACCCTAGCTTTTACATTCATTGTACATACTAACGAATAGATTTATATAGTTTGCCTTTAAATTTTCCATTTTCAAAAGTATCGGCCATAACAAGTTCCTTTCTACAGAATCAAATGCTTTTCAAAATCAATGAAGGCAACGTATAGTTTGCGGTTTAAACAAAACTGTTTTTGTATAATGCCAATAAAGTAACATTATGGTCAACTGTAGAATACCTCTTTTAAAACCCGCTTGGTGTTCACCCGTCAAATTATATTCTTCTATCCATTCTTGAAGTCTGTTATTATAACTGCACTATACATTTTACTGCTAATGTCACACAAAGATATGCCTCTATAATTGTTAGGGTTATTCACATCACCCTTTTTAAATAAAGGAAGTACAATAAGAGTCTGTCCAGTTTGTCTGGGAAAACACCCTTGTCAACAATGCATTAAAATATTTTACAAAAAAATCAACTGATCGAGTCCCTGCAAATTTTAGCATTTCCCCTAAAACCCCCATCTGGTCCTGCAGCTTTACCATTTTTCAATTTTCGTATTGCAAGCATTACTTCTTCTCTTGATATGGGCCGATTCATAGCTCTGCTTTCTTCTTCGTTTTCATACACAAGTTCTACATCATTATCTATAATAGCTATGTCTGTGAATTCATCTCTTTCAAGTAGGTCTTTAAAATGCTTATACCATTCATCCACACTTAAATTACTATGAACTTGTTTACGTTTAAAGGATATATTTTAACAGTTTTCCAAAACTCCTCTTTGGTTGTTTACTGTTGAAACAAGTTTTTCAATAACATATCATTATACTGTTTTTCTTTCCTTTTCAACAAACTCTTATATTCCCTTCGTGCAATACAGTAAGCATCACTATCACTATCATCCCTTGTCTTCCTGAATATTGAGAGCAAACCTTTCGCTCTAATCTTGCTTAATGGGGCATTCCTTATCATACCAGTCATTTTTGTCACCCTTTGACAACCAGATATTCTTTTTTCATACACTTGCTTGTTTTTTGATACATTCATTAAACATGTTCAAAGCATCGTTGCAATCATGATCAACCAAATCAATTGCACGATCGAGGGACGATTGTGATTCATCTGAATGCATCGCACTAATATAAGCATTCGCAAAATCCGAGTTCCACACAAATTTTCAATACACTGTTGTTCATCCACTGGAGTGGAAACACTTACCTTGTTATTACTCCCAGGCAATTTCAAATAAAACTCAACGGGTAAATGGTCTGATTCTAATCTTTCTGATACAATCAGTTCACAACAAGAAAACAAAATAGTCAGTAATTCTTTGGGAGACTAGAAAATAATCATTAACACTGTTTCCTTTTTGTGATATATATGTATAGTTGCCATCAGTATCACCATTACAAATGCCATTGAGTATACATAAACCAAGCGCTGTACACATGTTTAACAAACATTTTCCATAACAATTAAGTGTGCTATCAGCAGATTTTCTTACATGGCAATTATAAACAGAACGGCTGTTGAAATGATTTCCAAATAAACCATCGTAAACCAGAAACATCAGAAGAGCAGTTGGAGGTTCTACCATTTAAATCTCCTGATAAAATCACATACACGTCATCAAACCGAATCAAACAATCAAAAAGACATTCTTCAAGTGCACATATACCATTAACGATATCAAAATGAGTATATAAGGTGAACCCTCTGGTGGGACATATGTACATGCATATATAAAAATCTGTTGTTAATCAAAAAGACTCTTGTCAATCAAAAACAAAAGGACATTTGGAGAATTTGTCTTAATTTCTTGAATATAAGACATCAGTTTTTTTTCGGATAAGACATAGTATGCCACCTGACATTCTTCCTTTCTTAGTAATTTAATGGCTGGCTTGGAAAAAAATAGTGAAACCTGGAAAATGAACATGCTGAAGATCATCTACAAAAGTTTCTACTAGGCATATGAAATCAAATTTGAACAGGTAAGACATGAAATCTCTGTTGTTTACCTTAGACAGCAGTCCATTTATATTCCAATGTATAAATGAAAAAGAAATCTCGAATTGTTTAGAACCATTATTAACGTTGCGTAAAAAACGACTAACAACGTGCTGTTTTCCTTTCTGAGAACTTAGGGTTTGGTGTTTTCCTGGTTGAGCGACGAAATATTGTCATAATTTTTACGTCTTTCGTCATAACCATTTTCCTTCTGAGATGCCCCCTCATTGAAACCGCCAATATTTACATCTGACAGTAAAACACGCTCTGGTCCCCGGAGACGGTCGTCAGCAATTCCCATTTCCTTTTGAGAAGCCCCTCATTTAATCCACAAATATTTACATCTGACCGTAAAACACACTCCGGTCCCGGAGACGGTCGTCAGCAGTTCTATTTTTATCCGTACCATTCTTTCTATAACGTAAAGAGAGAGAGAGAGAGAGAGAGAGAGGAGAGAGAGAGAAAAGGAGAGAGAGAGAGAGAGAGAGAGAGAGAGAGAGAGGGGAGAGAGAGAGTGGTACGGAGAGACAGAAGGACAAAGAAAGACAGAAAGGACTAAGAGAAAGTTTGATGATAAAGTATGTACTTCTTTTGTCACTCTATTTCTGTGAACAGTCGGTTGTGGCGCAGTTTGGGCCATAACGTATGCTAAGGTATTGCCATTTTCTAACATGAAATGGTTTGTAAAATGATTATGTATAGCAATTCCTAGCTTTGTGACTTTAATATACATTTAAAGGTGACTCACACTGCAGCAACCCGTTCTCTTGATTTGTAGCATTAACTCCATGCTCGTGCAGCATCATAGCTTTCACAGTGACTGCAAGTTAGTATCGATTCAAAAACGTAGCGGGTCAGATTGACAACATGGTGTGATTTATTTTCGGTCTTAAAGTACTATGTGTATAATTTTATATATATAATATAATATATATAAAATATATATATATATAATATATATATATATATATATAATATATTATTTCTGACTTCCATAAAAAAACGCGAAAGCAAAACAAGCTGAAGGTTAGGGGCAAATTTTATTGGTCACAATTGTACAGGAGTGGAATTGAGAATTCAACGTGATTTGATTCATATCACCGGTAATGTGTGAAAATGTCATCAGCAATATGTCTTTGTGTGGAAAATCCAAGGTCACGTGACAAACCAGCTTGAAGTCCTAATACTGTGTGTGGCCACCATTAGCATGGACAACTGCTTGACACCTGCGGCTCATTGAGTGGACCAGGTGGTTGATGCGTCCCCTTGGCACACCAGCCCACACATGGACGATGGCCTGGTGAAGTTGAGCCGCTGTTGCTGGTCGTGGACGCAGGAGGTCCAACCGTCTGCCAAGTTCATCCCAAAATGTTCTATTGGGTTTAAATCGGGACTGAGGGCTGGCCAGGGCAGCACATTGACGTTGTTATGCTGAAGAAATTGCTGGGTGGCCCTGGCTGTGTGTGGTCTGCATTGTCCTGTTGGAATGTCCAGTTTGGGTGTTGCGCAAAAAAAGGATCGACATGGGGTCTGAGCACCTGTTGATGTAGCGCTGTGCATTGACACCCTGTCCGCGACCAGGACCAATGTTTTGAAAGATGACTGGTCCTATGGCGTGGTTAATGCCAATTGCACCCCATATCATAACGTTCGGGCCTCCCCAGGGTTCTGCTCTACCACACAGGAGTCAGCATAGCGTTCACCAGGTCGACGCCATTTTCTGACACGACCGTCAGCCATGTCAATACAAAAACGGCTCTCATCTGAGAACAGTATGCGTCCCCACTGCTGCCTACGCCAGTTGATTCGGGCTTGTGCCCACTGCAGCCTGTCCTGCCGGTGTCTTGGTGTCAGTACCGGACCTCTGTGAGGACGCCTACATGCCAGCCCGTTCTCCTGAAGACGCCGCCGCACAGTGTTGAGGCTGATTCGTTGCTGGAGATTCCCAGGCACCTGTCGAGCAGTGTTAGCGGCTGTTTGCCGCCTGTCCCGCAGATGGGTTCGAACAAAATGGCGATCCTCTCTTGGTGTGGTGACCCGAGGACGGCCTGGCCCCGGACGATCATCAGTGGTACCAGTGACTCGCATGCGGTGCTGCAGACGATAGATGGTTGAGATGTGGACGTTAAAGATGTTGGCGACCTGCCTGGCATCCACACCAGCCTCCAGATGGCCTAGGGCACGATTGCGTTCCTCTGCTCGTAGTCTTGGGCATTTCTGTAGCACTCAGACGGCAAGTCGTTTTCTGAACCTTGTAGCGCGGCTTTATAAAGGCTGCATGCCTGCGTACTTGTCGCTGGTTAACTTTGCTCTGCATGGTGTGCACATGCCTCACATGCAGCAACCGTTTGCCATTTTTGTTGACCCTCCCAATGCCGGGAATGATGTGTTCTCACACAAATGTTTTCCCTGCACGTGAGTCTTGGACCCAAACAACTTGCCACAATGGTTCAATATTGTATATTCACCCCTTTTCACCCGAAAAATAGCCTTTCAATTTTTCGCGTTTTTTATGGAAGTCAGTATATATATATATATATATGTATACACACACACACACACACATATATATATATATATATATATATATATTATATATATAATTCAATTAAAAACAAAGCTTGCTTATGTGTCTTAGATTGAAGAAATAGGGGGAGATAAGCATTCATATCTGCAGTGGCAGATAATTCTGCCTAGCTTGAGTGGGTGAATGGGGAACAATAAAATAAATGCTTCTCAAAATGAGCCTCCAGCAAGCTTATAGTCTCCAAGAGGGAGACAGTCTCCAATGGGAAGGAAACTCACTAAGATATAACTCCCGGTCAGATACCGATATTTTGAAACCTGATTGTTTCTCTTCAGTGACCGCGGAAAGTGGTAATTTGACTTCTCTGCCTTTTTCGGTTTTAAGAAGAATGCTATCCCAGAAAAAGCTGGTGTGCAATACCGTAGTATGTTTGTTGAGTTTTCAAAAAACCAACCAAAGATGCCAGCTAAGAAGCAAAAGAAAATCATGAAAGAGCAAAACAAGCTAAAATTTTCTTGTAAAAAGTAGAAAATATAAAAAGATAACCTCTTAAGACACAAGTGCTGAGGGCCAGTTCTTGGAATGAATCCACAAGGGACTAACTTACAATAAACTAATAAATTCCAAGGATAAGTACCGAGCACCATTCCAGCAACTTACAGAGCAGCTTGGTCTTGCAATGACTCAAGCACATACTGTTAGTTAGGCAGAATTATCTACCACTGCAGATATGAATGTTTATCTTCCCCTATTTCTTCAATCTAAGACATAAGAGAAAGCTTGTTTATAATTCAATATTTCTTGCAGTCATTGCAACACCAAGCTGTCTCTAAGTTGCTGGAAAGGTGCTCGGTACTTATCCTTGGAATTTATTAGTTATTATATATATATATATATATATATTATATATATATATTATATATATATATACAACAAACTAATAAATTTCCCAAAGGGTAAGTACCGAGCACCGTTCCAGCAACTTACAGAGCAGCTTGGTGTTGCAATGACTGCAAGAAATATGAATTATAAGCAAAGCTTGCTCTTATGTCTTAGATTGAAGAAATAGGGGGGGATAAGCATTCATATCTGCAGTGGTAGATGATTCTGCCTAACTAACAGTATGTGCTTGAGTGGGTGAAAAAAAAAAAAAAAAAAAAAAAAATGCGTCTCACAATGAACCTTCAGCAAGCTTATAGTCTCCAAGGGGGAGACACCCTCCAATAGGGAGGGAAACTCACTAACATATAACTCCTGGTCATATACCGATATTTCGAAACTTGGTGGTTTCTCCTCAGTGACCGCGGAAAGTGGTAATTTGACTACTCTGCCTTTTCAGTTTTAAGAAGAATGCAATCCCAGATAAGGCTGGTGTGCAATACCGTAGTATGTTTGTTGAGTTTTTTAAAAAAACAACCAAAGGTGCCACCTAAGAAGCAAAAGAAAATCATGAAAGAGCAAAACAAGCTACATTTTCTTGTGAAAAGTAGAAAATATAAAAAGATATCCTCTTAAGACACAAGTGCTGAGGGCCAGTTCTTGGATGAATCCACAAGGGACTAAAATACAACAAACTAATAAATTCAAGGATAAGTACCGAGCACCGTTCCAGCAACTTACAGAGCAGCTTGGTGTTGCAATGACTGCAAGAAATATTGAATTATAAACAAAGCTTGCTCTTATGTCTTAGATTGAAGAAATAGGGGAGATAAGCATTCATATCTGCAGTGGTAGATGATTCTGCCTAACTAACAGTATGTGCTTGAGTGGGTGAATGGGGGAAAAAAATGCTTCTCACAATGAACCTTCAGCAAGCTTATAGTCTCCAAGGGGGAGACACCCTCTAATAGGGAGGGAAACTCACTAACATATAACTCCTGGTCATATACCGATATTTCGAAACTTGGTGGTTTCTCCTCAGTTTTTTTCAAAACTCAACAAACATACTACGGTATTGCACACCAGCTTTTTCTGGGATTGCATTCTTCTTAAAACTGAAAAGGCAGAGTAGTCAAATTACCACTTTCCGCGGTCACTGAGGAGAAACCACCAAGTTTCGAAATATCGGTATATGACCAGGAGTTATATGTTAGTGAGTTTCTCTCCCTATTGGAGGGTGTCTCCCCCTTGGAGACTATAAGCTTGCTGAAGGTTCATTGTGAGAAGCATTTTTTTCCCCCATTCACCCACTCAAGCACATACTGTTAGTTAGGCAGAATCATCTACCACTGCAGATATGAATGCTTATCTCCCCCTATTTCTTCAATCTAAGACATAAGAGCAAGCTTTGTTTATAATTCAATATTTCTTGCAGTCATTGCAACACCAAGCTGCTTTGTAAGTTGCTGGAACGGTGCTCGGTACTTATCCTTGGAATTTATTAGTTTGTTGTATTTTAGTCCCTTGCGGATTCATTCCAAGAACTGGGCCTCAGCACTTGTGTCTTAAAAGGATATCTTTTTATATTTTCTACTTTTCACAAGAAAATGTAGCTTGTTTTGCTCTTTCATGATTTTCTTAGGTGGCACCTTTGGTTGTTTTTTTCAAAACTCAACAAACATACTACGGTATTGCACACCAGCCTTTTCTGGGATTGCATTCTTCTTAAAACTGAAAAGGCAGAGGAGTCAAATTACCACTTTCCGCGGTCACTGAGGAGAAACCACCAAGTTTCGAAATATCGGTATATGACCAGGAGTTATATGTTAGTGAGTTTCCCTCCCTATTGGAGGGTGTCTCCCCCTTGGAGACTATAAGCTTGCTGAAGGTTCATTGTGAGAAGCATTTTTTTCCCCCATTCACCCACTCAAGCACATACTGTTAGTTAGGCAGAATCATCTACCACTGCAGATATGATGCTTATCTCCCCCTATTTCTTCAATCTAAGACAATATATATATATATTGTATATGTACGCTCAAGAGCGCGCGACGCACCGCACACACACACACACACCACACTGAAGGGGGAAAGAGTATGTTTTCAATGGAGACAGAAAAAATGCCTTAAATAATAGAATCACATAATGCCAAACACAATGCATGTGGATCAATTAAAATTAGATACAAGGAGACCGAGGATCTCAACAATGTTTCTGGAGATTAATCACTTTTGTCGTGTTTATTCTTCGCTGAAGACGGACATTTTAACATAGTAGAAGCATAATTAATTTCAAGGTAAAATCGGTTTCAGGGAAGGAAAATACAAAGCACACACACACACACACACACACACACACACACACACACACACACAGGTGGCAACAAAACGTGATTAAAACGCCATCGTTCATCATCTCATTAATTTTGTCTTGCTGGAATTGTATATGGTAAAATCATATTAACATACGGTTGTTATATGTCTTGCTGAGCTCCAGCAATCATATACAGTTGTTAAAATCTACGCACATAGAATACACTTTATATTTATAGGCTGTAATTCAAATACGTTTGTTCAGTTCACACGCAGCTGTCATGATTCACACACTTTTGAAACCAAACGTGTGTGGTCATTACAGTACACTAACATACTTATTTCCTTTCACTTTTTTAGGGTATGGAATAATGGTAAACTATCTTCACCACGAATTGAAAATACAAGAAATGTAGTAAAATGAACAGTCACGTGGATCACATCACTGACAAGTTAATAATTCACATGCATTGATCAAGGAAATAGTTCATCTACAAAAAGTGTTGGTTAGAGTATCTTGTTTAATGTGATGAACTTTCATACATTTAGCAGACGTTTATTTTCGAAGCGCTATAAACAAATAAAGGCTGAACATTGAGCGTACTTTCAGATGTCGTTTAAAACCAATTGTTAGGGGTTGCTACAATTCATACACAGCTGGTGCAACGCATACATGGTTACAATGAGCAACACACACCTTGTAATGAGTTGTTCAGTGTGTAGACAGTTGTTACGAATCATTCATAACTTTTAGAATTCATGCATATTGGGTGCTATTTATATGTGTCTGTTACAATTCATATACAGTTGTTCATGGGCAGTCATAATTCACATTTACACACGTATCCAACACTTAATTCTGCATAATTATCTCTCCAGGAAGCAATTAAACGTGGAAATCGTAGGAACAAGATGCGTTCATTGAACATAACCCCCTGTTTGTCCATGAGTGCAGTCTTCGACATAGCTGGGAGACAGACAGATACGTTTCCTGCTCGATGCAGTAAGAATTCTCTCTTTTTGTCTCTTTCTGTCTCGCTCTGTCTCTGTCTCTCTGTCTCACTCTATCTTTCTCTTTCTCTGTCTCTCTCTCTCTCTCTCATGGAAAGTTTGTGTTTGTGCATTAATCATTTTGCTTATACATTACCTTCTGACACGAATGAATGAATGAATCAGTTAGCCGACCAGCCATCCAAACAGCCAGAAAACTAACCCTACAAGTAACTTGCTTCCTAGTCAAGAAGTCAATCAATCAAGTAATAAACCAGCCAACCAACCAGCCAGCCAGCCAGCCGACTGAATAATCAGCCAGCCTGCTTGGCACGTGCACATACCCATAATTATGTGCACACCGTAACCCTTATCCTGACAATGATCTTACCACACATTCTTGAACATC
>CM031607.1:73169324-73174324 GCA_018398815.1 Conus ventricosus | reverse complement strand
TTTCTCCCCTTCACATAGTCCAAGAGCAATCATCCCCAGTTGAAGGATTTGTCCTTCTTCCCCCCACTCCCCAGGAGAACACCAAAAAGACCACTGCTCTGACGAAAGAATCTCTCTGCCAAGAAGAAAGTGGAATAACCCGTTCATCAACTTTCCCAAAGAAAACGAACGATGAAGCCCTCTCCTCTTCAACTCCAGTTTCAGCCAACAGCTTGAAGGTCGTCAAGTTGTTCGCAGACTTCGCAGGCGTACCCTGTATGCCAGCCCGAAACAAAAGCAAAAGAACTGAAATAAACTTATTGAACAGCTATGCTGGTAAGTTCCAGCAACTGCAGGAAACAGTGGCTGATCTTCAACTCGCACTAGGGGATCTCAAAACGTCCATTTCTTCACAGATTGATGACGTGAAAGTTTATACAAAAAATGAACTACGAGCACGTTTTCGTTCACAGTCTGATTCAACTCATTCTGTCATTGAGTCCCTTGAAAAGCGCATTTCTGATCAGGACAAACAACTCCACACATTAAGAATGGAAACCCAGTCATTAAAAACTCAGCTAGGCAATGTGTGTTCTGATCTTAAACTGCTGAAACGTGGTAACCGTGGTGATGGCCGTAATGTCAGCACACAGTGTGAGTGTGCAAACATAAACCCTTCCCCTCAAGACTCCTTACCTCAAGACAAATCCCTGTCCAATGAGCAGAATGAGCTCAGTGACAGTGTCAGTCCCTGCCCTATTCCAGTCCATGCCACCAATGCTGCCTCTCCCCCCTCCTCCGACAACACACTGATAGACTCAGCCAACCCTCAAGTTCCAGCTATCCCTAGTACTCACCATCCTGACCCCCATCAGCCAGTGGTTGTTGGTGAGGATCCCTCTCGTCTCTCATCAGCACACTCTGAAGAACTGCAAAGTCAGCTGCCTTCAGCCCATTCCCAGAGGCAGTCACAGAGTCAATGTGCCCAGAGGAGAGTGAACTTGTATACACTGTCCAGACTGATAACAGGTTCAACCCCCTTAACAGGCTAATGGGAAGTGAAGCTATCTCTGGTAATGGTGTCAGTTCTAGAGATACTCTCGAACAGCCTCCCACCAACCACAAGATCTCAAAACTAAATAACATAGCAAAAGAAACTCTACCTGAGAGAACTTCCGTGTTGCTGATAGGTGATTCAGTAGTGAGAGGTGTTGACCTGCATAGAATTGTGCCTCGACAAGAACCAGTGTCCAAAATATGTGTTCCCGGACTGACTGTGACTGATCTATGTGATTGGCTGCAGCAACAGCAGTCCCATTGACAGCATCAACATGCTAATCCTTCACGTGGGTGTCAATGACTGCAAAACCACCGGGGAAGTGTCCAAGAATCCTGGTGTGATGTCATCCATTTGGCCAACCGTGTGTTCACTAATGCTAGAATATTCATTAGCTCGATCATTCCAGCACGTGGTAATCATCACCTTAACACACTCATTTCACCTTCAAACAACAACCTTCAAAAAGCTTGTGAAATGTTGAAAATTGACATTATTGATAATCAATTGACTTTCACAACCACTACGGGAAAGCCCAAGCTATCTCTCTATGGGAATCTCATTCACCCTAGTGATGCTGGCACTGCTAAACTGGCAATGACTTTTAAGCAGATTTGTTTTCCCCCCAGCCCCAAAATTCTTTTTAGGAGAGCCAATCAGTCAAATCAATTTGGCCATAATTCTTTGCGTTCAGTGCAATCAGAGAACTATCGCTCTCAAGTCAGAGGTAAAAGTGCTAATTACAGAAGCGCAAACCACTTCCATTCTATGGACTGTCCACCTTTGGAGTCCATGACTCATTACCCCCCTTTAAGAACTGGTCGAGAAAACCATTCTCACCATTCTCAACAAACTTCTATCGCCTCTGGGCGTCACTTCTCTAACCTGTCCCACCCTCTCCTTCCGCCAACCATTGACCGCCAGGTCCCACTACGCCCCCCATTTGTGAATGGCAACACTGAGTCCACTCACCCCAATCAACGCCCTCCACTCCTTACCCACCCCCATCATTCCCTCCTCACCCTATGATGTTTGACCCCGCTCAGGCCATTCCAAGTTGCGAAGTTCCACCACCCGTCCGCCACCCTTATGTAAACCAAAGTTCTCACCCATGCAATCCCAATTTACCCCCTTCACGCCTTCCATACCACAACATGCCTCCTTTTATCCCTTTGGTTGGAGAAAGTTCGAACCCAACGCTGAAATATGCTGGTCATGTAGGAGGGTCGCATTCCCCAATAATATCAAACCCCTATGAGATGCTGTTTCACAAATTCATGGCCTCCTATATGAACCCCCACTTAATGTTTCAACGCTAGATCCTTGGTGTGTGTGTGTGTGTGTGTGTGTGTGTGTGTGTGTGTGTGTGTATGTGTGATTGTGTGTGTGTGTGTGTGTGTGTGTGTGTGTGTGTGTGTGTCTTTGCTAATCAAAGCTGGACTCGCATTGAGCTCATCTGAAAAGTCTTCTTTTGCTCAAGCTCCCTAATTGGGATATTGGAGTTAGATTACAGTAACGACACATTTGTCATTGCTGGTTTGTTGCATTGAACTGGCTTGCCTGTTGATGTGCTGTAATTTTTTTAGGCCCAATCTCTGATTCAGGCTTTAATAGACATTTTGTGTCATTATTGTTCACACTTTTTTGGAGATCTTTTCTCGTTTGTAATTAGCTTTTGATCAATTTCATTGTCTGATTTTCTGTTTTGTGTACTTCCTAACTTGCATTGACATTTGGTTAGATTTGTATGCACATATTTGCAGTTGTTGTACTTGCAGTTGGTGACTTTGTATTTTTGATTTGTATTTACGTTGTATTTGGTGAGGTGAGTTTGTTTTGTGTGTGTGTGTGTGTGTGTGTGTGTGTGTGTGTGTGTGTGTGTGTGTGTGTGTGTGTGTGTCTTTAAATTCTTTATGAACTTAATTTTCTGAACAAAATTTTCGCTTTCATGGACACCGTAAAAGTGTGATCTAAGTCTTTGCTTACAATTGTGTTGCCTGTACTTTTTTTTTTTTTTTTTTTTTTTTTAAATAGAAAACGTGTCCTTTTCCAAATCGGATTAGTGAGACACACATGTCAAATAATTTGTCATCTGTATTGACCTATTTTGTTGTTTATTTGATTTGCTTGACTTGTAATAATCTTGATATGTAACATTGTGTTGCCATGCCATTTACTCAAGATGCGTGGCCCTCCAAGAAAGGGCTTCGAATAGGATATCTTAATATTAACAGTGCTAGAAACAAAACTGATGAAATAGCATCTATTTTAAACAACAATGGAATGAACTTTCATATGTTTCTGCTTCGCCGAATCCAGATTAACATGTGTAGTTTCAGATGCTGATATGTATATGCATAATTATAAACATCATCCGTCTCTGATCTACAGCTCCTAAATCAACAGGACTGCTATTATACTGTGCGAACTCATTAAATTTTAAAAGAATAGTCCATCTCGAAAGCTATAATATAGAATCGGTTTGGGTTGAAATTAGTTTAAAATGTTGTAAACCTATAATAGTAGGATTCATTTACAGAAATCCATCTGAAACAATTGATTGGTACGATAGGTTTAATCTGATGATGGACGCTGCCATCCTGGAATCAAAAGAAATCGTTCTCCTAGGAGACTTTAACATAGACTAAGAATGCCCTTAACAGTGTCCGGAAAAAAATGGATTAGTAGCTGTGCGATGCTTGGATTGGAACAATTAATCGACCATCCAACACGCATTACAGAAAACACTGAGACTCTTATTGATCACATTTACGTTAATTCTAAAGAACACATTGTAGAAAATTGCTGTGCTCCAGTTAGTTGTAGTGATCACTCAACAATAAGTCTTACTTGGATGAAAAAAGGGGTAAAAATTCCAAAATACGGACACAAGGAAATTTTCTATAGACGTTTTACATATTTCGACAAAAATGCCTTTCTAACTGACTTACTTCACTCAGGATTAGAAAACGTTTATCAGATTAGAGACCCGGACTGTGCCGTTAATGAATGGATAAATAAATTCAGTACTGTTTATGATAGACATGCTCCCTTTTATAAAAAAAAGAGTTAAACATTTTAGAAAGCCACCTTGGATAACAAAGGAAATAGAAAAGGAAAGTGACGAAAGAGATTATTTAAATATGACAAATCAAAAAGTGAAGTACAGACGACAAAGGAACAAAGTCACTTCTATGAAGAGGAATGCAAAGCAAAAATATTTCCAAGATTTGGTGTCTTCATCAAAGAACTCTAAATTGATATGGAAAGCCATCAATAGCCTAACTAATAACAACTTACATAGCCGAGTCCAAAGATCATGTAAAGACTCATCACCAGAAAAATCAATACTCACTTTGCAAATATTGCCGAAAAAAACGGTTATAAATAATAAAACGAACAAGAACGACTTAAAGCTGTTAGCAGAATTTTGCACTTCAAAGAAACATTTCTTCCAAATTCAATATTCCATCAGTCGCAGTAAATGAAGTTTTCATGGGACTGTTAAAATTAAAGCAATCGGGAACTAGAGATTTAGATGGGTTAGACGGCAAATTTTAAAAATCAGTGCCCCTGTTATTGCAGATTCTCTTACTTATATTTACAATCTATCTATCGATAAGAACAACTTTCCCTCGAATTTAAGAAAGCTAGAGTTATACCGATTTATAAAACAGGAGATCCTGCAAATCCCTCCAACTATAGACCGATTTCTATCCTATCTCTCTTATCTAAACCCCTTGAAAGGCATGTTCAATCACATTTATATTCTCATTTCAAAAGATATGATCTGATTCATGAAAAACCAATCTGGCTTTCGTGAGAACCACTCTTGCCATACAGCACTTACACAAATTATTGAAAATTGTCTTTCAAACATTAATAACAACGAGTTTACAGGAATTCTTTTTGTTGATTTTGCAAAAGCATTTGATGTAATCGACCACACTCTGCTATTAAAAAA
>CM031607.1:73159324-73164324 GCA_018398815.1 Conus ventricosus | reverse complement strand
AAAAAAAAATCAGGAACTTGTTTTGGAAGCTGATAATACGTTACGTGTTTTTTTAAAATGTAGTTTTAAATGACAAAATGGAAGAGTTGCTTTCGGTGCCCAGTGAAAGAAGTGTAGACTTCAAACTAATCCTGTTTTTGGCACCCTTCCACCAACACACACAAAGACAAGACCACGCAGAGAAAAAAGTCATTTGTTTTACAGAAACAAGTTCCTAGGTTTTGTATATACCCACCTCATATCTATGTACCCAGCAGCATATTTGATTTGAGGGGTAAGTGTACCTCTTGTATACAAATGTGCTAGATGATTCGATGCTGCAGACAGGATAGCTTAGGATTGTTATTCTTTAAACGTTCGACTATATGCAGAGACGTTGCCGTGCACGTTCATTATTCAGGTCTACTGTTTGCATCTTCTTGTCTCAGGGAAATTGAGCCTAATTGTAAGTCATTCAGCCATTATGTTAGCATCATTAGTGCATGTCTTGACCAAAACCATCAAATTTGCATTCTCACCAGCTGTATTTTAGACCTGCTGTTCAACAAACTGCTCCTGTTTTCAATCAGAAATAACCGAAGTCCTTTCTCAACGAAAGAAGTCCCCAATGATAAATACTATTTGACTATGGCCCTTTGCCTGGAAGCGAACGTAGGCCAGTAATATTTACTTTCCAGCAAATTCAGCTCTTTCTTGTCCTTTCTGCCACCGTGCATTTAATGTTCGTTTTCTTCAGTTCCTCCTAAGTGTCACTGCCCATGATATTTCTGAACCATCTTTTCTTCCTTCTCTCCTATTGGTTCCATGTCAGCGCAGCAGGTATCAAATCAAGGGCTGATGGATGATGCTGGATACTGGCTTTTCAAGGGTGTGTCCTATCTGGTCATACTTCCTCCAAAGGATATGCGTGGTACCTGGCTCCCACCCCTCTCTTTGTCACAGCTCCTGGCTGTACCCAGCCTTCAGAAGCATCATACAACACTGATAGAGTCAGTATGTTGTGTGCAGGCATGCGGTCCTGCTCCTCTTCCCTCGTCTCACGTGCTTTTTTGTGTGTCTTATAATGTGCGATGGATACATGTGTGAATGCATATGGTTTATACTTAATGTTACGCTATTGCATAACTTTGCCAATTAAGACAGGTTTTAACCGTGTAAAATTTCAGTGGGTCTACACTTGAACTGAGAACACATCACCACAGTTCAGCGTCTTCTACTTTTTGTTCCTTGTTTTGTTTACATACCAAAGTGGATTTTGCCGTAAAATGTTGCCGTCTGCGATAAATCCTTCAGTCATTTCTGTTTTATGCACTCTGTGCATCCTGTACATTGGGTCATTGCTTTTCTTCTCACCTAAAACTAGCACTCCGGTAATATTAGTATAGCAGACAACAGGGAGACACCCTGTCCCATCATCAACAACTCAATACCAGACAGTAAGAAAACACCCTCCCTACATCGTTCCCCACACGCATCTCCTGAAAAAATATGTCTTGAACAAAAAACAACAACCTTAGAACATTTTTTTTGAGTATATCCAAATGGATACAGCTTGTCATGGCAATTTTATCAGCTAATCAAACCAAAAATATTAGATACAGCTTGGAGTAGTAGCTGTCTAACCGTGGCTAAAATGACGTGACAAAGCACTGGCATTTCAGTGAAGCGGCAGATCCATTTCTTAAATTAATCAGTGTCACTGCCCCAATCTTTCCCGCCTTAATAACGGTAGAACCAGCAGCGAACAGGACAACGTTCATAGCGTTTATAACATGACGAAACGAGGCATTAATGATCACAAAACGGTAAATTCACAAGTGGGCAACAAAGTGTGTGTGCGTGTATATATTTATATAGCTAAACAATTAAGTAGTGGGGGTAAACAAGTGCAGGTTAACACTTCTTCCATCATTGTAGTAATGACTTTGCAAACATTTGAAATTAACATAAAACAGGGTTGAAGATGAAAAAATGGGGAATATATATGTATAAAATCAGAGTTAAAAAGCCACTCAGAACTTTAAAAGTGCTCGACCATGTAGGGAGCGACATACCAGTTTAAAATAGGATTTTAAAATGGAAGAATTAAAACCAACAAATTTGTTTCGAGCCGGCGCTCTCGTCAGGGTGTGCAATTTGGGCACGCCACCGGTTTTATATGATGTGGCGTGTGGGCGCCTGAGCTCTGTGCGTGTGGCACGTGGCCTGCAGATTTTTCTATCTTTCTGGGGACACGCTCAGGGGGGTGGGGGGTGGCGGGGGGTGGCGGGGGGTGGTGGTGGTGGGGGGTGGCGGGGGGTGGGGGTGGGGGGTGGCGGGGTGTGTGTGTGTGCTAGGAATGGTGCATTGACAAGGATTTCCATTTATGCCTGCAATTGTTTATCATTTCTACTTTAGAGTTCAGAGATGCTAGATAGGGTTTACATAATATCAGCCACTTTTCTGTAGTACACAAGTTGCATTTTTTAGAAATGTTGTTGTATGGTGTTGCTCTTTTTATAATTTTCCATGATATGCTGTAGTCTATTTTCTTATCTTTAAGCTTCCAAATATATTTGCTTAGTTCTGTTTGGTTTTTATATTTTTCATTTTTGAAGGACTGTTTATGGTTTGCATATCTGGTTTTAAAATGGTTTGCCGTGATCCCTATGTATGTTTCTTTATCACTGTCTGTTGTTACCGTAGCTTGGTACACAATGTTGTTGTAGAGACATTTATTGTTCAGAGGGCACTGGTCTTTTTTGTGCAATTACAAGATATCCTTTCATCACCCTCTTTGGTTGTGTTGTTTTTTGGTTTTATTGGAAGAATCAATTATATTTTTAAGGTTGGGCATACACGAGTATGATAGCTTGACGGTATTTTTGTTGAATATTTTAGATAGTACATGTTCTTTTGGGAATGATGTTTTAAGGATTCTGAGGAATTCTTTTCCTACGTTAGTTTTTGTTCTTCCATCATATGGAGGGTTATACCATATAATTTTTCTTTTCCTGTTGCTGTTCAAGTTGCTATCTGGGTTATATTGTAATTTGTAGTTGTAGCCACTTTTTTTCAGCGCCTCTTGGTATTCAGCTGCTGCACTGTTAAATTCTTTCTCATTGCATGACAGTTTAGATAATCTTTTGTTTATACCATTAGGTATGGTTTTTAAGATGGAGGGTGGGTGGTTACTATTGATGTCTACATAGACAGGTGTGTCATTAGGTTTTTTATATGGTTTGTATGTATGATCCATAAGGTCTAGTGTGATATATATATATATATATATATATATATATATATATATATATATCACAACTATGAAAGCCCTTCACTAGCTGCATGAAACAACCATTACAATCCCTCTCGAAGGCAGATCTATATGTGTTGCCTGCTCCTAGGCCTTTTGTCCACTGGATTGGACTCATCAGGGAGACACGGCTGATTGTGTCTGTGCTCTTGGCATCAAATAGAGACACACCACAGTGCATAATTCTTTGGTGTTTTCACCACCAAGGGTTCAAAAAGGAATCCAATAGCACCCCCAAAGCAACCAGTGAAATGCAGTAAATACAACAAAACGAAAGTGTGGAGAAGTAAAAAGTTGCTGAAAAACTAAAAACATTATGCAAACAGTATAAAATGTAGGGGAAACTCTTTGAGCCTATGCTTGAGGATCCATTTAAGGATGCAAGGGAGATCAAAAGATGCGGAACAATCTGAGTGGTCAGCTCTGCTGTTCAATAACCCAAGCATTGTCAGCGGCTAAGAATTGTGCAGAACAACCTTTACTTGGATCTGCTAAGAGATGCAATCGCCCACTGACTGACCAATACAATGTTGAACAATTAAAAAGTGGGGAAAAACAAGTGCAGGTTAACAATTCTTCCATCATTATAGTAATGACTTGGCAAAGATTTGAAATTTAAAAAAAAGGGGTTGAAGATGAAGAAAATGGGAAAATATATATTATGAATATGAAAATCCTTCACTAGCTGCTTGAGGGAACCATCGTAATCCCTCTCGAAGGCAGATCTATATGTATCGCCTGCTCCTAGGCCTTTCGTCCGCTGGATGGGACTCATCAGGGAGACACGGCTGATTGTGTCTGTGCTCTTGGCGTCAAATAGAGACACACCACAGTCCATAATTCTGTGGTGTTCTCACCACCAAGGGTTCAATATATATAGAGATATAGATATACATATGTGTGTGTGTACATATATGTGTGTGTGTGTGTGCATGTGTGTATCTGTGTGTCTGTATGTGCATGCACGTGGGAATACTCAGTTTTTTTTTTCTTTCTCTCTCTGTCTTACTTCATGAGAGAGAGAGAGAGAGAGAGAGAGAGAGAGAGAGAGAGAGAGAGAGAGAGAGAGAGAGAGAGAGAGAGAGAGAGAGAGAGAGAGAGATGTTTTCCAAAGACAAGTGTGTAAAACAAAATCACGATTTATTCAGTGTGAAACCAAACCAACAAATAGAACACACTGACCAAATCGATCACGCTTGTCACAACCACAGAATCTCTTCCACGAGGGACTCGACCAATACAAGGGAATGGAAGGACCAGACCAGCTCCCCTTGTGTCGATCAGTTATTCGCACAGATGGTTTGTTTCCACCTAGTCCATCTGAAACAGTGCATGAGAGAGAGAGAGAGAGAGAGAGAGAGAGAGAGAGAGAGAGAGAGAGAGAGAGAGAGAGAGAGAGAGAGAGAGGAGAGAGAGAGAGAGAGAGAGAGAGAGAGAGAGAGGAGAGCATGCGTGCACACACGCACACACACACGCACGCACGTACGCACGCACGCAGGCACACACACACACACACACACACACACACACACACACACACACACACACACACACACACACACACACATCTATGCACGAAAGATGCAAGATAAGGGGTGAAACTATAAACGATGAATACAAATACAGACATTGGATCCGAACGCCGATTTGCTTTTCTTCTTAGGACATGTCTGCTGAGAGAGAGAGAGAGAGAGAGAGAGAGAGAGAG
>CM031607.1:73149324-73154324 GCA_018398815.1 Conus ventricosus | reverse complement strand
GAAGTGAGCGGTATATGCTCAGGCACTGTGTTATTGCCTTCAGTGTGCGCACATGAACTGGCGTCGTGCAAGTTAAACGCGGTGAAAATAAGGGAGCGAGGCTGCCCTCATTGGTTTGCATGCTGGTTCTAGGAGCACCGTGGTCGACCAACAAGCTTACCAAAGAAGGGAAGGAGGTGGTCGTCACCGGTGTACATCTTGAAGCAATTCGCTCACTGGTAGTTGGCTAGCAAGGTTACTGTCATGTGAGTGCGATGAAGATGAGGCGGCCATTGCCGGAGTACGTGGGAGCGCTGTGCACTCGCTGGTAGAAGATTACTGTCAGTTTTCAACCTCTTTCAACTGGGCCAGCACCATCTGAGGGTCGGCTGCACAGGGGCATTTTTCACCCCACTCCACCCCCAAACTGAAAAACAAACACGTTTCCTCCTCCCTCCCCCTACAAAAACACACAAGAAACACACACACACACACACACACACATGCACAACACACACACACACACACACACACACACACACACACACACACACATGCGCGCGCGCTACATATGAAAGTAAAGTCACAAACTTTGGAATGAATTTAATTTTTAGGATAATAGTTTCCGGAAAGGTATTTGTGGTACCCGTTTAGCACAACACACACACACACACACACACACACACATACACGCGCGCGCGTGCGCGCGCGCACACACACACACACACACACACACACACACACACACACACACACACACACACACACACCACACGCACGCACGCACGCACGCACGCACACACAGACCAAAAACGAAAAAAAAGACACCCCCCCACACACACACACACAAACACCCCCTCCCCTCACACACACACACACACACACACACACCAGATACGCCGCGAAGCAATAGTTGACAAAGCGTAGCCAGAACTGATGAGAGAATAATGTGACACACAGACAGCATTTCTTTGAGCTGGCTGACCCATCGTGTCCTCAGTGACACTGACCCTATCATCTCCCTTTTAATCACGCTACAGCCAAAGGAAGGAAGACGCTATAACGACGTTCATTGCGATTTAACGTAGAAGGGCAGGGCGAGACTTTCATAATGATTATAAAATGGTGCATTTAGAGCTGGGCGAGAAAGTGTGTGCATAGAGTCGTGTGTGGTGTGTGTGTGTGTGTGTGTGTGTGTGTGTGTGTGTGTGTGTGTTTCTTGTGATTGATTCTGTAGGGAGAAATGGAGGAGGAAGAGGACGAGGAGGAGAAGAAGGAGGAGGAAGAGGAGGAGGAGGAGAGAGAGAGAGAGAGAGAGAGAGAGAGAGAGAGAGAGAGAGAGAGAGAGAGAGAGAAACATTTTTGAAAGAGAAAAATCCCAACCCACACAAACCTGTGAACTATGTTCGCATCCGAAATCCTGTCTGTTCATTCAGGAATAGCATGCACTTGTGCGAAACGTTCTCGCCTTCTTTATCACACCGTTCCAATCTGTTCATTCGATTACGCAGCATAATGTTTAAGCTGTCTGTTTTTTTTTAAATACTAGGAACAAACACAACAACGAGCCAAAAGTTCTCATTGTGAGAAGTGTAGCAGGATTACTGATTTTGGCTGTCCTTCGACAGTCTGAAAACCGTTGCTGAAAATAAGTAAGAAAGAAAAGCAAGGAGGGTAACTCTCGCTCCCATTATGCAATAACTACACGCCATAACTCCAAAAGAATGCTCCTCACGCCTAGCAGAAATACTAACAGAACAATCAGACACACACAACAAACAAGAAGTCATCTCCAAGAAAAAGAAATGTCCCAAACGTGTCCCATAAGCCCCGGTACCTGACCTATGTACACAACAACAACAACAACAACAACAACAACAACAACAACAGAAGAAGAAGAAATAAACAAATACAAATCAATATTTATGCAAAACTGGCATAGCCTTTGTGATCTTGAATATAGTCACATAAATACAAGAACTATCAGCACTAATGCAACTCAGTGAACTCAATGTAACTGGTATGAAGGAAATTTCAACCATGGCAGGGAACAGTAAGCAGTAAATAACGAACAGGGAAGTAAATCTCGCTCACAGGATGAAATTATTTACATGCCCATTAACTCTAAACGAATGCTCTATAACAGCAAATCGCTCGGCAAAAACGCCACACGGTGCACACAGAGCAAACAATGAAACATCCCAAAATGGATGTTCCCAGCATGCCCACACAGTCTGTACCTGACACAGCAACAATGGTTGTTGTTCAAAACGAAAACAAACATACAAAACGAAACAATCAAACACATGAACAAACAAACAAAACAAAAACAAAAACAGAAAGCAAGCTGAAAGGACAGCGCTTCAATCTGAATTCTCAGAAGGACAGACAATGTAAGAGGACATGGCCTGCAGTCGATGCATGCCAACGAAAAAGGCAGAATAAAGTAGAGTGCAGAAACGGGCAAATTAAGCCTTCTAGTTAAAGAGAACAGGAAATTTTGAGTCAAATCAAAGGCCTTTGAGTAATGAACTCAATTTGTGAAATGGAAACTACTCTCTCTCTCTCTCTCTCTCTCTCTGTCTCTCTGTCTCTCGATGTGTGTGTTGTGTGTGTGTGTGTGTGTGTGTGTGTGTGTGTGTGTGTGGTGCGTGTGTGTGTGTGTGTAACGATGGCATTCATAGATCAGCAAAAATGCATCATCATATTGACGCTAAAACGCCGATTCACACACACACACACACACACACACACACACACACACACACACACACACACACACACACACACACACACACACGCACACACACACACGCACACGCACTAACAATCTCCTAGTGATTTCCCATTAGCTATAAATGCAGGCATTTCTTTCAAAGCCACATTTCAAGAATGTAATTAACAAAAACAAGCACACATCCTCACAAATCACGCCTAATTGATACAACTGTGCGTCCTCAGCCTTTGGTGCACAGATCGTGGTGCCGCCAAATCCGCTTTGGACGCAGAGAATGGGAAGTGATGAGGTCGTCTCTCAATGCAGGGCCGTTGATAGGATCAGCCCTGGTTGTCTCCTGAGAACTGAACAGCCCCACTGACAGTTTCTGGTTCACGGTATTTACAGAGGCATGTCACGTGGATGGCTCTCTCCGCTTTGACTGGATTCTGATTCCCTGTCCAATTCCCTTCCCTCTCCCCACCCTCCCTTCCCCATCAGCTTTCCATTGTTAAGTGGATCTGAGGCTCTATGTGGTCATCTGCTGACCAGTCTGTCAGGGATCAGTACGTTGTGCCCATACACGCTTCTTTTGATCCGCCTGAACGCTAGAACATGTAGTAAGTTTGTTGTTCTAGATATAACTGTGCATACACACACACACACACACACACACACACACACACACACACACACACACACATATATATATATATATATATATATATATATATATATATATATATATGAACAATATAAAAGTGTTCTTTAAAAATCTGAAGGTGCTCAACCCCTTGGGAGCAACATCTGTTAAGAATATTTTTAAAAAATGAAGTATTAAAATCAACAAGCTTGTTTCGAACCTCTCGCTCTCCTCAGGAGAGCGAGAGGTTCGAAACAAGCTTGTTGATTTTAATACTTCATTTTTTAAAAATATTCTTAACAAAATATATATATATATATATATATTCAGTTTAAAATAGGATTTAAAAATGGATTAAAAACCACCCTACAAACTTGTTTCGACCAAGTGCTCTCCTCAGGGTATGTACAACATGGGCACGCCACCAGTGTTATATAGATTATGTGTGTGGCGTGTGAGCTCTGCGCGTGTGGCACGTGGCCTGTAGATTTTTTCTATTTTGGGGCGCGTTCAGGGGGACGTGCAAGGGAATGGTGCATTGACAAAGATTTCCATTTGTGCCTGCAATTATTAATCATTTCTACTTTAGAGTCCAGGGATGCTAGATGGGGTTTACATAATATCAGCCACTTTTCTGTAGTACACAAGTTGCATTTTTTTTTAGAAATGTTGTATGGTGCTGCTCTTTTTATAATTTTCCATGATGTGTTGTAATCTATTTTCTTATCTTTAAGCTTCCAAATATATTTACTTAGTTCTGTTTGGTTTTTATATTTTTCATTTTTGAAGCACTGTTTAAAACCAGATATGCAAACCACAAACAGTCATTCAATAAAGTAAAATACAAAACCAAACAGAACTGAGCAAATACATTTGGAAGCTTAAAGATGCAAAAATAAACTACAACATATCCTGGAAAATCATAAAAAGGGCATCACCATACAGCAACATTTCAAAAAGATGCAACTTATGTTTAACTGAAAAATGGTTAATACTATGTAAACCACAAGTAGCAACTTTAAACACTAAAACAGAAATAGTAAACAACTGCAGGCACAAATGGAAATCGTTGTTAGTGAACACTCCCCAATCAATAGACTGAAAATCCTTAAAAAAACACGTGCAATTAACCCGCACGTGAACACAGTGACAAGTAGGCCCCACACGCTATCTGACACCGTCGGTGGGTGACCCAAGCATCATCCTGATGAGAGCGAAGAGCTTGAAACAAATTTGTAGATATTTTAAGATTCCTTTTAATACTTTGATTTTAACATATATATATATATAATATATATATATATATATATATATATATATATATATATATATATATATATATATATATATATAGAGAGAGAGAGAGAGAGAGAGAGAGAGAGAGATCAGTATATTTAAAATGCCTAAAACAATTTTTTAAGTGCTCAACCCCTATATATATATATATATATATATATATATATATATATATATATATATATATATATATATATATATAGAGAGAGAGAGAGAGAGAGAGAGAGAGAGAGAGAGTTGCTGGAATGGTGGTCGGTACTTATCCTTGGAATTTATTAGTTTATATATATATATATATATATATGTATATATATTAGGGCATGCAGCCAAGACGCACCCATTCGAACCCCATCCCCCACCCCTCCC
>CM031607.1:73124324-73146824 GCA_018398815.1 Conus ventricosus | reverse complement strand
GGGAGGTTCTTTGTGAGCAGTATCACTTACAGCAACGTTTCCTCCATGTCAATGTGATCCCACAGAGTGCGGATCAAGACATCAATGACACTGGTTGGATCGCTGGTAGGTCACAGAGTGACCGATCATAGAATGCATTGAGAGGTTAGTGACCACTCAAGGGTGTTTGTGCTGATGCGTCACTGTACCGGGGACCTGTGGCCATTAACATTACCTAGTCGGCGAGGAAGCTGGAAAAAAGCCTGACGCTAGAGAGTAAGACTCTTCATTTTATTATGTCGAAACTGTCATGTGAACTATGGTTGACAAACAGAGACATCCAAATTGGTACAGAACCAAGGTAAATGTTTTAGGAGAAAGGGAAGGAGAAACAAATAAACAGATGGAGAGTCCAGTTACACAATAAAACAAAGAACCAGATAATACAATCGAATACGGATATACTGCAAATTACCTAGATAAATTAATGATATATTTTTTGGCATCCTGTGCAATATTTTTACACAAATACCTCGACTGCTCTTTTCGAGGATGTAATTTCCTCCAGGGATAGAGTTTGGATTAGGCTTGAGCATTTCCCCCCAAATTCAGCTTTAAGAAATATCCTCTTCACAGAAGTGGATTTTCAGTTAATCAGGATGCTAATACATTAAAGAAAATTTGTTGAGCTTTCTTGACGCCTGTTCATATAAGATTACACCCCCCTCCCCCCCCCCACACACACACACGCGCGCGCACTCTCTCACTCACACACACACACACACACACACACACACACACACACACACACACACACACACACACACACACACACACACACACACACACACACACACACACACACACACAGAACGTTGTCTGTTTACGACTGTGAAACAACAGCACCGTTAACATTGCAACATTATTGCTGTGAGTCAATATGCAACTTCATTGTTGTGGGACAGCATTGCCCCGTTATCATTGTGGAGCATTAGGCGCCGTTATCATTGTGGAGCATTAGGCGCCGTTATCATTGTGTGTCAGCATGCGTTGTTATTATAGTGGGAAAACATGAACCGTCATTATTATGGGTCAGCATGGATCATCATTACCGTGGAACAACATGTATCATCAACATTGTGGACAGCATGCCCTAGCAGCCTTTAGAAACAGCATGCTCCGTCATTATCACAGTGGAGCATCGTGCACCATTATCATTGTGGGGCATCATACACCATTATCATTGTGAGGCATCATACACCATTATCATTGTGGGGCATCATACACCATTATCATTGTGGGGCATCATACACCATTATCATTGTGGGGCACCATGCACCATTATCATTGTGAGGTATATTGCACCATTATCATTGTGGGGCATCGTGCACCATTATCATTGTGGGGCATCATACACCATTATCATTGTGGGGCATCGTGCACCATTATCATTGTGGGGCATCGTGCACCATTATCATTGTGGGGCATCATACACCATTATCATTGTGGGGCATCGTGCACCATTATCATTGTGGAGCATCGTGCACCATTATCATTGTGGGGCATCATACACCATTATCATTGTGGGGCATTGTGCACCATTATCATTGTGGGGCATCATACACCATTATCATTGTGGGCATCATACACCATTATCATTGTGGAGCATCGTGCACCATTATCATTGTGGGGCATCATACACCATTATCATTGTGGGGCATCGTGCACCATTATCATTGTGGGGCATCGTGCACCATTATCATTGCGGGACATTATACACCATTATCATTGTGGGGCATCATGCACCAATATCATTGTGGGGCATCAAGTACCATTATCAATGTGGAGTATCGTGCACCATTACCACTGTGGGGCATCTTACACCATTATCATCACTGTGGGGCATCATGTACCATTATCCCTGTGGGGTATCATGCACCATTATCATTTGGAGCATCATGCACCATTATAATTGTGGGGCATCATGCACCATTATCATTGTGGGGCATCATGCACCATTATCATTGTGGGGCATCAAGTACCATTATCAATGTGGAGTATCGTGCACCATTACCACTGTGGGGCATCCTACACCATTATCATCATTGTGGGGCATCATGCACTATCATCATTGTGGGGCATTATGCACCATTATCATTGTGGGGCACCATGCACCATTATCATTGTGGGGCAACATGCACTATTATCATTGTGGGGCACCATGCACCATTATCATTGTGGGGTATCATGCACCATTATCATTGTGGGGCACCATGCACCATTATCATTGCGGGACACCATGCACTGTTATCATTAAGGGGCACCATGCACTATTATCATTGTGGGGCACCATGCATCATTATCATTGTGGGGCACCATACACTATTATCATTGTGGGGCACCATGCACTATTATCATTGTGGGGCACCATGCACCATCATCATTGTGGGGCACCATGCACCATTGTCATTGTGAGGTATATTGCACCATTATCATTGTGGGGCACCATGCACTATTATCATTGTGGGGTATCATGCACCATTATCATTGTGGGGCATCGTGCACCATTATCATTGTGGAGCACCATGCACCATTATCATTGTGGGGCACCATGCACCATTATCATTGTGGGGCACCATGCACCATTATCATTGTGGGGCACCATGCACCATTATCATTGTGAGGTATATTGCACCATTATCATTGTGGGGCATCGTGCACCATTATCATTGTGGGGCATCATGCACCATTATCATTGTGGGGCATCATGCACCATTATCATTGTGGGGCATCATATACCATTATCATTGTGGGGCATCATGCACCATTATTATTGTGGGGCATCATATACCATTATCACTGTGGGGCATCATATACCATTATCATTGTGGGACACCATGCACCATTATCATTGTGGGGCATCATATACCATTATCATTGAGGGGCATCATGCATTATTATCATTGTGGGGCATCATATACCATTATCACAGTGGGGCATCATGCACTATTATCATTGTGGGGCATCATGCACCATTATCATTGTGGGGCATCATGCACTATTATCATTGTGGGGCACCATGTATTATTATCATTGTGGGGCACTGTGCACTATTATCATTGTGGGGCATCATACACCATTATCATTGTGGGGTACTATGCACCATTATCATTGTGGGGCACTATGCACCATTATCATTGTGGGGCACTATGCACTATTATCATTTTAGGGCATCAATAACCATTGTCATTGTGGGACACCATGCACCATTATCATTGTGGGGCACCATATACCATTATTATTGTGGGGCATCATGCACTATTATCATTGCGGAGCATCATATCCCATCATCATAGTAGAGCTCCACGCACCATTGTAATTGGAAAAGCAATAGTTATTGGGAGACAGAAACATTTTCATTGGTCGACAACATGCGTTTTTTTTCTTTTAATTTTTCACAAGGAACAGTCCCATTATCAATTTGTTTCTGTCAATGTATCTGAATACCTCGGAAATTAATGCCAAAGATGAGAGAGAGAGAGAGAGAGAGAGAGAGAGAGAGAGAGAGAGAGAGAGAGAGAGAGAGAGAGAGAGAGAGAGAGAGAGAGAACAGGAAATAATGGGACAATGCAAAAAGTGACTGATCTGTTTCAGGCTAGAACATTTTGAAAACAGGATTTCTTTTTTTCGTCACCGAATGAAGTTAATTCAAAAACGGATAATCGTTCGATCAGAAAATGCAGGCATTGTTACCAGACATTCTGGCCTGTCTTCCTTCCTCCATCACACTCTGTCACAAACGATTCGTTTGATTGCTAAGTGTTGGATCTTGTCACAAACGATTCGTT
Source organism: Conus ventricosus (assembly GCA_018398815.1). Classification (NCBI taxonomy): domain Eukaryota; kingdom Metazoa; phylum Mollusca; class Gastropoda; order Neogastropoda; family Conidae; genus Conus; species Conus ventricosus. The sequence continues at coordinate 73,142,997 of CM031607.1, read as the reverse complement.
TGATTGCTAAGTGTTGGATCTGTCAACAGCTTTTCTTAATCCTCGGAAGAGTCTTGTCTGTCAGGAACACATTGAAATTTCCGGCTGTCTCTGACAGTCTGATAACTGCAGTTGTGAAGTTAAGAAAAAAAAAGTTTTAGAAATAGAGACTGCAAAAAAAAAAGAAAGAAAAAAGAGAGAAGAAAGAAAAAAAAAGAAAGAAAGAAAGAAAGAAAGAAAGAAAGAAAAAAAGGAAAAAAAGAAGAAGAAAGAATTACAAAAAAGGTGAAAGCAGGCTTGACAGACAATTGAAACTTAAACTCTAAAAACAAGAGTGAAAAATATGTGACAGATAAAGACCTGCAACAGGATTGCATAGACAAGACCTACAGAGAGAAGAACAAGAAAGGAGAATGGAGAAAATGAACGGTCACTCTTTCCATAAAGCAAATTGTAGTGTAGCATTAAACTGCTTTATCAGTTTTCGCCGCCCAGTCTGTGATGTCATGCAATTCTCTCCGAATGCAGAGATTTCTTGAAGTCACGTTCAAAGGCAGATCTTTTTACCCAGTGATTAGCTCTTGCTGTCCTGAATGATCGAAGGTTCCTTCTGCTATATTTTCTAGTTGCAGTGGGCGTCTTTTACGCTCTCAAATTTAGATTTTGGGCGTAGGCGGTGAAACAATGAGGTCTCCTTCGTATGCAGATGAAATCTGCGCTCGTAAAAGGTTCCAGTGCAGGCAGAGGTAAAAATGGGAAAAGAGTATAAGTGATACACACAGAGAATGTTTCAATTCAATGCTGATTTTCGTTGTGAGCAGGCGAGCAGCTGAAAATTCTCATGTCCATTTGAAACCTATTTAAGTACTGGACGGTTTTCTAAAAGGAGAGCTCATGTAAACTAAAATGATAAAAATTTATATCAAAGCAACGTGCTGAGAAAGGGAATGACTGAAAACAACGCAGCACACAGCGAGAATGGGACACGATCAGATTATGTTGAAACACAGAGAGGTTTTAATGTGATTAGCTCCTGTTGGCCAATGTAATTGAAACAGATCTCTTCATTTCCTGAATCTTTTAGCTAATATGAAGTCAAAACCATCATATTGTCACCTATAATTGATCATTTCACAGACAATGAAGACGTATTTTATCACAAGGCAGCCAAAAATATGTTAGGATTTTCTTTCAAATGTAATTACAGGAGCTAGATGACGACATTGAGAGGCCAGCTGTGGTCAAAGCGAAACAATAACACTAGCTAAACTTCACACGCCTGATTCCAAACCAACTCTATATTTGACACACATTCACCTTACTCACGTGCGAAAAAAACACACAAAACAAAGAAAGACATATTTTCGTAACGCCCTCCCCCCCCCCACCCCAATACACACACATGCGCACAGACACTCCCAGGACATTATGAGTTTATTCATATATCCCAAGTAAATATCTGTGCACAGCAGCAACTTGTTTTCTCGAGAGAAAGTTTCCTTGTCTGTTACATGTGTCTTTCCGTGACAAATGCGCTTGGTGAATGACTGCTACCATCAGGATTATTCAAAGGGTTCCTTTCAAATGTTTCACAATAGGAATACACAGGTCCCCTACCATGTTTATTATCTGATCTACCGTTTCTGTCTGATGTTCTGTGTATTACTACTGTTGGTTCCAGAATGTCATCAGTATTTAACGCCAGAGTCTGTCCAAGTCAAAACCCGTCAAATCTGAACTCTTGCCAGCTGTATTGTATGCCTACTATTCATTGAACTAGTTATGTCTTACTTTTGAAAACACAAATTGTCTTTCTCAGGGAAAAAAGTCCTCAAAGATTCTAGTGTCTGTAACGGAAATGTTTCAAGCGACAATTTTGTTTCCAAAATATGCTTTTAAACAATTGCTCGTTTGTTTCAATCAAATTGTTCCGTCTTAAGCGCACGAGAGAGACAGAAAATGACAGCAGGGTTATAAAGGTTGTTTTTTTTAATACAGGGGTGGATAAGCCATGGATCTCTTATCCTTTTCCCTTGACATACTCACGTTAGCAGCTGTCACACAGACTGTTTACAACAATGAAGCGCATCAAATGACGGAGAACTCTTCTTCCTCAGCAACATTTCCAACAATGACAATTATTCTGAAAACGAAATGCACTTCTTGTTATGTTGTCCATTCTACAATATCATAAGAGAAAAGTTCATAGCTCAAAAGTTCTTTCATAATCCAAAGGGTTTTTCGTTTATCTCTCTTGTTGGCCACAACGAACAGTAATACAGTCAGAAAATTAGCGCTTTATATTTATCAAGCATTTAAAACGCGGCAGATTGCTATAACTTGAATGTATACTGTTCAAAAAAAGAAACGCAAAATGCCAAGCTGCCGATTTGAAACACAATTTATTGAAGCTCAGTGTGACAACACGTTTAATGTGAAAATGACAAAAACAGGTCATCAGTAGGACAGAAGTCTCCCCTGCAATGCTGTGGTAAAGAACCAGCCCCAGACCTTCAGGGAAATCGGCAGGCAGCTTCCAAAGTCAGTAACGAGTGTGACCCCCTCTGGCTGCAATGGTAGCCTGGCATCTGCGGGGCAATGAAGCAATAATGTTCCTGATTGTCTGCTGTGGGATGGCCGCCCACTCGGCCTGCAATGCCCGGAACAGTTCATTTGGAGTCGCTGGGGCGTTGGCCCTCACTCTCAGGCGTCTGTCCAAAACGTCCCAAACGTGCTCAATAGGATTCAAATCCGGGGAAAGAGAGGGCCAGGCCAGGTGTTGATGTTGTTGGCGGTAAAGAAGGCTGTGGTCAGGCGTGCTGTGTGGGGCCTGGCGTTGTCCTGCTGGAACACGCCCTGGGAGCGGCCATTAGAGGCAGGACGTGTGGCTGAACAATGACCGGGACGTACTGCTGGCTGTCAGGTGACCTTCCACGCGCACCAGCTGGCTCCTGCCTGTGTTGCTGATGGCCCCCCATACCATGACATTGCCGCCACCATGCGGAGGTGCCTCGTCGACGCAGTTCTGCTGGTTGCGTTCATTAACCCGGCGGTAAACCCTTCGCCTCCTGTCATGGCGCTGCAGCAGAAGACTGTGACTCATCCGAGAACCAGACGTGTCGCCAATGGTTCCTCAGTGTCCAGTGTCTGTGTTGCGTAGCCCATTGCAGTCTGGTCTGTCGATGGCGCCCCGTCATACGTTGCCACGTAGGGGCCTGTAAGCCCTCAGCCCAGCAGCATGCAGCCTGTTCCGGACAGTCTGGTCGGAGATGCGACGGACACCAGCGCATGCCTGGACAGTGGACGAGGCCGGCAGGAAGCGATTGCGGAGATGTCTTAGCCGTATAAAGCGGCCCTGGGCTGGCGTTGTGATATGAGGTCGGCCTGACCTCGGGGCATCAGCTGATGACCCTGTCCTCTGGAAGCGAGTCCAAAGTCGGCATATGGTACTGGGGGAGACATTCAAAGCATGGGCCACATCAGTTGCACTCTGACCAACTTGCAAACGACCCAGGGCATTTTCTCTCTCTGTTGGGCTCAAACGTGGCATGCTGTTTTTTGGTACGGTGTGCCTGCCGGTTGTCAAAATGACCCGGCTTTTATACTGGACTATGACCATGGTGTGTGTGTGTTCACCACTGAGTTGGCATGCTTTGCAGGCGAAACAACAGAAGCACAACCCAATGTTTGCACTGTCGCACCTGGCCCACAACACGCACGTGCACATAGTGACAACCGGAATCAATGTTATCCTAGCACGTCGACGTTCAAGACATACATCAGGGCCGGTTTTTGGCGTGTTTCTCAACTGTATGGTCCACCCCAGGTGGCAAAATTTCATTTTGCGTTTCTTTTTTTGAACAGTATATATTTATGTATGTGTATGTAATGATGTTTAAATGTATTTGGTTTTGTTCCCGTCTTCCAAAGAGGGCCTTGGCCTTATGGAAGGAAGATTTCATTTCATTTCATTTCAGTGTGTGTGTGTTGTGTGGTGTGTGTGTGTGTGGGGGTGTGTGTGTGTGTGCATGTGTGTGTGCGTGCGTGCGTGCGTGCGTGCTTGCGTGCGTGCGTGCTTTCCCTTCTCTCCCTCCATTGTTATCTTCCCCACCACCATCCCACCATCTCTTTATGTCTCTCTGTCTCCGTCTCTGTCTTGCTGTCTGTCTGTCGTCATGACAACTGCGTCTATCAATGATACTGTCTACCACCCCCCCCGCCACTCTCCAATAGCCTCTCCTCTTTTCTTCCCTCATAAGACCCACAAGACGCTCATCCACCACAGGTATATATATATATATATATATATATATATATTATATATATATATATATATAATGAAGAAAAAGAAACACCCGAAGGTGCTGGGGAGGACCCAGAGAAGCACTGTCTTCACCTGCCCTTAGAGCAGTCCTGTACCACCCCTGGAGGCCTGCGCTGTGTTGACGATGGTACAGGCACGCGCAGGACACTCCATTAAGATATCAAGGACATAACTGCTCCTGAACAGAGGTAAATTAGACTACAGGATGCAGCTCATAACAGCCTCAAAGTAGCATCCCCCATGGGTGTACCAGCCCGTATTTCATGACTGCAGAGCCCACCGGCGAAAAACACACCCCCACTGCGAGCACACCCACAGACCAACCACCCTGCCCACGGACAGAAGCAGTGCCTCCAGATCAGCCAAGCTTTCGCTACGGTTTTTCCCTCAAAGAGAACCAAAGTGTAGTCTTTCCATGTCACACAGGACTTATCCTGTGGCAGTGGGTCTTTCTACCACTGGACTTTCTCATAGCTATTAGCAAAAGAAGAACAAAGACACCCGAAGGTGCTGGGGAGGACCCAGAGAAGCACTGTCTTCACCTGCCCTTAGAGCAGTCCTGTACACCCCTGGAGGCCTGGCGTGTTTGACGATGGGTACAGGCGCGCAGGAACTCCATTTCAGATTACAAGGGACATAATGCTCCTGAACAGAGGTAAATTAGATACAGGATGCAGCTCATAACAGCCTCAAGTAGCATGCCACGGAAGGTTTTACCAGCCGTATTTCATGACTGCAGAGCCACCGGCGAAACACCACCCCCAGCTGCCGAGCACACCCCACGACCAACCACCCCTGCCCACGGACGTGAAGACAGTGCCACTCCAGACACAGCCAAGCTTTCGCCATACGGTCCTTTTGCCCTCCAGAGAATCCAAGTTGTTGATGTCTTTCCCACTGTCAACGGACTTTCCTTGGCATGTTGGCTTTCCTCACCGCCACTGGACCCTTTTCCAGGTCCAGCCTAGTTAAGGCAAAGAAGAAAAAGAAACCCGAAGGTGCTGGGAGGACCAGAAAGAAGCATTTTTCAACCTGCCCTTAGAGCAGTCCTGTACCACCCAGGAGGCCTGCGCTGTGTTGACGATGGGTACACAGGCACGCGCTGCAGGGACACTCCATTAAGATATCAAGGGACATAACTGCTCCTGAACAGAGGTAAATTAGACTACAGGATGCAGCTCATAACAGCCTCAAAGTAGCATCCCCCATGGGTTACCAGCCCGTATTTCATGACTGCAGAGCCCCACCGGCGAAAAAACCACCCACCCCAGCTGCCGAGCACACCCCACAGACCCAACCACCCCTGCCCACGGACAGATGAAGACAGTGCCACTCCAGACACAGCCAAGCTTTCGCCATACGGTCTTATGTGCCCTCAAGAGAGAATCCAAAGTTGTAGTCTTTCCCACTGTCAACAGGACTTTCCCTGTGGTCAGTGGGTCTTTCCTCACCGCCACTGGACCTTTCTCCAGGGTCAGCCTAGTTAAGGCAAAGAAGAAAAAGAAACACCCGAAGGTGCTGGGGAGGACCCAGAGAAGCACTGTCTTCACCTGCCCTTAGAGCAGTCCTGTACCACCCCTGGAGGCCTGCGCTGTGTTGACGATGGGTACAGGCACGCGCAGGACACTCCATTAAGATATCAAGGGACATAACTGCTCCTGAACAGAGGTAAATTAGACTACAGGATGCAGCTCATAACAGCCTCAAAGTAGCATCCCCCATGGGTGTACCAGCCCGTATTTCATGACTGCAGAGCCCACCGGCGAAAAACACCACCCCCAGCTGCCGAGCACACCCCACAGACCCAACCACCCCTGCCCACGGACAGATGAAGACAGTGCCACTCCAGACACAGCCAAGCTTTCGCCATACGGTCTTATGTGCCCTCAAGAGAGAATCTATCAATGATACTGTCTACCACCCTCCCGCCACTCTCCAATAGCCTCTCCTCTTTTCTTCCCTCATAAGACCCACAAGACGCTCATCCACCACAGGTATATATATATATATATATATATATATATATATATATATATATATATATATATATATATATATATATATAATATATATATATATATATATATATAGAGAGAGAGAGAGAGAGAGAGAGAGAGAGAGAGAGAGAGAAGAGACACACACACACACACACACACACACACACACACACACACACACACACACACACACGTATCAGATACGCTCATGGCAGGTAAACAACACTAGTCTGCAAAATCTGAGATCTATCTCCTTGTCCTTCACTCCTCGTCCCCATTCTGAGTAGAGGAAATACAGTAGACTGGCATTATGTATCCCACGTACTTCTGTACCCCAACAGGTGGATATGTCACGCATGCCCAGATGTCTGTTAGTTTGGACACCGTGTGAAAAATCATGGGATTCCATGCGTCTCATGTCTACACAGAATTTACTCAAACTCACCAACACATTTTCTTGTATCTGAGCAATACAAGCCAGGTCATCCCATCATTTCAGCATTCACGTGTTTTCAGTGCACGTTGTCATAGTACATGTCTTTACTGCCTGAACAGAATTAGTTTATTAAAAGAGCGATGACTCTCTCAATGAGGCTGTTGCAATTAACGAAATTCTAAAACACTATTACAATAGTTTGATTTTGTAGTTCAAAAGTTTAAGTTTTCACAGATTCTGGCCTTTTCTTCATCCCCACCCCTGTCCTCTTCTTCATCTCCCACCTTACTTTTAATGAACTCAGTTCCATGGAGGGGGTAAAGTTAGATTAGCTTGCATAGGGTGTAGCACAACTGCTGTCAACTGGAAGTAAACGATGAAATGAAAGCTGCACCCCTCTGCCAAATAGTCCGGCAACGGAGTAGAGTACCATTCCTCCCAGAGTATGGAATCTGGGCCTGCTACTGGAGCTCCACGGTTGGATATCCGTCACATCTGGGTACTTGGGCAGGTGATGGCTGTCGCGCATATTTTCCCTCTACCCTTCCTCCTTCTGCGAATAAGCGGTTCAGGGCGAGGCAGCCACAACACAAAACATAATATTTTCCAGCCTTACCTCAACCATTTAAAACCAAATTTAGGTTTGCATACACTAGTGACTTTTAGTACAACAGTGCAGACTCTGTTTCTTACCAACAAATTAGAAGTTTGATCATACCTGTCAAGGCTTCAGCAACAACAACAACAACAACAACAACAACAACAACAAAAACATAGCAAATTATCCAAATTTAATTTCAATTCACGCTACATGCAGTCTGTAATCAATTATCAGTCACTCTTTCAACAACCCCAAATAATTTTCAATTAAGATTTCGATCTGAACAGATTTTTTTCGTGTGATTGTTCTATTCAGTTATAATCACACACGTCCCGTGATTGCCCTTTAAAGAAGAGTAATACAATCAGTGTACAGATACTGCCACCAGCATTAAATACTATAACAGACTTTTCAAAACTGACTATACTAAAAAAATTCCTCCACCACTCTGGGGAACTACGATGGACAGTCATTACAGTCAAGCATAAAAACACAGTTGCACACTCTGGCCCCTAGTACTTAGAGACTAGTGGCCACAACGTAAGTCAGTCTGTTTAAAAAAAAAAACCTCCAATACAAAACTCACGGCTCACATAAGTGAATTTGCTCCAACCTGATCAAAGTATTGAAAATGTTTTGGGGACCCCTTGAGAAATGGGTTAAATGGAAAGACTGCTCCACTTTACTATTACAAAATGAATGAAATCTCTACATCTCACAACATGGTCACCTGAGCGTACAACTCGGCACTCCATAAGCAGAAGCCTGCAATGAGACAGGCATTGCTACATCACTATTCGAGAGAATAGTGAAAGCATGACCGAACACCAGAAACAACAAAAGAGAGAATCGATAACCAAACATGGGGAAGGAGAGGCCGGGTGGGGGAGGGAGGGGGGGGGGGAGGAGGGGAGAGTACAGAACCCAGAGTTGACCTACACGACTCTCATGAGAGAGGTCCGCCTGGCTAAATGCCTCGACATTGATGAACGGTCCACTGAACGGGCAGCTGTATGGGAGGGGCTCCGTGGACAAGTGGGAGTTGCTCTGCGAATTGTTTCACTGATAGCGACGCTTCCCCCCATGTCAGTCTTCTCCCACAGAGTGCGGGTCAGGACATAAATAAAACCAATCGGATTGGTGGCAGGCCACAGAGTGACTGGACAAAGAATTGCCTCGTGAAGTTGATGGCCGGTTGGGGGTTCTTATGCTGAATGCATTGCTGTGTAGAGGGCTGGGGGGGCCAGGTTTATCATGCATTTGCATAGAAAGCTGGAAAACACATGGCCTGAGGGTTGAACCTCGAGACTGTTTCTTTTGTTTATTTCAATTTAAATGGTTATGCAAGCCATTACATTAGAAATAATGCTTTTAAATCCTGACAAAACCTGACCTAAAATGTAAAGGAACAGGAAGGCAAACAAATGAACATATGCATAGTCCAACTGTTGACGATGCAATTCATGGAAAGACACACATGAATACAGTCATCTAGCAGATTACGTAATTATTAGTTAATGTTTTAGTGTATTGATCAATGCTTTGCACAAATACCGTTATTGGTAATATCACGGTATAGTTTGTTAAGGTTTAAATGTTTTCCATAAACTATCAGCTGTATATGTGTTCTTCTCCAATAAACTACACTTTAGTTTTTCTGGATAGTAATGAATGCCTAACATATCTGTCATGATGTGTATGGAAGATTGTTGTTAAACGATTGCATCACAAAATTTACCAAATGAATATGATTTGTTTATATTTTCAAAACTCGGTATAGTTTTAGGTAAGTTTTCTTTCCTTCACACTTGTCCCAACCTCATGTGTGCCTCTGTGGAATTTTCCTTTTCATCTCTTGCACAAATACGAACATGCACAGGTTTAGATACACAGACACATGCACAGAGAGAGAGAGAGAGAGAGAGAGAGAGAGAGAGAGAGAGAGAGAGAGAGAGAGAGAGAGAGGAGAGAGAGAGAGAGATCTTGTTTCCACATTCACTAGGAGGCAGTGGGTAGGACTTGACGGGGTTCTAACATCTCTGTCCTATTGCCCATGCCAGAGGACAGAAAGCTGTAGCAATCCCTGACTGCGCAGGCATATGGCACGGCTCCCTTTTGGTCTATCTCCATATGGCTCCCTTTTGGTCTATCTCCATACGGCTCCCTTTTGGTCTATCTCCATACGGCTCCCTTTTGGTCTATCTCCATGCAGCTCCCTTTTGGTCTACCTCCATACGGCTCCCTTTTGGTCTATCTCCATACGGCTCCATTTTCGTCTACCTCCATGGACCAATACTGATGATGCTGATAATTTCCGTTTCTATTTCTGCTTCTAGTAATTGAAACCTCTCTGTCTGATCTCCAGCACATAATGATTTCCAGTGAGCACACGCTATCCTGCATCGCACCTGAATCATTTGAGTGGTTCTCATGGGTATCCCATTTTATTACACATGCATCATGTATTCCGCACATACGCAGCAGTCCTCGATTTTTCTAATGGTTAGAAAAGGCTGGGATGGACAGTCAACTATATTCCTGCAACGCACAACTGCTGATGGTGTTTGACGACAACGTCTAACTGGAAATATTGATATTAGATTATTTCTAGATATGAGGGCCTCCTATATCTTGGCCCCTGCCCTTCCACTCCCTCCGAACATCTCTCTCTCTCTCTCTGCTTCTTTCTCTGTTTCTGTCTCAGTCTGTCTGTCTGTGTCTGGGTCTGTGTTTGTCTGTCTGTCTGTCTGTCTGTCTGTCTGTCTGTCTCTCTCTCTCTCTCTCTCTCTCTCTCTCTCTCTCTCTCTCTCTCTCTCTGCTTCTTTCTCTGTTTCTGTCTCAGTCTGTCTGTCTGTGTCTGGGTCTGTGTTTGTCTGTCTGTCTGTCTGTCTGTCTGTCTGTCTGTCTGTCTGTCTGTCTGTCGTTGTCTGTCTCTCTCTCTCTCTCTCTCTCTCTCTCTCTCTCTCTGCTTCTTTCTCTGTTTCTGTCTCAGTCTGTCTGTCTGTGTCTGTGTCTGTGTTTGTCTGTCTGTCTGTCTGTCTGTCTGTCTGTCTGTCTCTCTCTCTCTCTCTCTCTCTCTCTCTTCTCTCTCTCTCTCTCTCTCTCTCTCTGCTTCTTTCTCTGTTTCTGTCTCAGTCTGTCTGTCTGTGTCTGTGTCTGTGTTTGTCTGTCTGTCTGTCTGTCTGTGTCTGTCTGTCTGTCTGTCTTCTCTCTCTCTCTCTCTCTCTCTTCTCTCTCTCTCTCTCTCTCCCCCTAAATAAATGTCTTTTCATCAATCATACACAGTTGTGGGATTTCTACATACCTTAATTCCCTTTCCGAGGCTAATACCAAATGAAAAAAGGCCATGTCTGCTTACATGTCACATTTTAAAACAAAGATTCTTCTCCTCTTCCTCCTCCTCCTCCTCCTTCTCCTCCTCCTCCTCCTCCTCCTCCTCTCTCTCTCTTCCCCCTCTGTCTCCTCTCTCTCTCTCTCTCTCTCTCTCTCTCTCTCTCTCTCTCTCTCTCTCTCTCTCCCCTCTCAGCAGAACGGCTGAGATAATTTATTCTGCACACATTATCCTGGTATCCACTGTCCCGATCCTATAGCTCCTACAGCAGGCCTCGACTGTGAAAATAAGACCGGGTGGCGGTGCTATTGATTCCACGGTGAAACAGCTCTCAGGGAGGGAGCTCTTCATCACGTTAGACTGGAATTAGTTTGTCCACGTCCTCACACTTGCATTGCATTTGGGCTTTGGGGTGGTGGAGGGCAACAGATGCTTGTCTAACACTGATTGTCACAGGCTGAGTAAATGAAATGTCCATTTTGCCGAAATGTGTGGAAGAATGTCTTCACGTAAAAGAAAGAAATAAGAAAAAATAATCTATGTGTCAGTCTGTAACAGGCCATGGGTTTTTGTGTTACCTGAGTGGAATATATGTTGAAAAATAGCCAATGTATTTATTTATTTGCTTATTTGGTGGTTCATTGATTTATTTGCTTGTTTATGCAGTTGTTCTATGAAGTGTCATTTTTCATTATAAAAGACCTTGAAAGGAATCGTTCCGCTTATATTGTAATGTGAACAACATTTATTTGTGGTTTAATATTTTTTTCCAGACTTTATGGGTATAACGGTCAAAAAGAAAATGGCCATGATGACATTTAAAATGTAATACCATCCAGAAAACTTGTTTATAAAATGTGTTTCAGTTTTAGTGGTTGTCAATTGCAAGCTGATTTGTTTATATAGTAATAAATATTCCTCATGCATAATATATAGGTCATACATCTCTTTCAGATAATAGAAAAGGCATCTGCTGGCGATTTACATTCTATATATCATAGAAGAACTTTTCTACGAACGCTTATGGTATATTGATGTGAAGAAAACTAATGATTTCTCTGAGACCATTCAGCGTATGATCTGACAGAAACTCATTTCCAATGGCTAGTGGCCTTTAACCTATGTGATCAGCTGTAGATGTCTACTTCTTGGCTATTGGTTTAAAAAGAACTTTGTAACTGCCATTGAGATTCGACTAAAAGCTTCCTGTTCTTCTTGGTTTTGTTTTATTACTAAAGTGTGTTGTTATTTGAATAATGATACATTTAAAGTAAGACATATCTAGTGCCTGGCAAAACCTGGCAAAGGCGTACGAAACGCTCGCGGACGGTTATCAAAGCTCGGCTAGTGGCGGTGAAGGCTTGGCTAATGTTTATCAAAGATTAGTTAGCTGCTATCAAAATACAGCTTATGATCTTCAAAGGCTGGTTGAGAGATACCAATTACCCAAGTCTGTGACCTCTTGGTGGCCTGGCTAGACGTTATGACGACGTTTGTAATGGCTGTGGAAACGTGGACAGTTGTTATCAACAACTCGCTAAACGTTAGCAGTTGTTTTGGTAGGCCATATGACGCCTAGCTAGATATTTTTTTCAAACCGCAAATAGTGTTCATCAAGGCCAAAGAAATGGTTATCAAAGCATTGCTAGTGGTTGTCAGGGCTTAGCAAGTACTTGAAGAGGAACCCACATTTGCCTACAAAGATCTGGTTGGTTGCTAACAAGGCCAGGTTACAGATTGTTTGTGCCTGTGTGGGAGTTATCAAGGACTGGTTTGAGATAAAAACATCACTCTGGTACGTGGTTATCAAATTTATACCATTCATCTAGACAACGTTTCAGTATTGAGACAAAGGCTTGTGTTCTGCTCTTACTGTCGTTTCATTCTGAGGGTTAGAAGGTAACACAGCATAGCATAGCATAACATATCATCAATGACATGACATGACTTGACATGGCATGACATCTCATCACATCACATCACGTCACGTCACATCACATCACATCACATCACGTTACATCACGTTACATCACATCACTTCACATGACATGACATGATATGACATGACATGACATCAACGGCACAAAGTATGGTAAAAATTAAGACTGGTCCTTAAATTCTTTTCAGTGGCGTACACGTGAAAGGGAGGGGAAGGGGGATTACAGTGACCCTGGAGAACTCTCATGCCACACTCTCATATAGAACAGACGGAATAACATAGAGAGAAGACAGGCGAGTGGAGCACATTAAACAATTACTTTATTCTCATGTAGGCTTTTTTTTTTTTTTTTTTTTTTTTTTTTTTTTTTACCAAAGTCTATATACGCCAAAAGCGACCACTCTCTAGGGACTGTACTCTCGCTTGTCCTTTCCGCCTCTGTTTATTTGGTTCCTCTTTACCTCAAATCCTCCTCACTGTCATTTCAGCAGCTGTCTCTGGGTCGTCTTCTCTTTCTTGCCTACCTGCAAGTTCCAAGTCATAGCTGCAGGTTCATAGCTATAACCTGTCAGATGATGTTGCATGCTGAAGGTGGATTCTATCAAGTGTCAAATGATACTGCATGCTGAAATTATAGTATAGCAGAAATAATAACAGCAGCGGTAGTAAACACACACACACACACACACACACACACACACACACACACACACACACACACACACACACACACACACACACACCACACACACACAAAGGTAATAAGCAGACAGCACTGGGGACAGGACACAAAGGCACTAATATCTCTCGCTACCTCCCTTGTACGTTCACGGCTGACGTATGGCCAGGAGGTTTTTTTCAGCGCTCCAGCGCACTTGTTAAAGAAACTGCAGAGCATAGATTCTAAAGCTTACAAACTTGCTCTGGGTGTACCAATACACGCGTCAATTTTAGGAACTTACACAGAAGCAGGTATTCTACCCCTCGATGAACAAAGAAAAGCCTCAGCTGCGAAATTTATCCTTAAAACTTCTGCTTATGAAACATTTTCACAAAAAGAAACAAATCTTAATTCAGAAACTGACTTTGCAAAAAGAGCTAGAACAATACAGTCGTTGAAGTCCATCAATACATTTGCCTCAGATATTATCTGTCATACAGAGCTGAACGGGAAAAATGTTGCAATTAAACCTTCTTTTTCTCCACTTCCAGAATGGGAACAAAATCAACCAATATTTGACATTGATCACACAGATTTATTCAAAAACCATTCCCCTAACCTATTAAAATGTTTAGTTGATTCCCACTTGGAAAGTAAGTATACAGACTGTCTAAAGATATACACCGATGGATCAGTTCTTGATGATGGAAATACTGGTGCAGCTTTTGTAATACCCTCATTAAAAACAGAAAAACGATACTACATTGGTAAACATTATTCCATTTTTACTGCTGAACTTGTAGCCATACTTATGGCATTAAATTACATTGTAGATCTTTCGACGGATACATGCAAAATCTTATTCTGTGTGGACTCAAAGTCTGTTTTACAAGCCATTAAATCCCGAGGCATAAAAAACGACTAGAAATGACTATTGAAATAAAACATATTATTCATGAGTTGTCTCTAAAGGGTACCAGTATTACATTTTGCTGGATTCCTTCTCACTCCGGAATCACCCCAAACGATGTGGCAGATCATGCGGCTAAAAGGGCAGCGAAAAATAAAGAAGGGTCACAGCATCTCCACATTCGACTAGATCTGCATGAATTTAATCAGCGCATAGAAAAAGTGTCTCAAAATCAGGTTGCTGAACTGCACAAGAAAACAAATAGTCAGTATTACCAGCACTGTGTACAAGTAAAGAATGCAGCGAATCCGAAATCCTTTTTAAACAATTTATCTGTAATGCATTCCAGACATGTTATTAGTTTGATGTATAGGTTCCGATTAAATGCTTTTAGAACAAAGTACTCTAAAAATATACATTGCGTATGTGGCAAACAAATAAGTGTAAACCACCTACTTCTTCACTGCCCAGGAGTTAGGCACTTTGTTCCTAAGATAAAGTTAACAGACCAGTTGTCAGCCAGTGCACCAGTATCCACTGAAAATATTTTAAATAATCACTCATTACTTTGCGTGTTCTCTGAAATCTTTAATTCCGGTCCACTTGGTATCTATCTCTGATGTACTTTAAACTAAAACTGTTGTGTTGTACTACATTGATATAAAAGAGTTACGATTATATGATATATATGGTCATCCCCCCACCCCCACCCTCCCACTCCCTCTATTCCGTCTTCCTTTCCATCCTGATGACCCCCATCCCCACCAGCAAATTTTCTCCTCCCCCACCCATCCCCCTGCATTATGCTCCAATTCTACTAAACTTGTTTCATTTGATATACTTTAATTCCCCCGATCAACATACACAAAAGGCTAGATAAGTAAATATCTACGTATCTTACCACCCATCCCAACCTTCCCCTATTGTCCCTAACACAGTCCTCTCTCTCTCTCTCTTGCACCCTCCTCCTCCCCCCCCCCTTACACACACAGGCACACACACACACACACACACACACACACACACACACACACACACACACACACACACACACACACACACACACACACACACACACACACACACACACACACACGTACACGTGCACGTACACGCACACACATAATCATATGTTTTTTTTTTTTTTTTTTTTTTTTGGTTGTTTTTTGTTGTTTTTTTTCCCCCGTCTAATAACACTTATAGTGAATAGACGTTAAACTAAAGAAAGAAAACACACACACACACCACACACACACACACACACAACACACACACACACACACACACACACACACACACACACACACACGCACACACACTGATGGCAACAACGAAACAAACATTATGAACAAATCCACCAAAGATAGAGTAATTCCCCATGACATTGTACTGTTTCAACAGCTTTCACTGCTCAGTGTGTAATGCTACTGAGCTCCCTTTGGATTCAGAGAATAAACATGTTAAAGGTCATCTTCAAGTGCATTTAATTTTCCCATGGTTAGCTCCTGCGGTCCCCCTGTTCGGCCCCCTTCCTTCCCCCTCAAACATACACGCACACTTCTAGGAAGTTCGAGCTTGTCCATTTGTCCCAACTAGATTCAAGTACACAGCCGCAACTTGTTTTCTTAGGAGGAAGTTTCCTTGTTTGCTCAGTGTGCCTCTTGTCTACAAATGTGCTAAGAGAATGGATGGCACTATCAGGATTATTTGGAGTGTTCTTTGCAATATCTTTCTATGGAGACAAAAGTTGGCTTCCATGTTTGTTATTTGGAGCTACTGTTTCTGACTTTTCGTCTGACCTAAACTATGCAAAATTACCATTGGTCCAGGCATTCTATCAGAATTTAAGGTTAGAGACTGTCAAATTCAAGAGGCTATAAAAACTGTACTTCCACCAGGTGTATCTTAGTATTACTAATCAGCAAAATGACGTTATGTTAATTTAAAAAAAATTGAATTTCATAATTCTCAATGCAGACAAAATCTTGCAGGATTCCAGTTTTTTTAAAAAAAAATTCTGTGATGGAAATGTTTCAAGCGACAAGTTTGTTTCCAAAACATGGCTTTAAACTGTTGCTCGTTTGTCTCAACCAAGATTGTTCCATCCTGTGCACGCGGGCAAGACTAAAAATGGGGGCAGGACTATCACTTTTACACTACAGGTATTAATGAGCCATTGATCTCTTCTCCTCTTTGCTTGTCAAACCCATGTCAGCAGGTGTCACACAGATTGTCACAGTGTGTCAAACAATCAGGAACTTTGGAAGGACTTTTTTTATTGCGACATCTCTGACAATTATAACCATTCCCCCCCCTCTCTCTCTCTGACGAAAATTGCCACCCTATCACCGTCTTCCTAGCCACCTTCCCTCTTCCCCTCTTCCTCTATGCCCCCACCCCCTCAGTAGTCTCTGTCTCTCTCATCCCTATCCTTATGCTCCTCTCTCTCTCTCCTCTCTCTCCTCTCTCTCTCCTCTCTCTCTCTCTCTCTCTCTCTCCCCCCTCAAGACAATTAGCAGGGAGATACTCTCTGCAATCGCTTTACCAACATCCTTCCACCCTCCACCCTTCGCTTTCCCTCTCTTTCCTCTCTTTGTCCCTCATGAGCTCCAGCAGACGTTCAGACACCACAGGGAAAGTTACGTCTCAGACACGCTCATGGCGGGCCAACAACATTAGTCTGCAAAATCTCAGGAGAGTTTTATCGTTTCCTTTAATCTGAGTAGGGTGATTACAGTGGACTGGCTTTGAGGATCCCACCTGTGTCTGTACATCCAAATGCAGGTCTGTCACGCGCGCAAGTTGACTAGGCCTAGATGTCAGCCAGTTTGGTCACCATGCGATTAAAAACCTGCAATGAGACAGGCCTACCCACATTTTTCACCAGCCTCCAGCGACTAGTGAAAGTAGGACCCATTACCAGAAACAACAGAGAAAATCAGTAAGCAATGCAGGGGATGGAGAAGCGGGGGAGGTAGAAAAAGGAACCTAGAGTTGCCCTACACTGCCGCCTGGTTAAATGCCTGGACATTGATGGACAGCACACAGAGCAGGCTGCTGTGTAGGAGGGACTCTCTGGTCTGGACAAGTGGGCATTTCTCCGTGACTTGTTTCACTGATAGCAACGTGTCCTCCATGTCAATCTTCTCCCACAAAGTCTGGGTAAGGATATAATCAAAACTAATTGGATTGGTGGCAGGACGCAAAATGACTGGACAGTGAACTGCCTTGTGAGGTCGATGGCCGGTCAGGGGTTGCTACGCTGAATGCATTCCGCCTAGAAATCTTGAAAAAAAAAAAGCCTGAGGTTAGAGCCTTCAGCCTGTTCTTCCTTCAGTGTATTTGGATTTTTGTGTAAACCATACATCAAAACACTTTCAAATCATTGCACAATTTCACCATAAATCTTTACTGAGCAGAAGGCTGAAAACATTAGTAGATCCATCATACAAAGAATGGAATGATATGGAATAGTGCGTTCATGTGGCAGACAACATAATTATTTGTTCATTTGATATTGTTTCGATTGATGTTTTGCATACATACCTCAATCGACATGTCATAGATTTTGGTAAGGTGAATGTATTATCCATAAACTATTGGCTGCACATATTTTTTCTTCAGAAAGCTGTACTTAAGTTGCTTTGGACATTGATGAATATTTAAAATATTTCTGTTAAAGATTAAGGAAATCTGTTTTAAGCAGTGACTCCAAACAATGTACCGAATGCATGCAATGTTTATAATTTCAAAACTCATGAATTATGCTACAGTTCTAGATACCGATTTTCTTTTCCCCATTTGATCCAACCTCACAAAGCATAGTATCTGTGGCAAATAATCTGCGCAGACGTATGTTGATGGCCCCACTATGGTCCACCACAATAGGTCATTATTGATGATAGTGATGATTTCCATTTCGACTCTTACCTTTAGTGATTGAAACCTCTCTTTCTCATCTCCAGCACACAGTGAAACTTCAACTCTTTTCTGATTGAAAAGTGCACAGCGAATAATGTAAGTCTACTGAACACAAAGCTATCGCGCATTGCACCTGAATTTTCCTTCAAGTGGGTTCCCATGGCAGCCCTCACTTGGTCAAGCAGGCATTAAACATTGCACACCGATCTTACAAATGCTGACTTTTAGGATGATAATAAAGTGGCTGAAAGTGAAGGGCAGCTGCAATTGCTGCATGGTACCACCATTGCAGGTGTATCACAAGAATGTCTGAGCAGAAATATTAGATTATTTTTTTTAGCGTAATGACATCTTCAATTCTTGCCCCCTGCAAAACTCCCACCCACCAGCTCCCATTCCCTATTTTTCTTAGTTTTTATCAACCATGCATGTTTTTAGACTTTCGCATACTTTAATGCCTTTTCCAAGGCACAGACCAGACGAAAAAAGCAACTGCCTGCTTATCTGTCCCATTTTTAAGTATACTTGATCATGATCATGATCATGATCATGATCATCATGATGATCATCATTA
>CM031607.1:73106824-73116824 GCA_018398815.1 Conus ventricosus | reverse complement strand
TAGGTTCGACAGGCGTATCTCTCGTGATCTGGTGTATGGGGAGTCCAGTAGATATCCAATGTTTATTAACTCAGCCGTTAGGTGTGTTCAGTGTTGGTTAAAGCCTTTGCACACGAAACGTCGTAGATTGTCTCGTAAGTCATGAAATGTTATTCGAAGTGGATGCAAAGGGAAAAACTAACTAGGTTTCAAATATGCGTCAGTGGATTTAGGGATCTTGGCTGACTCAGGGTGTTAGAAATCATCAGTTTATTTTGTGCTTTCGACAAAGGTTGATTGATTGTAGATGGCAAATGTGGGACGATATATCCAAACTAGTAAACGATATAACTTGTACATAAATTGTTCTAGTTTTCATTGTATTCAGTCTCATTTGGAAATCGATTTGGATATGTATTTGAAAAGGTCAGTTGCTAAATTTAGACTTTGTGTATCGAAAATAGAGACTCACTTCTGAAAATATAGACAACATAGACAAAATGACTTAGTATGTCTATTATGTATGCAAGGCAAGGAAAATGAAATGCATTTTATGTTAAATTGCCCAGCTTTAGAAGATGTTCGCTAAAAGGTTATCCCACAGAAATATTGTAGGCGCCACCATGTGTTTTGTTTACAGCTACTACTTAGCCTTAAACGCTATAAGGTTATCAGGAGTTTAGGTATGTTTTTGTTTAAGGCGTCAAAAATAAAAGAAATAGTGACGTCTAAGCTTGTGTTCTTGTTTGTTTAATTGTTGATTCTTCTTTTTTTGATAAACGAGTTGAGTGATCCTTACTTATAATGTGAATGATTGTGCTCATTCCTCTTTGAATGGGCCAATGGCCTTACTGAATAAAAATCTGGGCCAGTCTGGTCCGGTCAACGTTCCTCTCTTTCTCTCTCCTAATGGAAACACTAGCTTCTACCAGCCGCCGTGGCGAAGTGGTTAGCGTCGCGGACTCCCGGCTGGGAGGTCGCGGGTTCGAATCCCATCAGAGTCATGTGGGTTTTTCTGATCCGACCGGCTCCTACCCAGAGTTGAGTTTGCTGCGGACTCAGTTGGGAAGACTGGGACCACACAGTCGAGTTTCATCCACTTAATGGATGCGTTTCTGAGAGTGTTGCTCAAATTTCTTGACCAACACTGCAGGTGCCTGTATCTCTCGGGCCTGGTTGACGCCGGGATATATTATGAAAGGAAGCGTAGAGTACAGCCCTGTCATGTAGTCTCAGACCGAAATGGAAATCCGTAGCATCATCTTAATCCTCCTCATTCTCATTGATCAGCATAAAAAAATTATCCCAAATTCTGTGGCCCTTCATGCCCTGCTCTCATGGTGACCTCAATTTCGATGTCCTCTCCACGTCTGTGGCCTTGGTTTGGTTCTGTCGGGGTCACCGGTGTCGGCGAGTCCATGGGGGCTGTCGTTGGACGGACGTGGTGGCCCCCTCCGGAGGGAGAACTCACTCACGCCGGCTCCGCGACTAAGCAATTATTGTCGTCAGTAGGGGGCTTAGTAGGTGGTGTCCTGCGTATGTTAGATCAGAACAGGCGCCACTGAACACCACCGAAGTGACTCGGCAGCAGTGCAGTGTCTCCTCCGGTGGGTTGCCTCTTGACTTGACATCGACTGTTCCCTGTGGATTGCTGGTGCCGGGGCTGCGGCGGGGCCGACCGGGCTGTGGCTGTGGACGGGGTGTCGGAATGAGCGGCGTGGGTGCACTGCCTCTGAGGTGGCGCAGAGGTTGGGACAGCAAAAGAAAAAAGAAAAAAAGAAAAAAAAAAGAAACACTAGCTTCTATTCATCAGAGAAATCAGTGATATTCTATTCATTTTTTTCCCGCTGTCTCTCTGTCTCAATGACTCCTTCTCTGTGTCTTTTTCAGTCTGTCTACTCCACCCTCCTCGACTCTCACACAAACACACACAAGCACGCACATGCGCACGAACACACACACACACACACACACACACACACACACACACACACACACAGAGAGAGAGAGAGAGAGAGAGAGAGAGAGAGAGAGGGAGAGAGAGAGAGAGAGAGAGAGAGTAAGGTAAGATAGTGTTGCTTATAGCCCAGCTGACCGCAAAGGGCCATATCAGGGCTGTCACCACGTTAAAATCAACTCACAAGTCATTCATTCACACAACTCTTTAAAATACATCTTCTAAAAAAAAACATCCGAATTTCTGTTAAAAATCTGACCACTATAAAATCTCAGGTCCGGTGAAAAATGCTAATCTCTTTCACAAATTCAAAAATCGCATCAGGTGGAACATCTCTGAACAAGGTTTTCATGGAATCTGCTGTAAAATGTTTGTGTCTCACATCATACAAGCCCCAACACTTTAAAAAAGAACATGTTTTATTGTGAGTGGCACACGACATGGAATGCACCACACAGCTTCTTCATTCTGTAAAAGGTATGAATGAGTACAGTACAAATGGCCGGTGTGTGTGTGTGTGTGTGTGTGTGTGTGTGTGTGTGTGTGTGTGTGTGTGTGTGTGTGAGAGAGAGAGAGAGAGAGAGAGAGAGAGAGAGAGAGAGAGAGAGAGAGAGAGAGAGAGAGAGACAGACACCCAGACAGACAGACAGACAGACAGACAGACAGACTGACAGAGGGAGACATGCTATGAACGTTTTCAATCATGCCCTCATCATGTGTCGGAGCCCAGTTATTCATGCTGATTGTCTTGCACAGTGGTTCAATCTTGCACAGTGGTTCAATCTTGCACAGTGGTTCAATCTTGCACAGTGGTTCAACCTTGCACAGTGGTTCAATCTGCGTTATGGTATCAACGTCTGCACATTCAAGGCACAAGCGAAAGTGGTTAATGACCCCAACACCACGCCCCTTTCAGAGAGGGACACTTACAGAGTCCAGCCCAATCGGGGAGAGTTTGTCACGTGACATGCGTCTATGAGCTTCGTCAACAAGAAACTCTCAAGGGGGGGGGGGGGGGGGGGGGTCTGGCCTTTGACCAGAGGGCAACGGGAACTAATCCCATCACAATGTTGCATACGAAGAGGACCTGTTGCCATCCCATTCCGTGCATCCAAACAGACCTGAACGTGATCTGTGCACTGAAAGCTGATGAAGCAGAGTTAGGTGATGGAGGATGAGTGCTGGGTTTCCTTAGTGATATAGCTTACTTGTGGTTTCAAAAGAGATGTTTCCGTTTCAGTCAGTGGGGACTACCAACGAGAACTGCGTGCCTCTGTGTGTGTGTGTGTGTGTGTGTGTGTGTGTGTGTGTGTGTGTCTGCGCATGCATGTGTGTGTGTGTGTGTGTTCGTGGTGTGCGTGCGTGTGTGTGTGTGTGTGTGTGTGTGTGTGTGTGTGTGTGTGTGTGTGTGTGTGTGTGTGAGAGAGAGAGACTCTTGACTCTTGACACACGCTTTCACGCCGCGCCATTTATTGTGAGGCCCTCGGCCCGTCCACAGGAGTACGCAACATACATTTCAACATGACAAAAAAGTTTGATTGAAACGTTGATTGTAACATAATTTGTTTTCTGATTAGAATTTCTATTCTTCCTATATCGTCAGTGTTACTATTACATACGGGTTTCTCTGGTTTTTAAGGCATAGAAGATGTACATGGCAATATCTCTTATGGTTTCGGTGTTATCGTTTTGTAGCAGACTCTCCAATGTGATTGCGTTTCTGTTACTAAAGTGTTTGAAAATGTATTTTGTTCGTAATTGCCTGTAATTTGGACACCACATTAAGAAGTGCACTTCTGTTTCTACTGTTGGGCAGAAGGGGCATGTTGTTATAGCTTCATTGTCTATGTATTTTTTATTGCCATGCAGTTCGTTTATTCCTAATCGTAGTCTTGTTAACGCTTTTCTGAACTTCGCGATTGTGATTGCGCGAAAGTATTCTTCAGTTTGCTGTATAGTTTTAAACGTATTATATGTTGTAAATCGTTCACTATTCGCTATTTTGTTATGCCAGTTCTGTTTGTAACAATCTATGATTCTTTGTTTTAGTGTTATGATAAATTTTTGCTCGTTTTCTACGCCTTCGTTCAGCCAAACTTCAGAGAAGCCATATATATCCAAGCAACGTTTAATTTCCAGTGCCCAGTTCTGTGGTTTGTCAATTTCTATTTTTTCTCTTTCATATGCTTGTCTAGGTATCCTGTCTGGAGTCATCTGCATTAATTTGAACCAATGTCTGATTGCTTTTATTGAACTATCTATACTCATCGCATATCTTCCTAGTTCACCGTATACTAAGTTGTTTGGCGTTTTCTTCCCTACCCCCATGTATCTTTTACATGCGAATAGATGTATATTTTCCACCGCTGAATAACGAGTCAAACCCCATACTTCTGCTGCGTACAGTAGCAGTGACTTGACCTGTGTATCAAATAGCTTAAAAATATGTTTATATCTAAATGTCCTAAGCTATACATTGTTTTCATTATTTCACCTATTTTCCCTTTCGTGTGTGTGTGTGTGTGTGTGTGTGTGTGTGTGTGTGTGTGTGTGTGTGTGTGTGTGGTGAGAGAGAGAGAGAGAGAGAGAGGGAGAGAGAGAGAGAGAGAGAGAGAGGAGAGAGAGAGAGAGAGAGAGAGAGAGAGAGAGAGAGAGAGAGAACGAACGAACGAAAATGTTTTATTGAACATCGGCCACGGGCCACCATTCAAGTGGGAAAAAAGGGGGGCGGGGGAGGGGGAGGTGTGAAAGGGACAAGGGGACGAGGAAACGGGTCGGGACATGAGCCTGCGCATTACAAATTGGAAACAAGAAATAAATATAAGATTCGAACCACAAAGAACAAGAGCATAAATAAGTATATGATAAACTCCTCGGAAACTTCCTATTCGATCAATATAGATGATAGTAAACATGAATGCATTTGCAATTATATGGGAAAAATCATGATCTTACTATCTTCATGTTTTCATGTATTATCATTTAAGCAGTCAGGCTCTGTCTTCTTCGAATTGACAGAAATATAAATTTTGAACGTGGAAGGGTTCTTTGATACTGATGTGCCTGAAGAAGAGTGGACATTGGTAAATGAAGAATATTAGATATAAGTGCTGCACGAAAATCTGTGTACAGTGGGCAACTGTATATCAAATGATATTCATCTTCAATTATATTAACACAATAAGGACAATTTTTGTCATAAGAATTATCACTGAACCTATGAAGATTATTGTTCAGAGGTAGAACATTAAGTCTAGCATGAGACAGAGCAACCCTAAAACAATATACATCAATGTTACAAAGATACATTTCTCGTTCAAAAATAGATTTGAACGATTTGTAACACGCGTACCTTTCCCTGTCTCTTATAGATCCTGCCCATTCTTGAGTAAACCTATCAACTAGTCTTTGCCTAAAAATTGCCAAGAATCCGCGAACATCACTCACTCCCTGTTGTAGCCATACAAAGTTAAACCCAGTCTCGCATAACAATTCTCTTATTTTTGTCACCCAGCATTTCTTTACGTTTTGATCTAGAGTTAACTGCATTTCGTATGCTTGACGAGGAAGCCTTTGTTGGTCCATTCTAAGCAGCTTAAACCAATATCTTATAGCACATATATAGGAGTTGATATATAACGGATATCTTCCCAGTTCCCCATATACCATTTTGTTTGGTGTCTTACTTGGGACACCCAAGAAACGTTTGCATGCAATCAAATGAATCTTTTCTAGGCATTCCAAACGGTTAAGGCCCCAAACTTCAGATGAATATAATAAGATTGGTTTAATTTTGGCATAAAAAATCTTAAAGTAGATCTGATAACTAATATCTTTATTTTTCTGGAAAGCCCTTACTAGATTAAACATAGCTTTTTTCCCCTTGGCAACCAAATGTTCAGTGCCGATACTCGGGCTGATTTTAGTGGAAAAAATGAAACCCAGATAACAGTATTTGTTTACTACTTCTAATTTCTTTTATCGAAAAACATGTTTGGGATAAGCAAGGTGAACAAGATTTTCTAGAGAATCTGAGAAAAACAGACATTCATGATAGATTACAACGGGCAGACGCCATTTTGGAAGACGATGTTGATGGTGCAGATAACAGTATTTGTTTACTACTTCTAATTTCTTTTATCGAAAAACATGTTTGGGATAAGCAAGGTGAACAAGACTTTCTAGAGAATCTGAGAAAAACAGACATTCATGATAGATTACAACGGACAGACGCCATTTTGGAAGACGATGTTGATGGTGCAATAGATCTTTTTGTAAGTTGCCTGCTATCGGCTAGCAGCTTCATGGTAAAGAAAGTCTATTTGGTTGCCTCCTCAAAGTCTTCGGAATGGTTTGACGAGGAGTGTCGACAAGCCAAACGTTACAGTAAACGTGCACTCAGAATTTTCATCAGAACTAGAAAAATAGAACACAGATTACAACATGTACAAGCAAAGAAAAAGTACAAAAATTTGCTGAAGTTTAAAAAAAGAAGTTTTAAACGAAGGAAGGCCGAAATGTTAGCGTCAAATATTTCTGATTCATCCAAATTTTGGAAACAGTTAACCGAAATGGGGTGTGGGAAGCAAAGAGCAAAAAAATTCAAATGACATTTCAATTGATAAATGGTACGATCATTTTAAAATGTATTTTCAATTGATGATAGTAATTCGGATGGTGAACATTGTGACAACATTGATTTGACTGAGCACGAAGAGCACGTGCTAAATGCTGAAATCACCGAAAGTGAAATTTCAATTGCTGGGAACAAATTAAAGTCCGGTAAGGCATGTGGACCAGATGGAGTCATTTCTGAAATGCTGAAGGCTGGAAGTGCAATTACTATTCCCTTTTTGAAAAGACTTTTCAACATTATATTTGCAAAAGGCATTTATCCTAAAGTTTGGGCAAAGGCTATCATTATCCCAATCCACAAAAATGGAGATACAGAGAATGTAGATAACTATAGAGGTGTATCATTATTAAGCTCAATTTCAAAATGCTGTAGCACTATTCTAAATAATCGTCTATACGCATGGCTTGAAGATAACAACCTGATCTCTGAAAGTCAAGCTGGGTTTAGGAAAAAGTATTCTACAATAGGCCAAATCTACTGTCTTTATTCTATGGTTCAAAAATGCTTGTCTCAGCGTGGTAAAAAGCTTTATGTTGCTTTTGTAGACTTCAGAAAAGCTTTTGATTCCGTAAGACACGATAAATTATTGCAGTGTATTAGAAACCAAGGCATTAAGGGGAAATTCTTCTGTTCTTTAAAAGCAATGTACAACTCATTAGTATCTTGTGTAAGATCCAACTTTAAATATTCAGACTTCTTTGACTGCCCAATGGGAGTCAGACAAGGGTGTGTGTTGAGTCCAACGCTATTTGAAATGTTTATTAACCAGTTAGCGAATCACTTATCTGAAAAAGGTAGACATGGCATTCAATTGGTACCTGGCATGATGGAACTGTTTATTCTGCTGTTTGCAGATGACATTGTTCTTTTAGCATCTACCCCAGTTGGTCTGCAAAACCAGCTAAACGTGCTTCAGACATGTTGCACCAATATGAAAATGAAAGTTAACACGGACAAAACTAAGGTCATGGTCTTTAGAAAAGGGGGTTTTCTGGGTAAAAGTGAACAATGGTTATTTGGCAATACTAAATTAGAAGTAGAGAGAGAGAGAGAGAGAGAGAGAGAGAGAGAGAGAGAGAGAGAGAGAGAGAGAGAGAGAGAGAGGGTGAGATGACCATAATGAGGACAGGAGGAGACAGGCATACAAAGAGGTAGGGAAAGAGTCAGAGAAACAGGGAGACAGAGGGAAAACTAAATGGAATACCACCCCGAGACAGAGGAAAAACTAAATGGAATACCACCCTGACGATTTATTCGGTAAATACAGGTTAATGTTTTCTTTTACAAGAGAGAGAGAGAGAGAGAGAGAGAGAGAGAGAGAGAGAGAGAGAGAGAGAGAGAGAGAGAGAGAGAGAGAGAGAGAGAGAAAGAGAGAGAGAGAGAAGAGAGAGAGAGAGAGAGAGAGAGAGAGAGAGAGAGAGAGAGAGAGAGAGAGAGAGAGAGAGAGAGCAAATGCTTTCAATATTGCCCCATCATTTGCCGTAGCCCAGTCGATCATGCTGATTGCCTTGCACAGTGGGTCAATCTGCATTATGGTATCAACGTATACGCATTCAGGGAACACGCAAAAGCGGTTAATGGCCTAAAAAAAACACACACATCCCTTTCAGACACGGACCCTTAAACAGTCCAGCCAGATCAGGGAGAGTCAATCACGTGACATGCCTCTCAGCTACGTCATCCAGAAACTCTCAAGGGGTCTGGTCCTTTACCAGGGGCAACGGGAAATAATCCCATCAAAACTTTTGCAAAGAAAGAAGACCCGCTCTCATCCCACTCCACGCATCCAAACAGACCTTTAACGTGATCCGTGCACTGAAAGCGGATGATGCAGGGTTAGGTCAGATTGTCGTGATTTGTGATGATGCGCGCCGGGCTTCCTTGGTGACATTCTTTGCTTTTGTGGTTTGGAAAGAGATGTTTACTTTTCAGTCAGTAGGGACTACAAATGAGAATTGTGCACGGGGCGCGCGCGCGCGCGAGTGTGTGTGTGTGTGTGTGTGTGTGTGTGTGTGTGTGTGTGTGTGTGTGTGTGTGTGTGCACGTGCGTGCGTGCGTGCGTGCGTGAGTGAGTGTATGTGTGTGTGTGTGTGTGTGTGTGTGTGTGTGTGTGTGTGTGTGTGTGTGTGTGTGTGTGTGTGTGTGTGCGCGCGCGCGCGCGAGAGTGGGGGAGGGAGATTATTGTCTGTATGTGTGTCTAAGTGTGTCTCTGTCTGCGTGTGCGAGGAAGGAAGGGGGGGGGGGGGGGGAGATCGTTGTCTGTATATGTGTCTAAGTGCGTCTGTGTGTATGGGTGTTTCTGTGTGTGTCGATGTGGATCTGTGTGACTGTGTGTGCTCAAAGCATCAGTGCGTGCACATGCGTGTACGTGGATTGTATGTATGGATGTGTGTCATTTGTTTATGAGATGTGGCGCTGACCCCTCACACACACACACACACACACACACACACACACACACACACACACACACACACACACACACACACACACACACACACACACATATTAATGCACACACGCGTACGAACGTACACACGCTCACACACACGGAAATACTCACACAGAGATGCGCATACACACATCCATGCGCACACGTGAGCGCGTGCGTTTACACACACTTACACACAGACACACCGTCCCCTTGACAAACACAGACACACACACACACACACACACACACACACACACACACACACACACACACACACACACACACACACACACAGACGCACAGACAGACACAGACACAGACACACAGACACACACACACACACACACACACACACACACACACACACACACACACACACACACACACACACCGCGAGCATGCACACGGCCACGCAACTATGCTTGTAATACCATGGCAACTACTTCCAGAACTGCTACTGTCACTGCTGTTGCTTCCATTGTTGAGATTGGCATCACTGCTACTGCAGCCGTTCTCTGATGCAGACAGGCAGAGAATGTGGATAGAAAAATAGAGAGTTATGTTGGATGGACTGACAGAAATAGAAACACTAAGCATTTTAGAGATAGAGAGATGGAGTGATAGACAAGGAGAGGCAGAGTGAGAGAGGTGCTAGTGATATGGAAACACATTCTCTATGATCGTAAATTCCGTTTGAACGAGCGCATTTAAAGCCAGTCAACAATTCGTTTCAATGGACCGAATTTCATAAAATGAGATTCAAAAAGAGATGAAATGTGTGTGTGTGTGTGTGTGTGTGTGTGTGTGTGTGTGTGTGTGTGTGTGTGTGTGTGTGTGAGAGAGAGAGAGAGAGAGAGAGAGAGAGAGAGAGAGAGAGAGGAGAGAGAGAGAGAGAGAGAGAGAGAGCATCCTGTGTAGTGGTTGCTTACGTGGACATAAGAAGGAAGCAAGGGAAATGACTAATTTTGAGGTAATCACATAGCATACCAATTAG
>CM031607.1:73096824-73101824 GCA_018398815.1 Conus ventricosus | reverse complement strand
ATTAATAATTGCAGGCACAAATGGAAATCTTTGTCAATGCACCATTCCCTGGCACGTCCACCCTGAACGCGCCCCAAAAAAGAAAAAAATCTACAGGCCACGTGCCACACGCGCAGAGCTCACACGCCCACACACGAATCTATATAACACTGGTGGCGGGCCCAGATTATACATACCCTGAGGAGAGCACTTGCTCGAAACAAGTTTGTAGGGTGTTTTTACTCTATTTTAAAATCCTATTTTAAACTGGTATATATATATATATATAGTTTAAAATGAAGGTAAAACCTTGAATACGCTGGACACCACTCAATGATGTGTGGGTGCACTGCTGATCCAGAAACTGGCCAATGAACGAGTACAAAAATAAACGCAGGCACACCAACCACACACTCTTCATGTTTTTCTTAAAAGCTTTCGCCTTTTATTTTGGCTTCGTCGGCATCTGCAACACAAACAGTCGTGTATATGCACACTCCCACCCACCCAACCACACACATACACGCACAACCAACAAACACCACCAGCCCCCTCCTCACCACCCCCCACACGCTCACAACATACTATATCATATTACCATAGCTCTCCAAGTTTAACTCTAAAAGTTGAGCGCATTCACAGTATATACATCTCCACCCCTAACTCACCCACTCATAGGCTACCCACTCTATCCTTATTTTCACATGTATACAAGTACCCCCCCCCCCACCCTACCCCCCAATGTGGGGTGTGCATGGGGGAGGGGGCATCAGGAAATCCTTAGATAATCTGACATTCCGCCCTAAAATTTCCATTTTCTGTTGAACAAGACCTCTACACAGTAATGCATTTAGCACAGTAACCCCTGACCGGCTATCGACCTCACAAGGTAGTTCACTGTCCTGTCACTCGGTGACCTGCCACCAATCCAATGTATTTTATTTATGTCCTGACCCGCCACTATGTGGGAGAAGATTGACATTGAAGAAATACCGCTGTGAGTGGAACGATTTACAGAGAAACCCCCCCACTTGTCCAGTGAGCCCGCACCCCCCCCCCCCTACACAGCTGCACCGTTCATTGACGTCGAGGCATTTAGCGAGGCGGAGTTCTTTGATCTACCTCCTCTGTCTCGCCTTCCCCTGGATCGATTATCGATTTTCTCTGCTGGTTTCTTGTATTAAGTCCTACCTTGACTATTCCTTTGAGATTCCGTCAAATGTTGGCAGGCCTCTCTCATCGCAGGCTTTTCGTTAAGGAGCGCCAGGTTCTGAGCTCTATTGACTATGTTGTGAAATGTCGTGAGGACTAAAGTAGATTTTGTAACCTTGAAGCGAAACAGACTTGCTGCATAACTACCTTCACGGGGGTTATCAAGGTAGTTTTCCAATAATCGGACCAGCTTGGAGCAACTGCACTTGTGTTTAAGTAGACAAACTTCCACATAAAGAAGAAAACTGTTGCTATCGTCTTTAAGTACTAGGGGCCAGAGTATGCAACTGTATTTCTGTGCTTGATTAAAGTGGCTGTCCATGGTTGTATCCTGGAGTGGTGGAGGAAACTGATGACGTGCAAGGTCAATATTCAAAAGACTGTCATTTTATGCCTTGAGGGTGGAAAAGCCCTTTTCACTAATTGGATTACTCACCTTGCCCAGGGACATTTGTGTTTCCCTTAAAACTAAACAGTGCATTTACATTAAAAAAAAAATGGTAAGTTTGAAAATTTAGTTAGAAACTGTTTGGCATATAGAAAAAAAAATAACTGATTGACAAATTTGTCCGTGTGGTGCGAAGTAGGAAAATGTTTTGGATGAGATGCTATGTATTTCACGTTGACAGTTTGACAGCCACTAGTTTTTGCTTTATTCTGTTCTTAGTTTGTTGGTGACGAACAGATTCCATGCTCTTATAATGATGTTAGTTAATAAATTCAGGACTGAGTCGAGGTTGCTTTTGAATATTTAAAGTAAGACTGACAAAATATTATAATTTTTCTATTGGGGTGGACCCACTCTGAACTGCTTTTGGGGCATAATGGCGAGGGAGTGAGGAAAGATGTGTAGATAGTCATCACTTTTCCACATGTTCGCAGATTCAACGGATGTCCTGCCATGAAACTCCTGTAGAACGCCTGGATTCCATACTCCTATTTAGGGAGGAATGTTGTCCCACAGCATGAGATTTCATGGCTTGTGCAGATGAGATCATAGAAAACATGATGGCTAAGCTTGGTATGATTCTGTAAGACATAAGACGCGTGAGAACCCATGATTCATTATGTAAAGGGAATGCTTTTGCCCAACTTTTGAGAGCAGAGAGTTTGTTGGTTAATCTCTCAATCAAACGTGGGATAGGATCGCAGTGAGGGGTAACCTAGCTGGTAGTTTGGAATGCCAGTTAAGAGGTTGGTCACTCAGCAGACAATTTGCCTACGGCTGGTCTGGGCAGACTGGTTTAGAAGAGACAGCCATTGGACGTCAGCCACATCGTACCTGGTGTTGCCTTTGCTGAGGAGCTTTTGAGTCTCCCTTTGACCATGGCTGGTCTGGATAGCTTGGTCTGGGAGACTAGTTATAGGCTGAGGACACAGCCCCGGGAGACCGTGGAGCCGTGGTTGGTACTGTCTTTGTTGAGGTGGACTTGAGATTTTAGAGAGGCAAATATCCTCAGGCGGGAGTCGTTGCTGTATTTTGTCCTGGGTACGGAGTTCGAAGGGTCAGTTTCCTCATGACGGTTGACCCGCTGGTTGTCGGGCCCTGGGGATAGAACGTCTGTTCAAGAGCAGCCCAGAGAAGCCAGATCTTAGACACTTCAGACGCTTCTAGTGGTTTCATTGTGACTGGAGCCACAAAGGAGTTTCTCAAAAGATCCTGTTGAAAGGGGCTGGAAGGCCTATATACTCCCAGCGCTCTGGCTCTGAGATCATTTCACTGAGCGGAGTGTGGTGAAGGCTGTGATGGTGGGTTCTGTTATCCAGGTACTTGTAAATGTAAAGGTATGTTCATGGATTTTGCCTTTGGTTTGGCTATGTTTTACCTAGAGTGAGGGCAGATAGAGTACTATCTTCATTAAACAACGCTTGTAAATGGAAGTTAAAAATTCTATGTTCTTACATTTTTATTGTACAAACTCCATTTTCTTATTAACTGGAAATGTGATACATCAAATTTCCACCGTCAATTATTCAGGTAACTCTGCAACTAAGCAGAGGCTGGTGTTTAATGAGAATGAAATCAAAAACAGTTATTCAGTATTTTCACAGATTTTATTTTTAGTAATCAACAAATCGATGCCAGAAAACATAGATTACAGACGTTGCTGTCTTTTATTGTGATTAGTGGATAAACTTTAACGCGCGCCCCGCAGGTTGCTTGTGTTCGAACACTAGACAAACTGGCTTGTAAACGTCGCCTTTGTTGGCTGGCGAGAAGGATACGGTTAAATCACAGTGACGAAACCGCACGGCGGCCTGTGCAAATGATGAAGATGCTGTCAGTGAAGGCAGTTTGATTATTCCTCTGTGTGTCTGGGTTGCTACCTGTTTACAAACGAGTGTTTTATCTGTTCGTTCGATTGTTTCATTATTTGAGCGACTGAATTGGTTGCGTGGTTACCTGGCTGAGTAATTAGGCAGTTAATCACATGGATGCTGTTCGATTGTTTGTGCATGCATGTAGCTATTTTGTGCGCAAGTAGCCACTGGTCAGTCCGTTTATTCGGTTGTCGCATCGGTTAGTCTGTGAGTGTTTATTTGTTCAATATATTTACACCCGTGGGTCCATTGCAGGGCTGAAAAGCAACAGCCGTTATTGGGCCGGGGTGTAGGCCTAACGGGTGAAACGTGAGGAGCCGTAGCGTGTAGCACGCACTGTGCTGAGGTGGGTGTGTCTACGGAGAAAGAAAAATGGCTATAGTTGGCTGGTTGATGTGCCAGATGTGTCCTTTTTGAGTATATGTGGACACTACGCAGATGATTTTTTTCCAGATAATTGTGTAACTGCTATGCGGCCCAAGTGATGCTTACTACTGAAAATTAGATGCTAAGTAATTTCATTCATTGTTCATGGCTCCTGCCGTTCGCAACGGGGAGTTCCCTTTTTTGTGTGCCTATGTATGTTCATTTATAGTACTTTTCTTTGCTATGAAATTATGATCTATGCTTTTGACTGTATGTAACTCCTGCCATTCACAATGGGAGCTTCTGTGTTAAAGTGATGACAATGAAATAATGATGTCGCTGATCCTGCCGTTCGCAGCGGGGATCCCCTTTTATTAATGTTATGATTATAATATGATTATGTTATTGATTGCAGAGATATGTTTTACCTCCTACCGTTCGCAACGGGGAGGCCTTTTGTGCTTTTGTGTCATAAATCCTGCACCTTAATTTTGGTGCTGTCTATTTGCTGCAGGGACAATATTCAGATATTCTTTGAAGCTAAGACCTATTGTTTCAATGTCTGTTTCACAATTTCCTTATGAATGTTTGATACTTGTCTTGGCTTAAGTTGAATGATTGTGTTTTATCTGTCTATGTTTTTATATAATACCTCATGTTTATGATCATTATTGTTTGTGTCTTACTAGGTCGGTGTAGTTGGTTCGATCCAACTATGATTTGAAGTAAAAGAGAGAGGAAACAACGAGCTGGTGATGGCGTGGAAGATGATGTCCCCACTCGCTCTCTTCCCCGTTCCCAACTCCTCTCTCTCCCTCATCTCCTACTCCTCTTCTCTCTCCCCATCCACCTTTACAATTACATAGAGTCCAAACTGAGGAACACCTGTGCCCACTCAATTTGAACATGTGGCAGTCCATCTTTTATGGCACAGCCAGAGGTGGGATCCAGTGAATCAATGCGCTGTATACATCCTGTCTGGTGTGACTGGAGAGGAGAGTTCGCAGAGGGCATGTCTCTTCTCGACTTTGCAGACCGGTCTTGTTGTTCCGGCAGGACCGTGTCTGAGACGTGTATTTCCCTGCGGGGGATGAGCGTCTTGTGGGTCTCATGAGGGAGGG
>CM031607.1:73072218-73093309 GCA_018398815.1 Conus ventricosus | reverse complement strand
ATGTAGATGAGCAGTTTCTGGTCCTTGCCATTGTCTTTTCACATTGACATTGCATCCTAATGTTCTGTTGCTGTGCGTGCTTTACTCCTTAAAGTTGTCTGTTTGATTCCTTAAACAGGCCATAGTGGAAAACATAGGATTTCGATCAGAAAATAACTGAAAATAAAAAGATAAAGTAGGAAGAAACCTACAGAAAGTATGACTTCAGACGATTTTCAGAGAGATCCCCCCCTCCCCCTCCTCCTTCCCTCCCCCCTTCTCCCTCAGTCATGTACTTTTTTTTACATTCTACGGGGGGGTGGGAGAGGGGCGTGCCTATTCTAGACAGATGTCATCCCACGTCGCTATCATGTTGACCTTCTTATCATAGTGCTTTTTAAATGTCAGCACAACCAAGAGTTAATCTGCCAATAAACTGATTTCAGTTTAGTTCACTATGCATGCATGCATGTATATATGTGTGTATGTATGTTTGTATGAAGAGCTCCCTCTGTCCTGCTATTTGCCCATAGGGTATGTCCATACGCTGGTGGGCCTGCACGTTGCATGTTTAAAACCTCCTCTAAGTCGACTGTAGTTTGGCCTGAGGCCGCGAGGCACCCAGTGGACAGGCGTTGCCACGTGGAGGCACTACATAGGGCTTGTAGTGGAGAGGCTATGTACTGGCAGGAGAGACTTACGCACTCGGCTCTCTTTTCACTGTGCTGTTCACAGCGGTGCTAGCCAGCGGTGAAGGCTGAAAACGAAAGGTGACAAGCACACAGACACTTCGCCAGCAGCACTAGGCGCTTCACACTACCAGAAACGCGCACAATATGTATGTTTGTATGTATGTTGTATGATTGTATGTGTGCATGTATGTATGTGACGTCAGACAATGGCGACCAGAGCGGCTGTGCCTTCACGTCGCTCTGCTTGAATTTGCTGTCTGCCGTCCATCCGTGGTCACTGTCCTCGATAACACAGTCAGTCCAGCAATGCAAGGCGCCTGGCCATTGATTGCTGAAGCGAAAGCTTCAGTAAGAGCTGCGCTCCGGAGTGGAGTGATTCGGCGTGTGGTGGACCCAGTCAACGACCAGGAGCAGCCCTGCCAACGGGTCAACACACATTGCCACTGGACTTTGCCAGCCCGGAGACGTGGGCGCCCTTTGAAGGAACAGTCCACGACGCCCAGTGGGCAGACTTCGAACGAACCGAGCGGCTGTTTCGTGAGTCTATCCGAACGAAGCATGCAGATGCCGTCAAGTTTGCTCACGGGGATTTTCGACCGTGGCTTCGTCTCCTAGGCAAAGTTCAGAACGTCCTCCGCTTTCTGGAAGCG
This sequence comes from Conus ventricosus, assembly GCA_018398815.1. Classification (NCBI taxonomy): domain Eukaryota; kingdom Metazoa; phylum Mollusca; class Gastropoda; order Neogastropoda; family Conidae; genus Conus; species Conus ventricosus. Next base: position 73,091,988 of record CM031607.1, on the reverse strand, counting down.
CAGCGTGACGTCAACCCTACGATGACGATGACGCCAAACGAAGAGGCGTCACAGGCTCCGGATTTAGAACTTCGCGTTCTGAGATTTATCTGGAGAGCTGTCAACAAGTTCCCCATTCAAATCGCCGAACAAATTCAGCATGAATCGGAGAAAGATGAGTTGCGGCAGAAAATCGAAAAAGCTCTTCACTACATTGACCACACCATCTTCCCAAGTCTTAGGAAACACTTCAGACATATGTGTGGAAGACAGGATCAATATACAGCGCGGAGCTAGGAAAAGCATGAGCTAACGCAGCTTTGGTTAGACAATCAGAAACGTGCCATTGAGATCATCAAGAACGACAGCAGATCAAAAGCACGACCCCTTGTCCCATTGAAGTGGATGTGTTGACGGAGTTTTTCCGCAGAAGAGTGAAAAGGTATTAGAATATCCCCTCCCCCCTCCGCCCTGGCCTGCCAACATCGCCCCTCTTCCTCCTGAAGAAGAGCTGCAGTTAGACCCGTTCACCGAGGACGAAGTGGTATCTGTGGTGAAATCGCTGAAGAATAACACAGCGCCTGGATATGATGGAGTTGAATATTCTTTTCTGAAACAACATCTGCAATGTCTGTCATTGCCTTTGATGGCAATATTTAACATTTGCTGGAGAAACAAAAGAATTCCCACTGATTGGAAACATGCCACGATCACTTTACTTCCCAAAAAAGAAGGGAATGTGATGCAGCCTGGTGATTGGAGACCTATTTCCTTGTTGACGTCCTTGTACAAGATCTACATGAAGTTAGTGCAAAGTAGGCTTTTACCATGGATTGTTTCGACCGGAAGGCTGTCATCAAAACAGAAGGGGTCTATCCCAAGAAATGGCCTTCAAGAACATGTATTCTGCTTGAAAACTGCAATTGAGAACTTCAAGCATGTATCAAGTCAGTTCTACAATACTTTCGTTGACATCAAGGACACCTATGGGAGCATTGATCACAGAGTGATGCTGGATGCGATGCAGAGCGCCGGCTACCCCCAGCACATCATCGACGTGACGGCGGATATCTACACCAACTCAACATTCCAGGTGCAGACGGGAGACACGTCCACGCCCAGGATTACCAGGCATCGTGGCATTGTACAAGGCTGCCCGTGGTCAGCTGTTGTCTTCATTCAAGCGTTGGACCCGTGGATTCGATGGATGGAGCAGCCGTTCACACCAGCTTCAATGCCTTCTCCATGTCAGGCATACATGGATGATGTATATGCCAGTGCTCGCTGTGAGGAGAGCTTACAAGAAATGATAACTAAGACGGAAACCTTCCTGCACTACACCGAATGGAAGTGAAACACAGAAAGTGTGCCACCGTTCATGGACAACGCACAGGAAACAACTGGGCTTCTACAGATGTGACTGATAACGTCCACGTGACGCTGCAAGGGGAAGATACACCGATGTATGGAAAAGATGAGCCATACCAATATCTTGGATTTCAAACAAATCTGACTGGAACTTCTGAGAAAGAGCAACTGGCGCAGGCGAGCGAGGAATTCGAAAGAACGTTAGAAAAAATTTCGCTTTCACCTTTACCGTTGTGCAAGAAAATTGAGGCTGTAAAACGTCATGGCTTCTTCAAAATTGACCTTTTATTACAGCAATTCAAAATTCACAGAAAAACTCCTGAAGACTCTGGAAGATAAGATAGTTGATTTTGTTCGCATTCATCTCAAGCTGAACTCTTCTACCAATCGAGCGCACATGTTTCCTTCCCCGAAAACAAGGCGGCCTTGGTCTGTTGAAACCAAGTACCATGTACTACGCCAAACGCATCTCATTCCTGATCTCTGTTCTGAACAGTGATGACCAACATGTCAGAATGGTAGCGCGCAACAGTTTCCATCTCCACATGGAAAAGAGAAAAGTGCCTCACGCAGATCCAGACGACAGCAATTTTGGAGAATATGCCACAGACACCGAAGGGAAGTTGAGGAAAGGCAGCAAGGTCAACTGGTCACGTTCTTCCTTCGTTGAGCTCCATGAGCTGTGTGTGCGACTGGATCTTAAGCTGGAATTCGATGAACACAGCGACAGTTTCGGAGTAGTACTCCCAGCTTCTGATGATGGGGTAGTTCAAATGCGCTACAGTAATTCTAAACAATTGTACAGCGCAATCAAAAGAATGCAAATGGACAAAGATACACACCATTTTCAGCAGCTGCAACAACAAGGGAGAATCACCCGGGTTGCAATTCCGAATGCGGCAGTGACCCACTCCACAGGACACCTCACCAACACCAACGTCAATACCAGCCGCCGTGGCGAAGTGGTTACCGTCGCGGACTCCCGGCTGGGAGGTCGTGGGTTCGAATCCCATCAGAGTCATGTGGGTTTTTTCTGCCCCGACCGGCTCCTACCCAGAGTTGAGTTTGCTGTAGACTCAGTTGGGAAGACTAAGACCACACAGTCGAGTTTCATCCACTTAATGGATGCGTTTCTGAGAGTGTTGCTCAAATTTCATGACCAACACTGCAGGTGCCTGTATCTCTCGGGCCTGGTTGACGCCGGGATAATTATGAAAGGAAGCGTAGAGTACAGCCCTGTCATGTAGTCTCAGACCAACGTCAATGACCAAATAACCAGGTTCATCAGCAAGGGACGTCTACAACTGCTAGAGACCAATGCAGTGAACAACATCTACTATCCTGATACTTACCGGAGACAGTGTGCTTTGTGCGGGTTTCGTTCTGACACAAATTCCCATGCCTTGAATGGATGTCGTCAACTGAGGGGCCTCTACACACAAAGACACGACAGATGCGTTGAGATCCTCAGAAAGGAGCTACAGAAATGCATTGCGACGGATTTTGTGGATGTTTTTTCAAAATAGGCCTGTCTCAATAAACGGTGTTGAAGATCTACCAAGGCTGAAACCTGATCTATGTTTCATCGATCATCGAAACTCGGTGGCATTCGTCATCGAGGTTTCAAAATCCATTTTACATTTCATACAAACATGCTATGAGAGCAAATTTCAAAAGTACATGCCTCTTTGCTATGCTCTTAGTTATGCTGGATTTTAGCACGAAAGTGGTTGTTCTTGTAATAGGTTCACTAGGCATAGTTCATAAAAGAGTGGTTTCAGGACTTTCATTGTTAGGTCTGCCCATAACAAAATGTAAACAAGTCGCAAAATACTTGAGCATGTCTGTCATGATTGGGTCTAGGCGTGTTTGGTCAAGGCGGAATCACCTCATGAACCAGCATGAACAGACAGATGATGACTTTCAAACTGTGCTTTAAATAGTATCAGCTGACTAAAGCACTGATTGACAAAGAATTGGAGCCAGCCGGAGAGAGAAAGGGCGTGGGGACAGAGAGAGAAAGAGGGGGAAGAGAGAGAAGAGAGAGAGAGAGAGAGAGAGAGAGAGAGAGAGAGAGAGAGAGTTTGTGAAAGATAACTTTTATCGATGCGCCTGCAATCTGGACTACTGTGCATTGTTGTTGATTTGACAAGTTGATGCATTTAAGTAATTGATATGTATGTATGTATGTGTGTATGTATGCATACATATATGTATGTATGCGTGTTTGTATGTATGTATGCGTGTGTGTATGTATGTATGTATGTATGTATGTGTGTATTTCAGTATGTATGTATGTATTCCGTAGATGTATATACTTACGTATGTATGTATGTACGTATGTATGTATGCATATATGTATGTATGCATGTTTATATCTATGTAGCATGTCGTCATCAAAAGCATACCTGTGCTCCCGGTTGGCATCAATGAACGCCTCATGAAACTGCGTATCCCCCTCAGCAAGTCAAGACACCTCACAATCATCAGTGTGTATGCACCCACGCTCACAAGCCCAGACGACCCCAAAAGAGCTGTTCTACAACAATTGACCAGTTCATCAGGTAAACTCTCAAAAGACAAATTTTCCACCTTTGGGGGATTTAAACGCCAGATGGGAAGAACCATAGCACTGGAAAGGCGTTCTGGGCAGACACGGAGTAGGAAAAGGCAACGACAACGGCCTTCCTCCTCACAAGTGTGCGGAACACACCCTCGCATCACGAAAAAACCTTTTCGGTTGGGGGACAATTTAAAGACCACCGGGATGCACCCGAGTCGAAACTGGCACATTTTGATTTCATCATCGACCCCAAACGCGCCCAAAAGGACGCCCGGGGGGGGCCCCAGTCAGGAGAGGTGCAAATGCTGGATGCCACGGCTGTCAGGGCGAAAGACCCTGCACATACCACCGCCACACAGAAACCGACCAAAGACGTGGGGCCTCCTACAATGCCCAGACTGAAAGACCCGACCTGCTCTCCCAGTTCCAACAACTACTTAAGAAAAGCCCAGAGGGTCGCCCCCCTGAAATGAACAGAAAAATGGTCCCTTTTAAAGGGGCATGGCGCGAGACTGCAAAAGGTCTGGGACAAAAATCAAGCCCATGAAGACTGGTTGACGAGAACTGAGAAATCAAAGAAGCCCCCCAGCGAAGAAAAGCTTCATCGAGGGGCAGAAGACCCTCGTCCGTCCCCAAACGCAGGTTTCAACTCTCCAGGCCAAATGCAGACCGACCTACTCTGTGCGGGACCAGGGTGGCGGGACAAAGCGACTAAGTCCAAGGCTACCCCCCACCCCACAACGCCCAAAAAATTTTTTGGCTCTTGAAGACAGCTTCGGACCCTCACATCGGGGCTGCCCCCGCACTGTCCTCCGCGGCGCAACCCTGATCAAGGCCAAGAAGGACTAAGAAACGCTGACAAGAAACTTCGAAACCTGTCAACAGGCCCTCGCGCGACTCGGATCCCTTGAACCAGATCCCTCGCCCAATACAAGACCCCTTTGAGTCCCCCCCACCATTGCAGAGACCCAAAAAAAGAAAATCCTCCAACGAGCCCGTAGAGCATCAGGAAAGGAGGGGAAACCTGCTAGATCTACAAGGCGGCGGGCCCCCAAACGCCCAAAAGCCTTTCAGATGTCCTGGGGAGTATCTGGCGGGGGAAAAGATGCCAGATACTTCCGCGAGCCCTGATTGTCTCCCTCCCAAGAACAAGGGAACAAAGCCGACTGGGGGAAACTAGGGGGGCATCTCGCTACTCTCCATTGCGGGAAAAATCTTCGCCAAGTCACCCCAAACAGACCTCAGTTTCCGACGAACCTCCCCGGGGCCGGCGGCTCAGCCCCGCAAAGCACTGTCGACATGATTTTTCTGTCAGCAGCTTCAGGAAAATGATCGAACAAAACAGCCCCATATCTTTTTCATTGACCGACCAAGGCCTTTGACACGGTAAACGGGAAGCTTTTTGGGACATCCTCGAGCGCAGGATGCCCCCCAAAGTTTTGAAAATGATCAAGCTCTTCCATGAAGGTTCCCGGCCAGGTCCTCCCAGTGGAAACGTGAGGGAACCTTCGAGATCAGAATGGCGTGAAGCGGGGCTGTGTCTTAGCTCCGGTCCCTTCAACGTCTTCTTCACCTATGCTGTCCCACGCTGTCCAAGACCAGAAGGGATCTATTTCCCCATCGTCGGACGCCCCCTTTTTTGCCTTCGTCGCCTCACTGCCAGACAAAACACAAATCTCCTTAAAGAATCCTCTTTCCGATGACTGCGCACTGGGGGCCCATGCAGAATCCGACTGCAAACGATGTTTGCCCGCTTCTCCCGATTTCAAAGCTTTTTGGGCCGGACAACCCCTGGGCAAAGAGGTGTTCCCCAACCCCACCAAACACCAACCCCTCGGCACCCCCACGTCATTGACACCCCCAGCTTGAACGTTGAACATTCCCGATATCTGGGAAAAGACCATCACCTGTGAGGGCTCCCGGGACGGGAAGTTGATCCCCAATCAGCAAGCAACCCAGGCGCGGAAGACTCCGCAACGAGTGTTAGTCAACAAACATTCGGCTGACCACAAACGGGAAGTTTACAACGAGTGGCCCCTTGCCCCTTCCTCAGGGTGCAAATCTTGGGCACTGACCGCAACACGTCAAAACTGGGAATTTCCACATCGAGCTCTTCGCTCCTATCGGAATCCATTGGCAGGCCCGGTTTTTCCCAAACCCTCGAGTCCTGGACCGTGTCACACTACAAGTATCATCCATGCTCATCAAGGCCCGCTTCGGGGGGGGGCATGTCATCCGTATAAAAGAGCACCGTATCCAAAAGGCGACTGCTGTATGGGGGCTTCTGAAAGAAAAGAGAAACCAAGGACGCCCAAAAAAGGGGTACAGGACTCGGTCAAATAAACCTCCTGGGCGAACTAAACCAAAAGAATAGAGGAGTGCGCCATGACCGACCTCTTGGGGGCCCCAAAATTTCACAAAGCCCTCCAACTTCGAAAGTACTTCGACCCAAAAGCTGACTGCCCCCAGGGACAACGCCACAGACACAGCAGCATGATCACGACAACGACTTCCAGTCCCCCACTGTTCCCTCTGCGCCCCCAATTGGGGGCTGCAGAGCCACCTCCGCGTAACCGTGGTTGCAGAAACGCTAACGTCTTTCGGATCCGAAGGACTACCATCATGTATGTGTGTATTTCAGATGTAGTATTTATTTCCGATGTATGTATATATTACGATGTATGTATGCTATGTATGTATGCATATATGTTTTTGCATTTTATATCTTGTTGCTGTATGTGTGCTTTAGTATCTAGCTAGTAGCTGTCTGCCCCTTATTTGATTTGCCCACTGCGGACGATGGTAGTAAAAAAGTATGTGTGTGTGGGGGTGGGGGCGGTGGGGGGGGGGGGAAGAAGAATTCTGAGAAAAATTTTTGAAAAGAGATTCTGAAAGATTAAGGGGAAACGTAAGAAACCTACATTCTTTGGTACCGCATGACCATTCCGGTTACAGTTGAATTTTCCCTTTTAAAACGGGAGAAAAAAAAAAAATTTTTTTGGGAAAATTAAATTTAAACATTATTAAAAGATTACACATATGTACATAAATAAATGATACAAAAAGAAATTTTAAAAAGTCAAAGCACTGTAACAGAGAGAGAGAAAAAAAAAACGATCCCAAAATGCAAGTTCAGTTTGTAATCAATCACTATTTCTTGTACGCTCGATGGAAATTAGAGCCAAACAATTTTTATACGTATAAATAAAATAAAAACCGAAAGGGCTGAACAAACCTTAGAACACGAAATACAGTCCCCCTTTGGGAAAAATTGCATCTGAACGAAGCAGACAGAAAAGGGCCCAAATGAAAAGAAAACCAGTTGGCAGAAATTAGGAAATCTAAATGGAAGGGAAACGTTGAGAACAAAAATAAGGGGGCATTCAAAGGGGGAAAAAAAAATAATATTTTTGTTCCTTTAAAACAGACATTATGTGGTAACAGATGTTAAAACTTGTGAAGGAGACGGGAATTTTTATCAAAACCCAAAGAAAGTTTTGAAGAAACTAAAATTTTTTTCAAGAACTTTTAAAAAACGTGAATCACAAGATATCAAAAGGATAATTAAAAAAAACAAACCAAAAATTTAAAAAAATCTAATCTGACAAAATTAGAGGATTTATAAAAAAAAGAAGAACAACAAACATTTAAAGGGAAAATGCAGAATGATAAGTCCGGCACAGGGATTTTCGGTGAATTTTTTTCAAATTTTTCGGAAACAACTAGGGGAAATTTTTTTACTCGTTCTTTAAACGAGGTTTTTGTAAAGGGGAAATGTCAGTAACACAAGGGAGGGGGTTGATAGTGGGTTTAACCCCAAAGGGGGACAAATTAGGGGAAATTTACCCAAAAATTGGGGCCAAATTTCATTTTTAAATGTAACCACAAAATAGGATCAACATGATACTAACAAATCAAAACAGTTTTGCCAAAACTAAAACATGCAGATCAGACGGGGTTTATACTGGGGGAATATTTGGGATAATTGAGAAAAAGTATGAAGTTACTATTTGGATCACAAAAAAAACCGGGGTACATTTCCATAGTTTTGAAAAGGCTTTTTATTTAGTTAACTGGAATTACGGGAAAAGCTATCAAAAGCTTTATTTTGGGGGATATTTTAATGGGTTAGTACTTTTTTAAAAACATCAAAACACACGTAATTGTTAACGGCAAAATGCTGCAACTTTTCCAGAAAAAGAGGGGGTCGTCAAGGGGACCCCTATCACCCTTTTCTGTTGTTTAGTGTGAGTATTACATGCAAAATCAAAACGATAGAAAAGGAATAAAAATATCAAAACAGACTCAAGATAAACCATTTTTAGACGATACTTTTTCACCTACAAAGGGGATAAAAAAATCTTACGAAAAACTTTCCGAGTTTTTCAGAATTTTTAAAATATTTCGGGGTTAAAAATTAAAATTTCGAAAAGACTTTTAAAGTATGGTTAGGATAAGAAGGACTCGAAAAATGTACCATCGAAAGCACAGATGTGGAACCCAAAAATTTTAAAAATTTTTGGAATATGGTTTACAATGACCTTTCAAAAAAAATAGGCTTAAATAACAGACAAGTTTTTGGAAAGTGAAAAGGGTTTTTCAAAATTTTTTCAAAAGGATGTGCCAACCATTAGGGAAGGGTTTAGTCCTGAAATCTCTTTTTTTGTCAAAGCTTTTATACTTTTGGTTTTTCTTCCCAAAACCCCCCTGAGACATTATAAAAAATTAAAAGCATTGTTTTTGGTTTTTTCGGGGTGGGGGGCCTGACAAAATTAAAAAGAAAAAAAGCATACATAATTTAAAATGGGGGATAGGAATACAAATATTTGCTTTTTTGCAAGCACTGAAATTGTCCTGGAAAGAAAATTATAAAAATGTTTTAAAGGAAGACCATTTGAACCAAAGCCAAAGTTAACAAATAAAATATTTTGGATCAAAGAATTTTTTTATATAAAAAGCAACAAGTTTTTGGAAAGACGATTTAAATCTTCAATTGAGCATCATGAATTTAGGTAACAAAGAAAAAATTATTTCAGAACCCGTCTTCTTAATGATAATTCAAAAATAACCATTCCCCTTTTTTCTACAAACTAGGGCAGGAAATATATTCTACTAGGGGATATGATTTACGAAAATGGCAATTTTTAAGTTATGAAGCCTTTTAACAAAGGGGGAAGTCCTTTAAATCCTTACACATTTTGGATTGTCCGTGCAGAAAAGAAAAATGCAAAGGGAAAAAAACATAAAATTTGAAAAAATTTCAGAAAAAAAATTGCAAGTTATTTAAAAATTTTAACAAATGTCAATAAAAGGGGTTAAATTTACTTAATATTTTCTCGAAAAATTTTGTGTTTTCTTAATATTTTGTCTTTCGTGAACTGGTAAAATCAGTACATACCAAGTAGATTGGGGAAAACGATTGAAAAAAAACCAGAAAAAAAAGAAATAAAATTCAGGTGGTTCCAATTGAAAAATTTTTCATAAAAACTTGTATCCAATTCATATTAAACAAATGGTTTAGGGATCAATAATCAGTTTTTGTCAAAATTGAAAGATAGTATACATCACTATTTTTTGGTACTGCACTACTTTTACAAAATTCGGAAAGAATTTAAAAACTACATGAAAAAAACGTTGAAAATACATCAGATTGTCATTTAAGTTGACTGGTTTGTTTGGAACCGATGAAAAAACAAAAAACAGACCAACATTGTTTTATTTTATTGGGACAAAATATTTTGTTTCCTTGCAGAAATTTAAAAGTGTTAAACCCAGATTGTAGGGTTTTACAATTGAACTTGCACGATACAATAAGAAAAGTATCACATATGACAGAAATGGTTATCATGTCTTTTTGAAAAAAAGGTACCCTACCCTTTCTCTATGCGAAAAAACTATAACAGTTTTCATTGTTGACATGACACCTTTTAAAAGTTAAAAGACACACATACAAAAAAAAAAAAAAAAAAACCATCTCCGTAATGGGTCGACACACAAGCCCGAAATTTGAGCGAGCAATACTTTGTGAAAGAATTGTTTTTGTTTTGTTTTTCTTCTGGTTTTTTTTTCTCTATCCCCCATGCCCCAGGGACCCCCCCTTTCGGGGGTTGGGTGGGGGCTATTGGTTTTTCCCCCCTTTTCGTTTTTTTTTCCTTTTTTTTTTCAACCTTTTTTTATATATTGTAATTGGTATATACCCCTTTAGTTTTTAATATTTCATTTAATAATAAATTTATATAGTGTTTAAAAATTTTACTTTAACAGCGAATTATGACTTTTGAATTATGACACTTTTGTGATCTTGACAGCACTGTTAAACTTGTATGTAAAGTATTGTTGATATAAAATGTGTATTTAATGGAAAATATAACCTTTGTGCAAGGGACAAAAAAAAAAGAGAAGAATTCTTAAATGGACTCTGTATGCAGTCCCCAGAAGAAAAAAAAAATTAGAAAACTACGAAGACCCGCACCATACTATTCGGGAGATCGAGGTAAGAAAACCAAGACCAAATTCAAAGGCATCCCCGCTGACATTTAGACGGGGGGTTTGTACAAGCCTCATTTATAAAAAACCCCACATCAGCTTTTTTCCCTCCAAAAGCAAAAGGGAAAAAGGGGGGAAATAAAAGCACAAAAAATCCAAAAACTATTAATGGGGAAAAAGCAGTCCGACCCCACCCCTGGAAAGGGCTCCCTGACAGGGCGGTCTAGGTGGGGTGAAGGGAGTGACTGACCCACACGCCCGCAAGGACCACACAAAAAGATTACGAACAACACCCCATTTTTTCAACCTCAAAAATAAAATTCAACACACGCCCATGCCGATCACAATAAAGCACTCCAACCACAAAACATGCACAATCACGATCAAGCACCCCAAAACGCCACAACATGCACAATCACGATCAAGCACTCCAACGCACACAACATCACAATCGCAATAAAGCACTCCCACCCCACAACATCACGATTATAAATAATATTTCCCATACAGTACACAATCAAAATTTACGCATTCCGCACATTGACATGAAAACAATTATAAAGAAATATTTCCAGTATTGCCCCTTTCTCACCCCACGGAGTGCGTCCACTCCTGCCCCTGTAAAAGTCCGCGGGGGGCACCCTGTCGCACTAGCCCGAGCCGGGTTTGGTTCTCGCAGGGAGCGCCCAAAGCCACACCCTCGACCCCCAAAGGGGGCAGTGAAGAGCTTTTCCCCGGGGGGGGGGGGGGGACGAGCGTTACGGGAGGCCCTGGACGGGGTCCAGGCCCGCCAGTCAAGACGGGGGGCTCTTCTAGCACCCAGGGCCCCGCCCAGGCGTGGCCCGCCACGCGGGCACCATCCCGCCCCGGGGTCTAGCCAGAACGTGGCCTCGACCAGCACGTGGCACCACCATTTTCGTGCCCTCCAGGTAAGCCCCCGGGAGGGGGGGGGACGTAGCGGGAGGAGATCGGAGAGGAGGAAAAAAAGAAGGAAGGGGGAAAAGGAAAAAGGGTACGGGAAACCTCCGCGTACCGCTACCTTTTGCGTCAAGTCTTTCAGCCACTCGCAGATGGGCGGGGGGAAGTGTATTAAACGCACACGTACACCCCTTTAAATCAAGTTTTCTCACACGATGCAGGTAAAAACTGCATTAAATCAACAGGTTTAAAAAACATATTATTTTTCACCCTTCTCTCACTCACGCTTAACTTTTTCCCTTTTCCTTAGGAAAAAAATCAACACACACCATCGCTTAAAAACTCCACACTTTTGCAATAGAAATTCAATGGAAAATTGTCACTTTTAAAAACACTTTTCAAAATAACACAAATCCCAACCACGCACCCAACGAAAAATCATGCGTACGCACGCTCGTGAACATAAAACCGTTCTCCTTGCACCCCAAAACAGACGGGGGCCGAAGGAAAAAAGCCCCAAATGTGATAGGGGGCCGAGCGAGACAAGCAATTCCAACCCTAAATCACCAGTTCTCCCCTTTCCCCCCCGCTCCGCACACCAGAACAAAAAAGGAGAAAGAATTTTGGAAATAATTTAGAATGGCCGGGTTTTAAAGTTTAAATTTAAAACCAGAAAAAAGTCTCACACAATTTTCCTCTTACTTTTCGAAAACAAAAGAAAATTGCGCAAAGTGAAGACTAACCCGGCTAACAACAAAAATCAAAAAAAACGACCCACAAAAACTGATGCTTACCACTCCCCGTGGGTGCCCCGAAGAGGCGGGTAAAAGGGACTCCTTACCCTCTGTCCAGTCGAGAGGCAGAGGCAAAGATGCGGAAACAGAAGAAATGATGTCCCCTCCTAAGGCCGACTGCAGGAATTGAAAGAAAGACTGTATCTCGACGATAAGGAAAAGAACCGGGACTGGAGCGGGCCCCCCCAGAACTTTTCCGCCGAGTGAAGACTAACCTCCGTCAGCAAGGGCGGCCAAACAGCCATGCTGCGTCACAGAGTGAGAATACTTCAAACTAAAAAAAAACGAAGCACGTGGAAGGTAAAAAGACAGCGAGGGGCCGTAGACAGAAAGTTCGAGAAAAGGACCGGCCACCCTGAACTTGCGGGATAAATAACCGGGCGGTGAATTAGAGAGAGGAGAGAAAAAGAAAGCCGAAGTTGAGCGAACCACACCGGTGCAACTCACCACAACCCCCCCCTAAGGGACGGATCACGACAACAGCAACGACAATAAACAAATAAGTAATTCCCACCCTAGGTGGGTGAACTCGAGCCTCGTGAAAAACCCGTGACAAACCCCCCTTCAAAAGCATCTGTTTCTCTGAGTACAGTGCCCTTTAAACCTTGTGCATGTGAACTTCACAACAGGGACCGAACCCAAACTCTCTGGATCGACAGAGTACATGAACCCAATACAAACATTCCAGATAAAATCACACGGGAAAATCCCCTAATACTACATTTAAAAAAATTAAGCAAACCTTCCAACCATGAAGTAACAATCCGAACCATTGGTTACTACCGTTAACCCAACGAAGGAAAAACGTCCTTCACCGATACAGAGCCCCAAAAGGGGGATAAAACCCGGGTTGGGGGGAATTTCCCCCTCTGACTGATTTTCCAAATAGGGCAACTACGGAGCTCGGCTAAATAGTCAGCATCCTATTCAGAACCCTTGATATGACGGAAAGGAACGCATGACTCTGCATTTTCCACTGCCAACCATAAGTCGAGGACTGACTGGCCGACCGGGGTCCAAGCAGGGGGAGGGGATATGATCCTCTCCGACAAATTTCCCGGCCCGTACTTCTTCTTGGGCCGCCAGTCCGGGTCCAAACTGCCTGAGAGATTCAGCAACAGGGGGGGAAATCGATAGTCCTAAGCGGACAGCCTCGGGGTATCGACTCGCAGATTCTACACTACCGAAGTGTAGGGGTACCGCGATCGATGGGGGATTAATGGGCCCCACCAGGTCGCCCCCAAAACCTTTCGAACCCCCCAAACCCGGGGCATGACCCTGGGGGAACAGTTTCAACGACCCTTGGGCGTTTCCGTGGCAACATCGCAACTGGGGCATACGCCTAACCTGTGAGTTCATCCCGGGCCCAAAAGAAGTCTTGTCTATCGCTCAAAAGGTCCGCTTGGACCCCATATGACCTGCCATGGGGGAATCGTGGGCCCCCGGAGAACAGACCTCTCAAGCTTTGGGGAACAACAAGCTGTTTGGCCACACGATCTCCCCGAGTAAAAACCCCTAAAAAGGCCCCCTTAGGGAGTTTGAAGTAAACCTTGGCGTGTGGGGCAATGAGGGGGCGATCCCCAGTTGTGTAGGCGTTGGACACCCAAAGTCCCGGGCCTGAAGAGGATAATGCTAGAGGATCCCCCCTTGCCAGAACCTCGTCAAGATCGCTGAAAAAGGGGACGCAATTCCTGTCCCTGCTTCTTAGTTTTGGCGCTGGGTGACCCCACACACGCCTGTACGGGCGATCCGTAACACGGACGACTGGCGCCCCTGCGAAGGTGTAGTATTCCCTAGAAAGGGGAATAAGAGGTCGCTCCACCGCATAGTATTGACAGAAGAGGGGTGGAGAAAATAAGACAGAAACGGGTGGAGGAAAACCCCTCCCCCGCCATAAAATAGCGGGTTTGGGGAAACAAATCCTACAACAAAGTCGTTGATTGAATTGATTGGTGTCGACCAGGATGAACCAACAACAGAAAAAACACTGGACACTCTTCCCCCCAGAACCCTTGGGATAAACCCAGTTACCCCGGGGCACGGGGACTGAAAGGGACTCCCCATCAAACCCGGGGCTCTAGGGCTCTTTCCTATGGGGCCCGGGGACGACCACAAAGAAAAAAAAATCGAGGGCTAAAACCCCGATAAACTGCCTGCCTTGTTCACCCCGCAGCAGTTGTCGGCCCTTATTGCTACTAAACCTGTGGAGGGCTTCCTCCCGTAGGGGCGTCCCCATAAGCCCTGCGAGTTTCAGAAAAACACCTCACTGTGTGAACCACCCGCGAAATCCTGGGTCGTCCGCCTATCCATCCTCAACTCGGGGGACCAGTGTTGGGAGTGTTCAATGAGGATCAGTCCTCCAGCTCCAACTTAGCTAACTGACGCCTCCCTGGTTTTCCACCTATCCCCAAAAAATGCAAAAAGGTCTCATCATTTTCTTTTTGGGCCTAAACTTCCTCCTGTAGGTCTCGGGGGTAAGGTGAAACGCTTACGCAGACCCACTGCAGTCCAAAAGACGCACCTCATTTAGAGTGAGACACACCCCTTGCAGCACCAGATAATCCAGAAAAAAAGGTGCATACCCTTTTTCCCCCTCAAAAATTTGGTAGAACAAGCAACCTTGCAAAATGCCTAAAAACATTCATGCCCCTCACTGGGTCTAACTCGGGAAGTTTTAACTTTGGGCTCTAACTCTATCACCTCCCGGGATTAACCCCGGTTTACAGAAGCGGGAGGCCGCGAAAAAAGCTGTTCCATCTTTTTCCCTGCGTAGAGCCCCCTGGCTGCAGCCCCTCTCTACGCTACCCAACTCTTCCCGAGGAGGGCACCTCCTCCTCGTGACAGCCCCTCTCTACGTGAGCCCCTGTTCCACCTCCCCCCTACGCTGGCAGCTTCCTCCCTATGCATAATCCCTGTCTGTCAGTTTCCTCTCTGCGCAAGCGCCCCCCCTTGCCCCCTTTTCCTACGCAGAGCTTCCTGCCTACGGCCCCTCTCAAACCTCTTCCCTACCGAGTTTTCCCCCTAGCGGCCCCTCCTACCCTTCCCTAGGGAAGGGCCTCATCCTCCCGCCTGCCCTTTAGAAACATCAGGACGAAGTGAGTCCGGGGCGGGGTTCCCCATCCCGCAGGGAGGTGATCCGTCTGACCCGTCCCGGGGGTCTCGATTTCCCATAAGGGAAAAGTCTTTGGGGCATGCCCTTACGGGGGAAGCCGGGAGGGGAAAGGTTTCGGTCTCGGACTCAAAAAAAAGCCCCAGTTGCTTCGTATACTCTGACCCCCCGAGGGGAAAAGTGCAGTGGGGGTCCGACAGGGGCCCCCCCACGAAGGGGTAGTAAAATATCATGGTACCTGCTACAGCACGGAATGGGTAAATTTTCCCGTAGCGAAGTACTGTACAAATAGTAGGGACTCAGAAAACATTTGAATACCCTTTCTTCGAGACGCGTCGCCACACCACCAGCCCCGGGACGCCCTGACAACAATATCCTACTTTTTTCCAAAATCAGGGGAAAAACAATTCCCACTAAAAAAAAAAAAAACAATATTTAGGGGCATGTGTATATTGTGTATGTTTGTGTGTCGTGTGTGCGGACAATTTCCCGGGGCTGCTCCCACCTGGCAACACCGCGCTCTACACACGAGCACAGTGCGGGGGCTCACCGAAAAAAAAAAAAAAAAAAAAATTGTCCGGGTGCCCCCTTGGCAAAACCACGCTCACACACAGCAACGTCGGGGGCTTGGCCGGAAAAAAAAAAAAACAAAAACTTAGCAACGGAATCCGGGGAAGGGAAAAAAAAAAAAACTAGGTCCGTGCAACCCCCTGTACTCAACAACCCGGGAGAGAAAAAAAAACAAAAATTTGGGTAAAAACAAAACAGGAAAGGAAACTGAGCGGGAACAGAAGGGAAGACTTCGGCCCTACCTGCGTGAGGGACCCCGGGGGAAAAGGGGGTCTGGGGCCGATCCCCCCGTCTCAACCCCGACCCCCAGTCACGCCCGGATGTTCCCCCCACCCCAAAAAGACTCCCTTTACTCTAGAGTCACCCAGCCAACCACCCCGAACAAAACGACAAAATGCTAAACAAATTTTAAAACAGACAAAAATAAACAGTATCTGCGAAACGAGAGGAGACAGCCCAAACCCCTTACATCCCCGGGCGGCCCCCCCAATTGTCACGACCGACCCCCGGAGGTCCCCTGACAGGATCGGTTGGTGGGGGTTTAAAGGGGGTGACTGACCTCACACGCTCCGCAAAGACCACCAAAAAAAGATTTCGAACAACCCCCATTTATTACACCAGAAAATAAACATTCCAACACACGCCCATGCACGATCACAATAAAGCACTCCAAACGCACAAAAACATGACAATCACGATCAAGCACTCCAAAGCCACAACATGCACAATCACGTCAAGCACTCCAACGCAACAAACGACAATCGCAATCAAGCCTCCCCCACCCCAAAATGCACGATTATAAAAAAAATATTCACCATACGCGTACACAATACAAAAACGCATTCCCGCACTATGACTTACACAATTATAAAGAAATATTTCCAGTATTGACCCTTTCTCACACCACGGGGTGCGCCACATCCCTGCCCCCGTCAAGTCCCCAGGGGCACCCTTTGCACAGGTGCTCCGGGGCCGGGGTTTGGGTTTCGCAGGGATCGCCCAAAGCCGACACCCTCGACTCCCAACGGGGAGTGAAAGGTGTCCCCGGGGGGGGGGGGGGGGGGCGTAGCGTTTCTGGAGTCCCGGACGGGGGTCCAGGCCGGGGCCCGTCCCCGACGGCGGGCTCTTTTAGCAGTCCACGGTCCCGACCAAGGCGTGGCCCGACCAGCGCGTGGCACCATCCCGCCCTGGGCTCAGCCAGAACGTGGCCCCGCCGCACGTGGCACCCTCCAGTTCGTGCTCCCGTGAAGCCCCCCCGGGGGGGGGAGGACCCTAGTGGGGGGAGTCGGGGAGGGGGAAAAGAAGAAGGAAGGGGAAGGGAAAAGGGTACTGGAACCCTGCCGTCATACCGTCTGACCATTGTGTCAAGTCTTACGCCATCGCATGATGGGCGAGGGGGAAGTGTTTAAAACCACAAGTACACCCATTGAATCAAATTTCTCACACGATGCGGGAAAAAAACTGCATTTTAAAACAACAGGGTTTTAAAAAACAGAAAATCTTCACCCTTTTCACTCACGCTTAACGTTTTTTTTCCCTTTGGAAATAAATCAAAACAGCGACCATCGCTTTAAAAACTGCCACCCCCCATTGCAAATAGTAATTTAAAAGGCATAAGTCACATTTTTTTAAACACATTTCAAATAACACAAATCTCCAAACCACGCATCCGAACAAAATCATGCGTACGCACGCTCGGAACATAAAAGTTCTCCGCACACCAAACAACGTGGCCAAGGATAAAAGTCCGGCGAATGTACAGGGGCGGACAGCGAGACCAAGCAAGTTTCCCCCGAACACCAGGGTTTTCTCCCTTCCCACCGACTACCCCCATCACCCTACATAAAAGGGGAAAAAAATTTTGGAAATAATTTAGAATGGCCCGGTTTTAAAAATTGATTAACCAGAGAAAAGGGGCCCCAAAAATATTCCCCTTACAATTTTGAAAAAAAAAGAAAATTGCGCAAAAATGAGCTAAGCCGCAACAACAAAAAATCAAAACAACAGACCACAAAAAGATGCTTACCACTACCCGTGGTGACCCCCAAGGGCGGGGCAAAGGGCTCTCTTACCCCTGTCCTCGAGAGCAAGGGGAAATCGGAAACAGAAGAAATGATGTCCCTCTCCTACAGGCGACTGCAGAATTGAATACGACTGTACCGTAAAGTACCTTTGTAAGGGCCCGTATCGATAAACGACCCCCCATTTTGGGGGGTTAAAACCGTGCACAGGACGTACCTTGTAAACGCCATCCCAACTTTACATTTTGAACCCAAGGGGGATAAAAAAAATTTTTAATCTCCTTTTCTTTGAGTGACTTCCCCTTTAAATTTTTATCCCCCCGTCACGCAAAAACTAGTCTAGATTGAGCTGTATGATCAACGGATGGTAAAAAATCCCGAAAAAAGTCGTATCAGTTGAGTACAAAATTTCAGCCTTTCGGTATTTTTAATAATGATGCTAATGGCAGTGTTTCACAAACAGCTCGAGAATTGGAGTTTTCAGGGAAAAAAATCGGGAATGGAAGAAATCGGATGCTCTCTTGCTGCACGGTTGGAAGGAAAAAAAAAACCAAGTGCATCGGGCCAGGATTAATCGACGAAGTTGACCTTGGGGTGTTGGGAAATTTTTTGATCAAGAACGGATGAAGGGGCGGGTTTTCAGGAACAAGGACTTGATGAGGAAAGCAAAGCAAATTTCCCCGGGGCCTTCACTTATGGATTTTCCCCTTCAACAATGTTTGAAACGATGGAAAAAACGACACGGTGTCTCTTCCGCCGGGAACACTACAAATCAGAAGTGCCTGTGACTTTGAAACAGCAGCTGTTTGCTTTCGACGTGCGGTTTTTCGGGTCGACACGCCACATTACCCTTTTTTGGGACATTATGAACAGGGCAAACCATGGTCAATTTGTTGGTCCAAGTCGCCCAACAACGAAAGGGTGAAGCAAGTTAGGATGAAAAAAAACCCAAAGGGTGAAAAACGTGGTTTCACGTTGCCTTTCAGCTGTGCGACGGCACCAAGCTTCCCGCCCCTTTGGATATTCAAAGAAAGGAATGGGGGGATCCACGGGGAAACCCCTCTTCATACAAATGCCGGGCAACATCCGGTTCACGCCCCCACGGAACGGGGGGATCCCCGGGAGGCTTTTCCTTTCTTGGGTACAGGCATACTTGGGCCCCCCACATTGCGTCGCCCTTTTGGGCTCCACAGCTATGCAGCTCCGGACAGCCGAGGGCAGAGCTCTTTCGACGAAAATGACGTCGCCTGGCTACGTCCCCGGGGGGTGCACTGCTCTACTCAGCCCCGACGGGGCATCGCAAACCCTTCAAAGGATGGGGTTCCGAGACTGTTGGGGCGAAGAGACGAATAAGGCCTCCACTGCACCGCAACCTCAGGCAGCCAACAAGGGGAGGGCTGATCACCTGGGTAAGCCAAGCATGGGACAGGGGAGCCAGACACCATTGTCCCAAAGGGTTTCCTGGATGTGCGATCTCCAATGCTTGGACGGGGCCGAAGACGACCGCACTGGAAAGGTTTCCGATGACATGCAGCTTTCCTGCCCAATGCAGCTGAGGAGTCCCTGACAGTGACAATGAGGGAAGAGGACAGTTCAAAATTCTTTTTCCCAGGCGACGCAGACGAAGGGAGTGACTTTGATGGGTTCGGGAAGATAATTGAACAGGGCAAAATACATGTTGTATAAAAAAAGTTATTTTCTAGTCAGGGCACAGAATTCATACTTCATGAAATTTAAAATGAATGTAAAATGTAACAGGGAGTTTTCTTTCGTGTTTTTTTTTTTTAGTGACATTTCAAGGTGAATGAAAGAAGCATGCTGCCTACGAGAAAATTTAACCCCAAACAGTGGTTTTTTTATGGCAAAAACGTTTCGATGAAAGAAAGAAGAAAAAAACTGGTTTAGAAAATCTTTTATTTGAGTTAAAACTTTTTTTATAAACTTTCAAGACAGCTTTTTTTG
>CM031607.1:73064718-73067218 GCA_018398815.1 Conus ventricosus | reverse complement strand
TGGAAAGATAAAATGTTGATATTAACAAATAGAGATCTGCGTGACAAACTAAAAGCAAGAAGGCATAGGTGTAGCCAACGATCTGACACGGCAGCAAGCTAAAATTGTGTCACAAGCACGTAGGGAGGGAAGAGGGCCTTCTTTAGAACGGGGAGATGGTAATGGGACCAGCCAGACCAGATCAACACACATCAACAAAGTTGACAGCAACGGAAGCGACAACGGCGGGCGACACTGACAACACGGCGGTGTCATCAGCTGACCGACTGCACGGCAGAGGGGGCGGGAAGTCACCGGGTCACGGCCGACTGAGCGATGCTGGTGACCGGTGCGAGATGTTTCTGCCACGGTGCTGTGACCACGTGCGGCGACCCGCTGACCCGGTATGCAGTGCAGCGAGACGAGGATGTGGGTGGTGGAGGTGAAGGTGTCTCTGCACGGGATATCCGTGCTTCCTCCCTCCACCAGCCAGCTGACAGTGGCAGTGACGGTGCGGGGAGAGGTTCCCTACACGTGGAAGGTGACTCGTTGACTGGCCACGCCTTGCGGGAATACAGACGTGGTGACGGGACGCCCACTCAACAAGACCGAGACGTCACAGGCAAGCCCCGGAACTCCGGTGTTGGGTAAGCCGACCTCCGGAGCCGAGAGGAGCAGCGGGGATTCCCCACGTTATGACACAACCGGCAACCCCAGTGATGTGCGTGGTGGTAGACGAGGATCGGCAAGCAGACAGAGTGGTCTTCGTGGGTACCTTGGTAATCAACATAGTAACAGTTCTGGCCACAGGCCACCACGCAACAAGAATCGAAATATGACAAGTTCGATCATTCAACGTCCTGGTCCTTTCTTAACTATAATGTTGAGAACTTATATAACAAATTAGATAATTCGTCATTCGTTGATTATGTTAATTTGTTTGATTTTGTATGCCTTACAGAAACATTTGTGGACAAGTCATTTGATCTTTCATGTGTGTTTAATGATTTTCTTAAATATTGTTGCTCCAGCTCAAAAACTGTCACACTTTGGGAGAAACTCTGGTGGTGTAACTGTTGCTGGTTAGAAAGTGTCTAGAACAGTTTGTAGAAGAAAATAAGATTACACTGTGCAAATGCTATAGCAATTAAGCTGAATAAAAGGTGTGCTTGGTACTGACAAAGATGTAGTCTTAGCATGTTGTTACATTGTACCTGAAGGTGGTCCTCTGTACAATAATACCGATCTGAAAGATGGAGTAGTTATATTGGAAGAAAGTATACTACGAGCAGTGGGTGATGTTGACTTTCGAGTCATGATTTGTGGAGATTTGAATGCCAGGACAGGCTCTATCCAGTCGAAATGCGAAGATATGGTAAACTTTGAGTCTTTTACTGGGTTTTATGATGACCATTTAGAAGACAGTTTCCATAAAAAATCAAAAGATGAAAATGTAAATAATTTTGGAAGATCTTTGTTGCACCTTGTTTTTTGTTTGATCTTGACATTTTGAATGGGTATTGCAATGGAGACAGAGATGGAGAGTAAACATTTGTTTCAACCACAAGGATGTAGTGTTATTGATTGATTATTTTCTTGTCCAGAATGTTTTTCTCAAAACTGTAATATGATTGTTGGTGATTGTCTGGAATCCTGGCATTTACCAATAGAAAAATATGGCAAAACGGAATGACGAAAAATACCCAAGCTCAAGAACCTGTTTGTTGAAGAAAAAATCTTTTGGTCAGAAGAGAATGCTGGAAATTTTGAAAATGAGCTAAATTCCAGTCAATTAAAGAACAGCTTGACAATGCGTACCAGTTATTAAATGTGGATGTCAGCAGATGTGTGAATATTTTTTTCGAGCAATGTATAGTGCTGCTGCATGCATGGTGAGAATGGTTGGTAAAGGAAAGAAAAATCAGGATGAGTGGTTTGATTATGAATGTGATCAGAAGAAGAAAGAGGTGAAGAAGCTACTCAAAACTTTCCAAAGGAACAAAGCAAAAGACAAAAAAGAACTGAAAGAAAAATATACCAGTGAGCGGTCAGATTATGTTAATTTGAATCGACAAAAGAAACGTGAATTTGAGCAAACAAAGATTAACAAATTAAAAGACTCTATTAGTGATTCAAAATTATTTTTGGTCAACAATTAGAACAATTAACAGAAAAAGGACGACTTATAGCGATATAACTATAGAGCAGTGGTTTGAGCATTTCCGCAATATTTTTAATTACCCTGAGAATACAACTGAAAACAATGGAAGCGTTGATTTAGAAGCTGATGACTTTGAGGAACCGTTATTTAATGATCCAATAATCTAGAGAGGATATTGTTAACAGTTATAAAAAAATTTAAGATCTAGAAAGAGTGCAGGTCCAGACATGATCTTAGGAGCAATGCTAAAACATTCTAATACACTTGTAGTGGAATTTCTGATAGTTTTGTTTAACAAGTTATTTGATGAAGGAATCTTCCCGCTAGACTGGGCTAGATCTATTATAATTCCATAGCACA
>CM031607.1:73044718-73049718 GCA_018398815.1 Conus ventricosus | reverse complement strand
TTTTGAATCTGCACCAACAAGACTGTCTGGACCGTATATTCCCGGAAAGGAGGAAATCATGGTTAAATTTGACCGATGTCAGACAATGTGACCCATGTCAGACAATTTTACCCATGTCAGATAATTTTACCCATGTCAGATAATCTTAAGTCCAACAGCTATCAGCAACAACCTCCGTGTGTTCCTGGCAAAATAGTAGACTTTGTCGTTGTTGGCTTTGGATGAACACACGTTTGTTTTAAATGTACGTTAGGTCTGCAGTTCCATTACTGCTAACATTTTCTTATGTCATCTTCGTTTTAGTATATAATGCATATTGTCGAAATGATCGTCGTCGTCATCATCATCATCGTTATCATCATCATCATCGTCGTCATCATCATCATCATCATCATCATCATCATCATCATCATCATCATCATCATCATCGTCATCGTCGTCGTCGTCGTAGTCGTCATTATTATTGCCGTTGTCGTCGTCGTCATCGTCCTATAACAGTAAGATAGATGAGTGATGTGACTAACGCTAGACAATGCTGTGTGACCAGTGATATGAAGTTGGATAGAGGAATTGTGTCCATGACATGTTTCATCTGGGACCCCTTGAGTGCCTCAAGAACGTCTGCTCTTCGCTGTGCCTTGTAAGATAGTCTTGCTGTACTTTGAACATCATCCACCTGCAAGGAAAACCTGTAAGCTTACTGCTGCGAGTTAAGATTCTGGTGGCACCGCAAACACACTGAGTTTCAACCTGACATGATCATTCGTAATGTATCGCTTGTATAATTCAAGATAAAGCTATCTAAACTTTTCAATGTTCGTACATGTCGTGTTTTTATTCTTGTTCTTCATCAGTGTTCGGATTTCGCACTCATACTGATTGCTCCTGTTGAATTATATTAAACTTTCATCAGGAAGAGAATGAGTGTCGTCTTTTTTTTTTAGGGAGAATTCAATAATCTCCATACGCTGCCAGCAAAAGATTTAATATTTACATTCATACATCCTCTTCGCCTTCCCATTTTCCTCCTCTTCCTCTACTTTTATTTCTTTAACTTTTTATATGAATATTTGCCAAGTCATAGCTTTGAAGATGGAGGAATTGTTGGCATGCACTTGTTTTCACCCATTTCTGATTCGTTGAGAACATGTGTTGTTTTAGTAGATAGCAAGATGAATGGGGTAATGCAAAAAAAACAACAACAAAAAACTATACAATAGCGACGAGTTTCGACCTCAGATCCTTTTTCAAACAGAACAAATAAATGGAACACACACACACACACACACACACACACACACACACACACACACACACACACACACACACACACACACCACACACACACACACACAAAGGAACACGCCTGTTTTCCCACTAGTGAGAAATAAGCGTGGGGAGAATTATTGCGTTTAACCTAACTTATATCGTTTGCTATGTTGTCTTCCATTCCCTGTAAGATCTTTGATCAGGTAAACAGCTCATTTAAGGGTCCTGAGGTCTGAAGGCTTTTTTGTTGTCATTTGTTTGGTTCATTCATTGGGCATCTGAAACACAGCTTTTGTGGTCTGGATTCAACTCAAGTCTGCA
This sequence comes from Conus ventricosus, assembly GCA_018398815.1. NCBI lineage: Eukaryota > Metazoa > Mollusca > Gastropoda > Neogastropoda > Conidae > Conus > Conus ventricosus. The sequence continues at coordinate 73,048,128 of CM031607.1, read as the reverse complement.
GTCGCTCAGCTTCTGAAGATTTGTACACTTACTGGGGAGTTGATGGAGCCGATTCTTCTTCACCAGGAAGTTGAAGATACTGGTTTTTCATTGGCAGGTATGGACGGGCTGAGCTTCCTTCCAACATCATTTATGGACCAGCTGTCACTGCTTGGAATGAACCCAAGGCACCTCGGAGAAAAACTAGGATCAAGGGCAAACGTTCTACACAACAAGCAGCAATCAGAATTGTGCTGAAAAGAGATACACAAGAAGAACTGGACCTGACCTCTTCAGGTAACGCCGAAGCTTCAGCTGTCAAGAAATCAGCCTTTCACCAGATAGCCTGAAAACTGGAAGCGTGATCTATTTTTTCATTTGGTGGTGAAGGGGTTAGGCTGAGTGGCGATGACGACCGTAATAGGAAGGGAGAAGGGGTGTAGAGGGGAATGAGGGATGCAGGGGAGGGAGAGAGAGAGAGAGAGAGAGAGAGAGAGAGAGAGAGAGATGCAAGGTAAAGGAAGTTCTTCCACAAGGTTTTCCAAAAGCACGATAAATAAATGTGGGAAAAAATGCTTGTGTGGGGGGAAAGTGTCTTTCATGCTAAACAGTAGTAAGTGAAGTGAGACTTAATTGACTGAAGCTAACTGACACTCTTTATGATACCTGTATCATTTTGTGTAAAATCTACAGGCTATCAACACAGCTTTTTTGAGGATTCGGAGGTCAAAATGCACTGCTGTGGTATTTTCATTTCTTCGTCCCCCTCTTACGGTGATCTACAAACACAATGTTAATGTTCTTGCCTCAACCCCTGTCCTCATTCAATCTATTTTTCAAACTTTTACTTCACTAGCAAGCTACAAAGTCAGTTCTACCAAAGGCATTGAGTCTTGTCGGACTTTCGTTCTACTCTCGTGTATAGAACTGCTCTCACTCCTCGTAATGGCCGCAGTACACTTGAGAGAACGGAAGATCTAGGTCAAATGTTGGACACAACAAAGAGCAGCCAGCATCACGATGAGCTGAAATAGCCTTGACGACCAGCCGCCCTGGCGAAGTGGTTAGCGTCGCGGACTCCCGGCTGGAGGTCGTGGGTTCGAATCCCATCAGGGTCATGTGGGTTTTTTCTGCCCCGACCGGCTCCTACCCAGAGATGAGTTTGCTGCGGACTCGGTTGGGAAGACTGGGACCACACAGTCGAGTTTCATCCACTTAATGGATGCGTTTCTGAGAGTGTTGCTCAAATTTCTTGACCAACACTGCAGGTGCCTGTATCTCTCGGGCCTGATTGACGCCGGGATATATTATGAAAGGAAGCGTAGAGTACAGCCCTGTCATGTAGTCTCAGACCGAAATGGAAATCCGTAGCATCATCTTAATCATCCTCATTCTCATTAATCAGCATTTTAAAAAAAGTCTCAAATTCTGTGGCCCTTCATGCCCTGCTCTCATGGTGACCTCAGTTTCGATGTCCTCTCCATGTGTGCGGTCTTGGTTTGGTTCCGTCGGGATTACCAGTATCGGCGAGCCCATGGGGGCTGTCGTTGGACGGACGTGGTGGCGCCCTCCGGAGGGAGAGCTCACTCGCGCCGGCTCCGCGACTGAGCAATTATTGTCGTCAGTAGGGGGCTTAGTAGGTGGTGTCCTGCGTATGTTAGATCAGAACAGGCGCCACTGAACACCACCGAAGTGACTCGGCAGCAGTGCAGTGTCTCCTCCGGTGGGTTGCCTCCAGACGACTTGACATTGACTGCTCCCTGTGGATTGCCGGGCTGCGGCGGGGCCGACCGGGCTGTGGCTGTGGACGGGGTGTCGGAATGAACGGCGTGGGTGCACTGCCTCTGATGTGGCGCAGAGGTTGCGACACCAAAAAAAAAAGAAATAGCCTAGACGAAGTGGACCCGTCCATTTCAAGTACCATGACGGATGGATCAGTCAAGAAACAGCTTTGGACAGAGCAGGTTTAAAAAGGTAAATGTGGTCGATCTGAGTCTTCATTAGAGGGTGAAATGGTTAGGTTTGGTGGAGAGGGCGATAGGTAGTAGGAAAAGGATGGGGTGGAGTTGAGGGGCGGGGGGGGGGGGGGGGTGAAGTGGGTGAAGAAAGAGAGGTGAACATGTCGGCGCCACCGAGTCGCTCCCGGCAGACAGGTCTGAGAGGTGAATGTGTTCAGGGTAGTTTACAGGTCAGAGGAAAGTGAGGGCTGATGGGTGACCAACTGCAACTGTTGCTCTGATTGCTTGTAGCGGCAAATGTATGGTGACTCTGTGTGTGTGTGTGTGTGTGTGTGGGGTGTGTGTGTGTGTGTGTTGTGTGTGTGTGGTGTGTGTGTGGTGTGTGTGTGTGTGTGTGTTGTGTGTGTGTGTGTGGTGTGTGTGTGCGCGCGTTGCGTGTGTTGTGTGTGTGTGTGTGTGTGTGTGTGTGTGTGTGTGTGTGTGTGTGTGTGTGTGTGTATGCCTCTGTGTGTGTGCGTGCATGTACGTGGTGTGGTGTGTGTGTGTGTGTGTGTGTGTGTGTGTGTGTGTGGTGTGTGTGTGTGTGGTTGTGTGTGTTTTGCGCGCGCGCGCGCGCGTGTAGTGTGCGTACGTGCGTGCGTGCGTGTGTGTGTGTTGTGTGTGTTGTGTTGGTGTGTGTGTGTGTGTGTGTGTGTGCTTTTGCTGAATTTTCTACGTTTGGAGAGTAAGCGATACAGCTGAAGAAGAAAGGGCAAGTGAGGTGTGGAATCATACCGTACTTGTTCTCAGATTTGATTGGCGTGTGCTTGCAACATTTGGTTATGTTTACATGTCTGTGCACGTGCAGATAAAATGTCTTAGAAACATAAATGTTTCCCCTGAAGAGCTCACAGACATGTTTAAGTTTGAAGTACCTTCACCCACACCTCCCTCCTTTCCTATTGCCTATCTTCCTCTCCACTCTGAATGCACACTTAGATTGGCCACGTTTACCCTTTTCGGCCTTTGGGAACCGAGTGTGATGTCAAATGTACCGTATGGGACTTGGGCTGGCACTCAAGATATGAGATTTGGCTGCCCCATCTGAACAAAGCTGGGGTTTTTTCTGTTATATTTCAGTTGATTTGTAAGTCTGTCTGTCTGTCTGCCTGTCTGTCTGTCGGGTCTGTCTGTCTGTCTGTCTGTCTGTCTCTCTCTCTTCTCTCTCTCTCTCTCTCTCTCTCCTCTCCTCTCTCTCTCTTCTCTCTCTCTTCTCTGTGTGTGTCTCTCTCCTTCTCCATCTCTCTCTGTTTCTCTCTCTCTCTCTCCTTCTCCATCTCTCTTTGTTTCTCTCTCTCTCTCTCTCTCTCTCTCTCTCTCTCCTCTCTCTCTCTCTCTCTCTCTCTCTCTCTCTCTCTCTCTCTCGATGGTAGATTTTCGTTCAGAGAAAAAAACGTTAGGTGAGATTACGTAATACGACAAACAGGGATGATT
>CM031607.1:73029718-73039718 GCA_018398815.1 Conus ventricosus | reverse complement strand
AAACAACAGACCAGAAGGGTCAAACAACTGACCAGAAGGGTCAATCAAACAACAGACCAGAAGGGTCAATCAAACAACAGACCAGAAGGGTCAATCAAACAACAGACCAGAAGGGTCAATCAAACGACCAGAAGGGTCAATCAAACAACAGACCAGAAGGGTCAATCAAACAACAGACCAGAAGGGTCAATCAAACGACCAGAAGGGTCAATCAAACGACAGACCAGAAGGGTCAATCAAACAACAGACCAGAAGGGTCAATCAAACAACAGACCAGAAGGGTCAATCAAACGACAGACCAGAAGGGTCAATCAAACAACAGACCAGAAGGGTCAATCAAACAACAGACCAGAAGGGTCAATCAAACAACAGACCAGAAGGGTCAATCAAACGACCAGAAGGGTCAATCAAACAACAGACCAGAAGGGTCAATCAAACAACAGACCAGAAGGGTCAATCAAACAACAGACCAGAAGGGTCAATCAAACGACCAGAAGGGTCAATCAAACAACAGACCAGAAGGGTCAATCAAACAACAGACCAGAAGGGTCAATCAAACAACAGACCAGAAGGGTCAATCAAACGACCAGAAGGGTCAATCAAACAACAGACCAGAAGGGTCAATCAAACAACAGACCAGAAGGGTCAATCAAACGACCAGAAGGGTCAATCAAACAACAGACCAGAAGGGTCAATCAAACAACAGACCAGAAGGGTCAATCAAACAACAGACCAGAAGGGTCAATCAAACAACAGGCCAGAAGGGTCAAACAACTGACCAGAAGGGTCAATCAAACAACAGACCAGAAGGGTTAATCAAACGACAGACCAGAAGGGTCAATCAAACAACAGATCAGAAGGGTCAATCAAACAACAGACCAGAAGGGTCAATCAAACGACCAGAAGGGTCAATCAAACAACAGACCAGAAGGGTCAATCAAACAACAGACCAGAAGGGTCAATCAAACAACAGGCCAGAAGGGTCAAACAACAGACCAGAAGGGTCAATCAAACGACAGACCAGAAGGGTCAATCTTTTTCCACGATGAAATATTACTCCAAAGGAATGCTGCCTACGACACCAAAATCGTCTAGCAGAAATGACAACACGAAACACACATGGGGGGCGGGGGGGGGGGGGGGGGGGCGATGCAGAATGAAAGATAAAGATGTCGGCACCATAAAAACAGTGCTGTCAGATCAGATACTGAGTGGTGAATGTAGGCAGGGTAAAGGACAAGACTTGCTTGATGGTTCGCCCATCAACGACTGTGGTCAAAGTTATGTGCAAGATGAATAGAGACAGCTGTTTTGTTTGTTTGTTTGTTTGTTTGTTTGTTTGTTTGTTTCCTCCCTGGGTTATCTCTGCAGTCGGAAGGTAGGATAAGGGGAGGACACAGTGGTTGGGGTAAGATCAGTCGGAAGGTAGGATAAGGGGAGGACACAGTGGTTGGGGTAAGATCAGTCGGAAGGTAGGATAAGGGAGGACACAGTGGTTGGGGTAAGATCAGTCGGAAGGTAGGATAAGGGGAGGACACAGTGGTTGGGGTAAGATCAGTCGGAAGGTAGGATAAGGGGAGGACACAGTGGTTGGGGTAAGATCAGTCGGAAGGTAGGATAAGGGGAGGACACAGTGGTTGGGGTAAGATCAGTCGGAAGGTAGGATAAGGGGAGGACACAGTGGTTGGGGTAAGGATAACTGTATCTCAACAGCCCTTTAGCAATAGATCTGCTTATGCTAACACACCAACCGCGTTTCCATGAATGCAAATATCATTGACTTGTTTTTTCTTTTTTCTAACCGTTTCTTTTTTTCTGTTCTTTTTTTTAAAGCACACAGAAATGCATGACTTGATGAATCCTTCTGACACTATAAGGGAAATGAGTTTTTGGAGTTAAATGTACTTAGCTAAAATTGGGTCGCTGATTGTCAACAATGGTATTCTGGTCGCCCAGCTCACTATAGTATCGTTCTGGTGGTTTCAGTGTAGTTTGTCAGCCTGTTTTGGAAATTAATCCTGGTCGCCGTATCACTTGTATGAGGTAACTATTAAACCTGAATGTAATCTCGCTTGAATTCCTAGCTACCAAAGTGTCAAAATATGCACACAAGTACAGTGAGAGAGAGAGAGAGAGAGAGAGAGAGAGAGAGAATGAATGAATGAATGAATGAATGAATGAATGATAATTTATTCAAAAAGGCCATGGCCCCATCTGAAGGGGGTCAAACATATGAACTGTGAATAATATAATAAATCAAAATCAAAATTATCATTTTAACACACGCTATGTCTATGTAAAACGTACAAACATATTTACTTTGCTCGTACTTATTCAGATAAAGCTCTAATGCGTTTAAATGATTTGTACAGGTATATTGCTAAGTTTCTTATTACGTTTTCATTTTTTGTTGACAGTAGCAATATTAAACGAAAATTAGATGGTCTACTATAAAATTTTGGCGGAATGTACTTATTTCTTAAATCATTCAACATTGGACAGCTAAACACGAAATGAATCTCATCCTCTATTGCTGAACTACATAGACGACATGTGGCAGCTCCATTTCCACCATACTTATATCTTTGGGAGTGCACAGCGATATCAGATACTCCAAACCTAAACTTGGTTAGCGCAGTTCTTACAAAAGTACACAAGGACAATGAAACGTATGGTTCAATCAAATGATTAACTTTAAACAATCTATACAATGAAAATCTGTCACTCGTCTGAATATGAGAGTCCCATTCCTGCCACCTACAATCAATGATGCGTTGTTTGAAACAAGCCAAAAAGCTTCTTGCACATCCAACACCCTGACTCATCCATGCATAGAAAAAACCATAATTACATAAACATTTACGTACACTACTTGCCCATGTTTGCTTACCTCTTTGATCAAGTATATACATAGTCTTATACGCCATAGCAGGTAGTCTGTTATCATTCATTTGAACTACTTTTAACCAATATTTTATACATTTCGTGTAAGCATTTAAGTAAATAGGATACCTTCCAAGTTCTCCGTAAATAAGATCGTTTGGAGTCTTTTGATCAACATGCAAAAATTTTTTCATAGCAAATAAATGTACTTTTTCAATGTCTTGATTGTTTGTCAATCCCCATATCTCAGCTCCATATAGAGCTACTGGTTGAACTTGTATATCAAACAATTTAAAAAATATATTCGGGGAATACTTATCAAACTTATACATTAAGGACAAAATGCTCACAACAGATCTTTTGGCTCGGCTGACCAGATCTTGGCAAGTAAACCTAAAACTAAGCCTAGTTGAAAAATATAGTCCGAGATATTTATATACATTGACAACAGGCATCTGAATGCTTCCATATAACCATGTTTCACGTGCCGCTAAATACCCTCCTTTACGAAAAACTATAATGTTAGATTTTTCCATGTTCACTTTAAGTTCCAGTCTCTCCGCCGCCGAATATAATTGATTTAGTTGATTTTGTAAACCGATCGGAGTTTCAGACAGCAGGACAATATCATCAGCAAAAAGCATAATAAATAATTCTGTTAAATCAAATGTTACACCATGTTTACCATTCGCAATGATTTGTTGAGCCAAATCATTGATAAATAATGAAAACAAGATGGGGCTACACACATCGCCCTGTTTTACTCCCCTTGTACATTTTATTAAATCGCTAACTCTAGCACCACATTTAACTCTAGCTTTAACATCATAATACATACTTTCTACACAGCGGTAAAGTTTTCCTTTTATTTCCTTATTTCTCAGTATTGGCCATAAAAAATGTCTTGAAATCGAGTCAAAAGCTTTTTCAAAATCTATAAAAGCTACATATAATTTTCGGTTATATGCAAACTGCTTTTGTATAGCTGCCAATAGAGTAAACATATGATCAGTCGTTGAATAATCTTTTTTAAATCCAGCCTGATGTTCACCGGTAATATTATTTATTTCAACCCAGTCTGAAAGTCTTTTATTTATAACTGAGCTGTAAAGTTTACTTGATATATTACATAAGGAAATTCCCCTATAATTATTAGTGTTGTTGACTTCACCTTTTTTATATAAAGGCATTATTATAGACTCACACCAGCCCTTGGGATACATTCCTTTGTCAAACAGTGCATTAAACAATTTCACTAAAAAGTCAATGGCACATCCCCCAAATTTTTTAAAGAATTCCCCTAACAAGCCATCAGGCCCAGGAGCTTTACGATTTTTCAGCTTTCTAATTGCGATTAAAATTTCTTCTTTTGTAATAGGTTGGTCCATGTAATCTGTGCATATGTCGTCTGTGATATTTTGGATAGCCTGGGGTGGAGCATCCTTTTCTAACACTTGTTTAAAGTGTTGATGCCACTCCTCCATAGTAATACTATTTCGAGGCTGAGATTTCTTGTTATGTAATGAACGCAGTGATTTCCAAAATTCTTGTTGATTATTCACAGAGTTCAGTATTTTCATAAACTGAAAATCATTATACAATTTCTGTTTTCTAAGCAGTAGATTTTTATACTCCCTTCTTGCTTTACAAAAAGCTGCCCCATCATCTTTGTCAGATGTCTTCCTAAATTGTCTTAAAAGTCTGCACATCTTTCGTTTCTCTTCCCTACATTCTGTATCATACCAGTCATTTTGTCTGTTTGATCTGTTGACACAGATACGCTGTTTCATACAAACTGCAACATTTTTCACAATATCATTGAACAACTCTAACGCATCATTTACATTAACATCAATCAACATCCTTGCCGACAAAAGCTTTTCACGAATGTGTTCAGAGTTGATCATATCACAAAAATGTTCAGCATAATCGTCATTCCACACGAATCTTTCCATATATTCCTTTTCACCCAAATCCCCAATCATACTTAATTCAACATCAGACATATTCATGCAAAATTCCAAGGGCATATGATCAGATTCAATTTTGTCAGCAACCAACATACTACAGTGCTTAGTTATGTAGGCAAACAAATCACATGAAGACACAAAATAATCATTAACACTGTAACCTGAATCAGAAATGTATGTGAAACGACCAGACTTGTCGCCATTACATACACCATTTAACAAAAATAATCTTAAAGTCCTACACATGTTTAAAAAATATTTCCATATGTATTCAACATTTTGTCCTCAGAACATCTGGTAATCGTTGCGCTATCGCTCTTCTCAAAACAAGAATTCATCGTATCATCATCATCATCATTACTCTCAGGAAAAACATTAGTTGTTCTGGCATTAAAGTCCCCACACATCAGTAACGAAAAGTCTTCTGTAGATATGAAATGATCAATTAAACAATCTTCTAACTGGCTTATTCCGTTTTCCACATCAAACGCGGCATAGTATGGTGAGTGCTCTGGAGGGACATATGCACAAACATAGAGAACATTTTTAGAAAAATGAAATAAAGTCTTGTCAAGAACAAACAACAGAAAATTACCGTTACCCATATCGAGTTGCTTCACTTTTGCAACTAGGCTATTTTTAATCAAACAAATTACACCCCCTGAACACCTTCCCTTCTGCGAGAATTTTACGGCAGGCTGAACAAACGCCGTATGTTCAGTGAACATTGTGTTATTAAAGTCTTCCATAAAAGTTTCGACCAAACAAATAAAGTCAAATGAAGATATGTACTGCACAAACTCAGAATCTGAAACTTTAGATAACAAACCATTCACATTCCAATGGAGAAACATATATTTTTTATGTTTGCCATCATCCATAACAAAATTATCCGATTTCAAATCAAACTGGTCTTTGACATTTTTTGGCCCGCGACTGTTTCCTAAAAACTCTTCATCACTCATGGCAACATGCACACTCTTATCACTGTCCTTCGTCAACATAACCGCACGAACCGCGCGTGGCGGTGACCTCACTGATGTGTCATGAATTGTTCCATCTCTTCCACGTGCACAAAAGCGTTGCTCTCTTGTCGCACCAGTTGTCACCGGTGACTGTCTTTTTTTGTCTACCTCTTTTACACCAAGTCTATGGACAGAACAGCGTCGGTTACAGGTCCAGGGGCGGCCACACCTCTAGGTCAACTCGATGATGCCGTTTCTTGCTCATTAAGGACGAATTTCATTCCGTCTATTAACAAGTGGTCATAAATCATTGTCGCCCGTTTTCGTTGGTCCTTGGCCGCCTTAAGGTGAGGAGACAGCTTCTTCCTTATCGTCCTGATGCGCAGAGAGAAGTCTTCGCCGATGAAAACCTTGCTTCCTTGAAGATTCCTTTTCGCCTTCAGAATTTTCACCTTTTCTTTGAAAAACGTGCAGCGAGCAACGATGGGCGAATCAGACTTTGCGTTCACTCGGTGGACTCGATCAAAACTGACGTCGGCGCTCAGTTCCAGCTTCTTAGAAATCAAGTCTTTCAACAAGCGTTCACAGTCATCACTTGTCTCGTTGGCCTGTCTGGGTATGCCGTGCACAATGATGTTGTTTCTTTTCGAACGATCTTCTAATTCGCTGGTCTTCTTCTCCAAAATTCGCACACTATCTTGAAGGTTTTTGTTCGTTTCTTCCAGTTCATTATTTGACCGCCTGAGAGACGCTACTTCGCTTTTCAGTGATTCAACTTCTTCCTTCAAACCAACAAAGAATTCTTTGATCTCGGTCAGATCGTCTCTCAAGCTGTCGAACTTGTCACTCATGGAAGACAGCATGGACAAGGCAGGTTCAAAACCAGTGTCACTGTCAATTCTCTGTTGCATGGACGACTGTGCACTGTCCCCCTGGTGCCTCTGGCCTCTGTCCACACTCAGTCTCCGGCCACCACTAGAACCGGTCAAACATGATTGCTTGGTGTCCCTCTTGGGAGGTCCGGGGTTTGACTCGACGTCACCACACTGCATTAAAAGGTTGCTGAAGAAAATCACAGTGAGGAGCATCCCCACCATGACACCGTCCGTTCGGCTTGTCACTCGCAATGTCCGACATCGCATGGCAATCTTTTCCTTGACACGGCGACACATGAAATCGATGTAGACTGCCACAAAGGAGCCACATCTTGCTCTGAAACTCAGAGCCACCTCCGGCATGGTCTTTTAGGTGTACTGTATACAACTTTCAGGATTGTACGTAACCTGTAGATCGCGTGATTTTATCGTAAACAGGACACACTCCAAAACACGTCTGTCTTCGTTTGAATTTCGTGAACACCCCCGAGAGAGAGAGAGAGAGAGAGAGAGAGAGAGAGAGAGAGAGAGAGAGAGAGAGAGAGAGAGAGAGAGAGAGAGAGAGAGCACAGCAAACAACAAGAAGGAAAAAGACAATAAGTTGTAAAAAAAAATATGGTTTTTAAAAACTCACACACACACACACACACACACACACACACACACACACACACACACACACACAACACACACACACACGCGCGCGCGCCCGCGCGCGCGCGCACTTGTGCGTCAGTGCATGCACCTACGCACACTCCCGGAAACATACGCACTCGCACGCACATATAAACATATTAATGATTTCTGCAGTAGGTCACAGTTGCAAACGTCAGTTGTAAAACTCGGAATAATATGATTATTTTGGATCACTACAGACAAAATGATGCAGTAACATTTGAGACTTGTAGACTTGTACATGATAGCTGTACTCTTTTATTTAATCAAGAAACGAAGATCATTGGTAATGTCCAGAAATCGGCTTGATCTTTTCCATATGTAAAGTAAGATTAACGGAGCAAATGAATATTATAGGTAAACGCAGAATATTCCCGTCTAAAGACACGTATCTATTGCAGTACTCTAGATAATCAAAATATCTTCGTATATTTACATTATGTGGGCATTAATGACAGCGCATGTTTGATATTCAGGGTCAAATACGAAATTTGTAACATCTAGCAACGGCATGCGAAGAATATTCATTTAAATGTTACTATGTTATCCAATAATTAAAAAAAAATGGAAGCACACAAAGGTAAAGTGATAGGATATCAAGGAAGCAGAAGAATGAGTATAAAAGGGACGATTACGTGGGAACTGAAGAAAAGTAATGAAATGTCAGGAAAACAAGAAAATGAAGAAGAACAATGAATATAAATTAGTTATGATATCAAGGAAGCGTGAGTGGAGAAATCATAGCGGAGTAATAAGGTAGATATGAAAGAATAGTGATGACAATGAGAAAGAGTACGAGGGACACAGAATATGTCTGAAAAGGAAATTAGCATAAGAGTAATGAAACATTTATTTCAAGGACGTTTATAAAGGAACTGAACAACGATATATTGAGAAAGGGTAGCGTGGCAGTCCCATTTTGGAAGAGAAATGACGAAATCAAGAAAGAGCAACACAGATATTGGGGACGATCTATCTGGACATCAAAGAAGAGCAAAAGAAAATGTTGTCCGGGAACGGAAAAAAGACAACGAAGACAAAATGCAATGGTAAAAGGGTAAGGGTGGGTGGGGAGAGGGAGAGGGGTGATAAACGAATCGCAGAAAGAGTATAGGCTGACAAAACCTGCACTGGTGCACTCCAAACGAAAACTTCAGGCAGAAAGTTGTGATGCTGATGCATGTGGAAATGAAGAAGTGACAGTGGTGCCAACGGACGGCTTAAAGTTGAAAGAACTGTCTGGACTTTCTTGTGGAGGGGAGACAAACTCGTTTTTCTTTTTACCTGATCAGTAATACTTTGCTTGCAGTCGCACGCGCAAGAACATGTACATGTTCCGTGTGTACCAATTTGCGACTGGTTGCAATCAAAGTCAGACATATTTAACAGCAATGTAAAATCGGTCTGCTGTGTTTTTTGTTGTTTTTTTTGACAATACCAGTTCATAGCGTTTGCTTTATCAATGTGAACTCGTGTGTTTGTCATGAGTAGTGTTGAATAATTTTGTCACCTCAACAATGTCAATAATTCATTTTGATTGTCCTCGCAGCAATGTCAATTTGCTTGTCATCAGTCTTGTCGATTCGGCTTGTTTGTCCTCAGCAATTTCAATTTACAATTTCAATTTTACGTTAGCAATATCAATCCCATGTCTGGTTTTTTTCCTGACTGATCATTGAATTTCTTCACGCCTAGCAAAAATAACGCAAGTTGTTTGTCATCAAGAAATGTCAAGTCAGCTTGTCTCGAGGGGTGACTTGTCTGCCCTCAGTAATGTTAGTATCAATTATCATCAACAACAAGTATCCGCTGTATGTATCCTCAGCCACGTTAGTTTTATCTGAAAATTGGTACTATTGCACGGAAGGGCAAGGGAAAAGAATTGTGAGAAATGCAGTTTTTTGCAGTATAGGCATTGCAGTTAATTTTATTTTTCAATGTTCGGAAAAAAATGTTTTCTCGAAAAATGTTGATATCTCGAAATACCACTCACTTTTGTCATTGTCCGTTTGGTCAAAGGTATTCTGGACAGGGGAAAATAAACTCCATACGTAATTCAAGAATACGATATGCACGAAACAAAAAAAAACACAAAAAAGCAAACAAGGAAACAAACAAACAAAAACCTTGAGAATGAAGTAGAGCTTTTTGTTTATCTTTAAGTGATTTATGATGAATGAAGTAGAGCTTTTTGTTTATCTTTAAGTGATTTATGATGAATGAAGTAGAGCTTTTTGTTTATCTTTAAGTGATTTATGATATTATTTCTTCCATTTTGTTTGCTTTGCTAATGTTTCGCAAACGCTGTTTAACAAGAACAATTTGCTTCAGTATTATTACCATACCTGTGCATATGTTTGATAATGATATTTCATTTGCCTTCGACAGGTTTTACGTTTAGTGAATTATTCTGCTATAGTTTGTTAATCATGAAATAGATGTATTTGTATTAGTTTTCATTATATTCCAATCGTGGCGACTGGATAAATTTCTTTCAATTTGCGAAACCAGTGTACTTATCTACGATATAAACATAATATACATAAGTCCAGGGAGCACACACTTTCCCCTAACTTTTCTATTTTTCTTACACAATACAACGACGACATTTGGCGTGAAGGGTGCTCTTTGA
>CM031607.1:72992218-73024718 GCA_018398815.1 Conus ventricosus | reverse complement strand
ATCTGCTTCTGGGCGGAAGGGATGGGCATTAAGAGTCAGGAGGTTCTCGTAGGCCAACTACAATTGCCTTCAGAAATGGATTGGTTCGTGCCTATGCACCTTCATCACGCTGACTTGTGTGCATGCTCATATATATATATATAATAGATAGATAGATAGATAGATACACACACACACACGCACACGCACACACACACACACACACACACACATATATGTATATATATATATATATATATATATATATATATACATATATTTATAATGTAGAAATGTCTCCCTTCTTTAACAGAGCGCACATAAATGCATAAAGGACAGATGACTTTCCCTTTTTAGGAGCACTGTGTTTGTGGGCACACACACGGAATTGGAATCCAGTCGCTGTTACATACTGGCTGTCCATATTGGATATGTTTGGTCTGGTGGTATCAGAGTAGTGTAGTGTCCTTGGAACGTCAACCCTGTCAGCCTTTGCACACACGGTAGAAAATGACCGCTTAAGGTTAATGTAGTTCTTCTAACTACCCCCCCCCCCCCCCCAAAAAAAAAAAAAAAAAAAAAATTAAAAGTGGCACAGAAATGCAATCAGCGAGACAAAGAGAGAGAGAGAGAGAGAGAGAGAGAGAGAGAGAAGAGAGAGAGAGAGATCAGTGTAAGAGGTGGACAGACAGACAGACAGATAGACAGGCAGATAGAGAGACAGACCGACAGATAGATGGACTGATACATCTCTGATTTAAATCAGGAAAATGTTGCAGTTGCATGCACTTATCATTGAGAAAGTTTGGGGGAAAAAGGCGGGCACTTCTTGAAGCGCCAGTCTCTGAGACAGAATATTTTTCTTTTCGGTAGATCCAGACAGGAGCTTAATCGAATGAAACGGTCGTGGGAAATGGAACGATGCGCTTTGGAGCGTGTGAGTTTGGTCCACATAATACTTCCGTTCTAGATCATGACCACTTTCAAATAGTTCAGATAGTTCACATTGCTGGCATGGCAAATGATTGATTTTAGCAAGAATGACGGGCTATATTGAAATCTGCAGTCAAGTGGGAAGTATGGTGCGTTTTGGGGGGAAAATAATTCATGCTTTTTGTAAAACGACGCATAGACAAGTAATAACAGATATATCAAGGAAGAGGACAAGTGCCTATTGAGGAACAGTAAATGGATATTAAAGAACTACAAGGGAACTATCAAGGAAGACTGCACACAGAATGGGGACAAAAATGAATGACAGTACTATAAGAAGAGACATGAAGAACGCGGAGAAGAGCATTGAAGATGTGAAGTCATCATTGTTCAGGAGATCAAACGAGATAGGTGGATCAAGGGTGAAAACTGGGAACCTTCGGAAATAGAAAAAGAGAAATGAGCGCTTCAGAGGAAAAATCATGAAGACCGTCGATGCGATTACTTGAACCAGAGAAACAAGAACGCAGGTATTAAGAAAGAGTAACAGTCATGGTGGGAGAGTAATACAAGACCGAGAAGAAGAAGAACAAAGATTTCGATCCATGGACGAAAAATAAACAACTGAAAAAGGAGATGCAGCTTCCAAGGAGGGTGGAAGATGGGAGGGGTAGCATAAAACGAATGCCAGACAGATAAGAGTGCAAGAACTTATTCTGGAAAACTACACGCAAACAGCTTCAGCCAGAGAGCTGTGAAGGTGATGTATGAAGGTAAAGAAATGAAAGCGGACCAAGTGGACGGCGAAGCGGATACAGCTGTCAGGACAGACCTTCTTTCTTCAATCACTTGTACTTCGCATCGAGTTGCACGTGCACGAGTATCCAAGTGAGGCACATGCACGCGTGTACGTGTGTGGCTGAACTCTAGGTGAAACAAATCACACTCTACACTTAAATAGTTGTTAACACCAGTTTCTTTGACCTCAAAGATGTTTGGTTTTCAGAAAGGCCCATTCTCACTGTTTGCTCTCATCGATTCCAATTTGATGTGTTTAACCTCAGCAGTTTCAATTCAAACGGTAGCAGCTTCAGTAAGTCAGTTTCATTCTCTTCAGAAAAGTGAATTTCAATTGTTTATCCTTACCCATGGCAGTAGGTTTGTCGTCGGTGATGTCGAGTCGGTTGTTCCTGGCAATCTCAGTGTAGTGTGTGTGTGTGTGTGTGTGTGTGTGTGTGTGTACATAAACATATACGACGAAGACATATAGGCTGTCTTGAATGGCAAAGGTGGTGGTGGTTAAATGCGTTTTGTGATAAACAGACGCGACTCCAATCCGCTCTTGACAAGCCACAGTCTGGCAGGTGAACAGACAGAGAAACTGAGTGGTAGCCTGGCTGTTTGGTTGGCTGCTGGTCGTTTGTATGCATGACTGACTAATCGGCAAACAATTGTTGGCTGGCTATCGCGATGATTCGTTGACAGATCGGCTGGGGCGTGGCATTGCTTTCTGCTTGACTTATTAACAATCCTTTGGTTTGTGTGTCAAAAGAATCGTCTGCAGTAGCAGTGACATCGTTTAGGATGTAAACGGCGAGGCTGGCTCAATCAGATCCAGCTCCATGGGTGCGGATGAGCGTGACGGGTAGGATGGTGATGATGGTGGTGGGGAAGGTCTATTTTTCTTCCAGCACAAATCAAGGTCCACGCAGACAGAATCTCATTTCCAGAGGTCCTGCACTCATTCCATCTTCCAGCTGTACAGTCACAGAAGGTCGGTTTCTTCCGCTCCACGGGAGCTGTACGGTGCCCGCCTCGAGAAAGGGCATCGTCAAGATGGGGAGAGGGGGTGGCGGGTGTGTTTGTACGGGGGAGGAAGGGGGTAGAGAGGATTAGTGGAGGGGAGGGGTTTGTGGGAGGTGGGAGGTGGGGGGGGGGGGCTGCTGAGTGGAGAAAAAGAATGAAGAATCCAGAACGTTTGGTCGCTTCAGTTGATATTTCACTCTTTGACGGGCGGAAGAGCTCAAAGAAATGCAGGTTGTTGTTTTTTTTAAGTGAAGCCTACTCACCGAAGAAGAGGGAATCGCGTTCTATTATATACGTTCTATTTCTTCTTTTGTGTATGTATAAATACATTATCATCAATACACACACCTTACACTGGAATTCAACCACCAAGGATGCATACTCAATTGTTTGAAATTGTGCAGGAACTAGATTAGAGCACCATCGGGCATTTGCTAACACGTTTCTCACCAAATTGGAAAGTAATCATGTTGTGTGTGTGTCTCTCTCCCTAATTTTTTTTACTTGTACATATTCTACGGTTTAAATCAGACACCTTCGTTAATATTATAGCTGTCAGTATTGCCACAAACTCTCTCTCCTCTCTCTCTCTCTCTCCTCTCTCTCTCTCTTCTCTCTCTCTCTCTCTCTCTCTCTCTCTCTCTCTCTCTCTCTCTCTCTCTTACACACACACGCACGCGCGCGCACGACCACACACACACACACACACACACACACACACACACACACACACACACACACACTATTTTCCTTTTGTCTAGTATCTCTTTAAGTGATCAGACGTTGAATTAAAGAACGAACGAGCTCGCGCGCTTACACACACACACACACACACACACACACACACACACACACACACACACACACACACACAACACACACGAGTGTATTATCATACTCAGAAATGTCCTGGTCAATCAGGATATCCTAGCAATTTGTGAAAGAAGAGTGCAATAAACGACATTCAGTATTGCCTAAATAATACCCGTTGTGACAATTAAAAAGAGACATTCTTGTAACTCTGCACCCGCATTGCGGTGACAATTACTTTCAAGAAACCGTCTTTTGGGGATACTCATTGTAAAAAAGACTTGAGCTCTCTCTCTCTCTCTCTCTCTCTCTCTCTCTCTCTCTCTCTCTCTCTCTCTCTCTCTCTCTCTCTCTCTCTCTCTCTCTCTCTCTCTCTCTCTCTCTCTCTCTCTCTCCACAGACTCACACAGACACAAAAGCAGTAAAGGCACAAGAAATAGTAGTCGAATGGAAGAGGGAAGGAACATGAAAGCTTCGAGGAAAAAAAATCACCTTCCACCTATCACGTCACGTAGCCGGACACAGCTAACGACAAACCTGTGCAGGTTTTGTCATGAATTTTTTTTTTTAATTCGCTCGAATGAACCCTTCTTTACACCACAGCGAATATGCAAGTGTAGAATTATTCTAGGATAGAAATGAAGCTAATACGTTCCAGATTGATTTTGAAGGTGGCAATGATGATGGTGAGGAATGTGATAATATTCCATGCCACATCCCATGCCTAGCACAGAGAAGGAATGGACAGAAAAAATGAGCCAGAGAAGATCCCAAAGGCTTGTGGCAAAAGTCGTAAGAAAGACGATTTCCTCAGGAGCCAGGGGAAAGAACTTCAAATATGGGGCTTCCTTAACGAATAGTAAGAGACGTGAGCTGATGACGGATAAACACACGCGCGCGCGCACACACACACGCACACACACACACACACACACACACACACACACACACACCCGCACCCGCACCCGCACCCACCCACCACACCCACACCCACACCTACACACACACCCACACACACACACACACACACACACACACACACACACACACACACACACACACACACACACACACACGATCGATGTTAGAGATGACGATAAGATGGCGGTGCTACACAAGGAACAGGTATGATGTATAAACAAAATTGTAAAGAAAAGGGTGGACAAGGAAGAAGGAAGGAAGGAATGTCCACGAGGTAAGCACGTTGAACGACCGTTGCACACACTTGTTAGTGAATCACTGGGACAGAGAACTACTGCTACCTACTCGACCTAAAACAAAGATGGGCGTCTGAAATAGGTGCAATGTTTGTGATGCTCAGCCTGACTGATGAATATATTGTTATTAGAAAGGTCACTAGCATTCCAGAGAAAAAAAATGAATACAAATAAACATGTCGATAAATAAAAGATATCGAACCTAAAACGACAACAAAATAAGCAAGAAATTAGAACCTGACACATCTTTAAGGAGTGATCTGCCCCTATAGGCAAACCATGCGAAAGGAAATAGTTCTTCTTGGATTTCTTAATTTTCTGTGCAAACTGCATGGGAAACATTAGTCGTTATGAACTGTCTCTACTGCAAGCAAAACCAACACAAAACAAAACAAAAATAAGAATAACAAGCACAACTAAAACCAAACTTTTAGAAACTCAATTTGGAAGTGGTTGTTGTAAATTTTAAGATCCGTGTTTGAACCACCTGAAGTTATCCTTGTTCATTATTGTGGATGTGTGTTTTATTTGCACGCACAGTAGACCCGGTGCTCTGCAAACAGAGTCAGAAATGGAAAGTTTATACATGTAAATGTTTAACTGCGTGGGAGTGGAAGCAAAAAGGTGAGGATGTGTGCGTGTCTTTTACATAGAAATACACACAGTCAAAGACTGATTGTAAGAGTGTGTGTGTGTGTGTGTGTGTGTGTGTGTGTGTGTGTGTGTGTGTGTGTGTGTGTGTGTGTGTGTGTGGTATGGAGTCAGCGTGCACCTGTGTGGTGGCTGAGTGAGTCTTGTAGAAGTGTTTTATCTATCCGTTAGTATGATTGGTTTCGGAAATAATGAAGATGGGTGTGTGTACGAATAGGGGAAGACTGAAAGGGGTAGTGCTGTATACGAGAGCTAGACTGTATGCCGTCTGTTTGATAGAATCAACATGTATGGATTGATGTATAAGTAATGAAGTATATAGAGAGAGATAGTGAGGTGATGCGCATGCGGCAGGGGACGAGATTGATGACTTGTTTTCATGAGTTGATGATTGACTTCATTCTTGTCATATGAGTTCCCACTGGAAAACTTTGCTAAAATCGAAACATTGGGAATGTTTGCGAGTTTGTTATTTTTCTTAGTCCTCTTATATATATGACTACATATATATAGTGTTAAAGAACTTAGTGGTGTGGGACACCAATGCAGGCGGATAACCAAGTTCTCTGTTGTTATAGTAACGCTTCGGCTAAAAACAAGTAAAAGTGGGGCGGAGAAACGGGGAAGACAAAATAAGTCTGAACCTAGGGAAAAATATTAGAAATGTTAAATTCCTCACTAGTATTAATTGGAAGCCATTATTATCCATCCTCAAGAAAAAAACGTACGTATCGCCTGCTCCAAGGACTTTTGTTATGTTAGATCATCAAGGAAAGTGGTATGATTACGTTTGTGCATCCTGGGCATATGTGTGTATGTGTGACTGTCTGTCTGTCTCGCTCACTCTCGCTCTCTCTCTCTCTCTCTCTCTCTCTCTCTCTCTCTCTCTCTCTCTCCTCTCTCTCTCTCTCTCTCTCTCTTCTCTCTCTCTCTCTCTTCCCTACGCTTTCATACAATAGCTAAAGTTCCATGCTACACTTTTATTTTGTCAATACAACCATACACACCAATATGCACACAAGCGTGCACATGCGCCGGTCTGTGTGTTAATGTTTACTTCCATAAAATGTCATAGAGTCCCAGATAAATTGACTGATTCGATATTCACATATGCATACAGAGCAATAATTTGCCTCGTATATGAATCACTGCTGCATGGAGAGTCACACTGAAATCAAGTTTTAAAAAAAGTTGACTTTTCAACAATCTGCATCATATGTGATTGTGACCTACTGATTTTGATGACTTACTGAAAGCAAGAGAGGGTCAGATGCACAGATCTGACTCCATCTCTGTCTATCCTAGTCTTGAAGACCGTTGTTGCGCTGAGGAAGACCTCGCAATCAGCTTCCTCCATTCCTCCTGGTTCTCAGACGTTCTCAGACGTTCTAAGGCAGCTTCAGAGTGCGAGACCAGTCCCTGCACTGATGTTGTCTTGCCATCTCTTTCTCTGTCTTCCTCTCCTTCTGCCTCCTTGCACTGTTCCTTGTAGAATGGCTTTGGAAAGTCCTGTTGATCTTGATACATGACCATACCATCTTATTTTCCTTCTTTTCCCTGTGGACAAGAGCTGTTTGTATGGTCCAATTGCTTGCCTTACTCTGGTCTGGACCTCCAAATTGGTAATATGGTCTTTCCATGAGATGGCTTGGATCTTGAGGAGACATCTCATCTCTTGTGCCTGAATCCTTCTCTCATGTTCAGTTGTCAGAGTCCATGTCTCCCAGGCATAGAGAAATATGGCAATGACCAAGGAGTGCATTAGTCTTATCTTGGAACTGATTGTTTTGATGTTTCTCTCATTCCAGATGGGTCTTAGTCTGGCTAGCGCTGCTGTCGTTTGCACAGCTCTGGAGAGCACTTCAGGTTTTGATCCCTCATCTGAAACAATTGCCTCGAAGTACTTGAAGCTCTGAACTGTTTTCATAGCGATGTTAGCGCTGATGCTGTTGGTCACACATTTAGTCTTTTTGGCGCTGATCTCCACGCCGAATGTTGCAGAATATTTGTCAAGGTGCTCTGCTTGGTTGGCTAATTCCAGCACTTCTCCTGCTTGCCCGTCGATGTCATCGGCGCATGCAGATGGACAGATGAAAAGAAAGTCAGACAGACGGAGAGAGGTTGAGAGCACGTGAGAAGAGTGCATGCTTTCCATGCCGTGCAATGAGCTCGTCAGGACCTGTTAAGACGATCCCAGAGGAAACGGAAGTGATTGCAAAGTGGGATCGCTTGATGGGGAGTACAGCAAGTCACGCGAAAGTCCCGTTACTTTGACCATCCTCTCCAAACTCGTCGTGGCAGAGAGGAGTGTGTGTGTTCCACGAACTTCACCTATCTCCCTGGTGGAACGCTGCGAGAAGAGCAGTGGGTAAATCTACAGAGGATTGAACTGAATCGATAATCACATAAGATGAAAGTTGGCTACCTGTCAGACAAACAAAGGGAACATGGAGCTGTCTTTTGGTCTTTTTGTCTGTGTGTGTGTGTGTGTGTGTGTGTGTGTGTGTGTGTGTGTGTGTGTGTGCGTGCGTGCGTGCGTGCGTGCGTGCGTGCGTGCGTGCGTGCGCGTGCGTGCGTGCGTGCGTGCGTGCGTGCGTGCGTGCGTGCGTGCGTGCGTGGGTGTGTGTGTGTGTGTGTGTGTGTGTGTGTGTGTGTGTGTGTGTGTGTGTGTGTGTGTGGCTCCTTTTGTAGTGGTTTCATACAGAAACTCCTAAAGTTCCATACAACACTTTTCTGTCAACAGAAGCACGCGTACGGAAGGACACACACATGGACACACGGACGAACGCGCGTTGATTTCTACTTTCATAAAGAGTCCAGAATAAACTGACTGATTTACACATGTATACAGTAAAATAATCTGCCTCATGTATTAATCAGTGAAGTATGGACAGCTGCGCTGAAATGAAACCAAAAAAAAAAAAAAAAAACACGTTGGCCTTTCATCAATCTACATCAATCTACATCATAGGTGATTGTGACCAATTGGTTTTGAAAATCCTTACGGAAGGCATGAGAGGGTCAGATGCACAGATGGACAGATGAAAAGAAAGACAGACAAACAGAGCGGTAGGGAGCACGTGAGAAGAGTCCATGCTTTCCATGCCGTGCAATGAGCTCGCCAGGACCCGCTAAGACGATCCCAGAGGAAACGGAAGTGATTGCAATGCAGGATCGCTTGATGGGGAGTACAGCAAGTCACGCGAAAGTCCCGTTACTTTGACAATATTCTACAAACTCGTCGCAGCAGTGTGTGCGTGTGCGTATTCAAAGAACTTGCATTATCTGCCTACAAGAGCGCTGCGAGAAGAGCAGTGGGTAAATCTGCTGAGGGTTGAAGTGAATTAACAGTCACAGAGGATGAAAGTTGGCTACCAGGCAGACAGGCCAAGAGAACAAACTAAAGACAATCAGGAAGCAGCATGTTTTCACTAGTTGGTCTTGTTCAGGTAATACATGCAGATGAGCACATTAAACATCGTTTAGTTTATACTACTGATACAATCCCCCTCCCCCCCGCCCCCGTCTCTCTCGCTCTCTCTCTCTCTCTCTTCTCTCTCTCTCTCTCTCTCTCTCTCTCTCTCTCTCTCTCTCTCTCTCTCTCTCTCTTGTCCGCCTCTCTGTCTCTGTTTCTGTATTTGTCTCTCTCTCTCTCTCTCTCTCTCTCTCTCTCTCTCTCTCTCTCTCTCTCTCTCTCTCTCCTCTCTCTCTCTCTCTCTCTCTCTCTCTCTCTCTGTGTGTGTGTCTCGGGGGGGCACGACGGGTAATGGCGTCTGGATAGCAGCTCATGTGAAGTGGTGCGGACATTTCTGCTTTCTGTTGACTTATGTAGGACTGTGTGAATTAGGTATTTGGAATGACAAGTCAGTAACAGTGAAGTGAAAGTGAAGACTGTGAAAAATGGTGGACCTAGCGACCTGGAGGGCCGCTGTTGGAACTTTCTGTGCAAAATTTCAATCTGGGTCAAGTTTGACTCGAATGTGCTCCCAGGTGAGCGATGACACAGGTAAAGCACCACATCGGTCGTCAGCCGATGTTGTCGTGGGTTGTGTTGTGTGCCTCAGTATCGTGGTCCTGATGGTCAGTTTCTGTTGGAACATTCACAGTGTGGCATCTCCTGATAATACGTGGGTGACAGGGCAAGTAAGCAAACAAGGAACCATGTTGTGGCAGGAGGAAGGGTTGTGTGTCGACGCCTGTCCGTGTCAGTTTGCCACGCACGTGCTGCCGGCGTTGTTCTCGGCTTGCTGTGCTGTGCAGGCAGTGTTCTTGCTGTGTAGGCTGCTCCTCAGTGGTGACATTGAGTTAAACCCTGGTCCCAACCCTGACCAACACGATCACGCTATGGAGGAGACGGACAAGATGACGAAGTCAGAGACAGGAAAAGAAGACATGATAGACAGACTGACGAAAGCCATGCACCGACAGTTCCAAGAGCAAACACAACTACTGAGAAAACGATCTTGGAGAAATCAAAGACGACCTGAGCGAAGTAAAACATCAATGCGAAGAGATTAATCGACGATGTGATAGACTAGAAAAGGATTACAGACATTTGACAGAGACAGTGACAGATATGACAGTAGAAATTCAAGAACTGTTTGCAGTGTCAGATGAAGGGAAAAAAGAATTTCATCAACTTTCCAAAACAATTACGACAATGAGACAAGACGTTGACAAACTAAAGTTTGACACGGACAGACTGGAAGATTATTCTCGGAGGGACAATCTACGTTTCTTTGGGATCCCTCAAGTGCAGCCCAATGAAACATTTGACATGTGTGCCAGTGCAGTAGTCAGCATTCTAAATAGTGTTGACGATCGTAAGCACTGGACTGACGACCACATTGCACGAGCACACCGGACAGGTCATGCACGTGACGGCCAGCCCACCCCAATGATCGTCAAGTTCAGTAGATGGAAAGACAAAATGTCCATCATCTCTGACAGTGACACGAGACAAAAACTGAGGGAACGGGGTGTGAAGGTTGCCAACGATCTGACCAGAGCGCAGGCCAGATCGTCGCCAGTGCCAGAAAGGAAGCGAAACGGGCATTCTTTTCGAAAGGAAAGCTTGTAGTTGGCCCCATTCTTCCAGACTCCCGCACATATGCCGAAGTTGCCGGCAGTAGTGAGTGCACGGGCAACACACCGCAACGTGTCACTCGAGCTACGAGAGAGGGGTGTGTACCGTCAAAACTCTATCAACGACAGGCGTCCCCTCGCCCGCCAGGACAACACCTCCATGCAGCACGAGAAGGGCAGCGGCAGTCCTCCCTCCCCCCTACCCCGTGGCATGCGTGCCACCCAGGTTGGGGCCCGGCGTGACAGTAGCAGTGAGGGTGGAGGACAGGTGTTCAGAGGAAACGACATGGATGGTGGACAACATGCGTCAGCCAGTAGCGGCGGGGATTCCCAGTGCCATGACACGGGGGGCAATCGTGGCAGTGACGCACGTGCAGCTTGTAGCGGACTCGTGTCAGGCAGGCAGACGGGCTTGCATGCGTATCTTGGAAACCAGCCCCGCAAGGCCCCAGCAGTTTCAACGGAGGGTGGGGGATCAGGCGGCAGTGGAAGAAGGGAGAGGAATTTACGTTCAAGCGTTTCAAAAAAGCCATAGGACAGGCTCGACCATCCAAACCAGTGGACGTTTTTGAATTATAATGTTGAGAATTTGTACAGCAAATTAAAAGATGTTTCTTTTGTTAATTATGTGAATATGTTTGACTTTGTTTGCCTCACCGAAACATTTCTTGATCTTTCATTTGATTTTAGTAATGTGTTTACGAATTACATAAAGTTGCACGCGCCAGCAAAAAAGTTCTCTTTTCATGGCAGGAATTCCGGAGGAGTATTACTGTTGGTAAATAAGCAACTAGAAAAGAATGTAACTGAAATAAAGTTAGAGTGTGATAATGCTATTGCCATTAAAGTTGACAAGAATGTATTTGGAACAGATAAAGATGTTGTTTTAATTGCCTGCTATGTGGTTCCTGAAGGAGGCCCTTTGTACACTGATAAAATGGTTAAAGATGGTATTATAATTTTAGAAGAAACATTGTTACAACATTTTGAAAAAGATGAAGTTTATTTTATGATTATGGGGGATCTTAATGCCAGAACAGGCCAGAAACAAGCTGATTACGAAAGTATGGTTAACTATAAGTGGGAGGGGGAGTGTGTAGAAATGGATGAAGAAAATTCTACACGTTTTTCCAAAGATGACATTGTTGATAATTTTGGTAAATCATTATTAGATTTCTGTTTCTTGTTTGATCTGATTATTCTGAATGGTTTCTGTGATGGTGATAAAGAAGGAGAGTATACTTTTGTGTCCCCAATGGATGCAGCGTGATCGATTTTTGTTTTATCCATGGTGATTTATTGTCGAGTGTTGATTTGCATGTTGGTGATTGTGTAGATTCGTGGCACCTACCACTGGAAGTGTCATGGAGAAATGTGTGTAATGTAGTAAAGATCGGGGATGAGAGTCAACAGGGAAAAGAAAAAATAATTTGGTCAGAGGAAAATGTTAATGTATATAAGAATGAGCTTGACAGTGACGCATTTCAAAACAGTGTCCAGAAAGCCTCACAGACACTATCTACTAATGTTGATGATGGGTTAAACCAGTTCGCTAATGCTTTGTGTGGAGCTGCGGCGTGCATGGTGCGAACAGTGGGACGGAGCAGAAAGAAACATAATGACTGGTTTGATGCGGATTGTGAACAAAAAAAGCAGGAGGTCAAAAGGTTACTCAAGAGATTTCAAAGATGTAAAACGGCTAAAGATAGGAAAGAAAAAAGAAGAGCCTATGTGACATCACGAAGAGAATATGTCAAGTTAAGAAAATCAAAAGAAACAGAGTTTGAAGAAAACAGGTTACAGAAGTTGAGAGACTCAGTGAATGATTCGAGGGCATTTTGGTCAATTATACGATCGGTTAATAAAAAACGTCTTATATATAACAAAATCTCTATTCAACAATGGCATAATCATTTCTTTAATGTTTTCCATGAATCAGTCAATGATATAATTCAAGAAGAAAACTTAGGGGAAGAGGAAGAAGAAGTTGAACCATTGTTTAATAATCCTATAAGTAAAGAAGAGGTTATTGCTGGTATTAAACATCTAAAATCGGGAAAAAGCGCAGGACCGGACAAAATTGTTGGAGAAATGTTGAAACATGCTAATGAGGCAGTAATTGATTTTCTTATTCAACTATTTAACCAACTTTTTCAATATGGACAATTTCCGTTGGAATGGGCGAAATCTATAATCATTCCAATACACAAGAAAGGAGATATTAACAACCCTGATAACTATCGTGGAGTTTCACTTACTAGTATTCTAAGTAAAGTCTATACTTTCATTCTGAACAGACGATTGACAAAATGGGCTGAAAATAAAGAAAAGATAACGGAAGAACAAGCAGGTTTTAGAGCTAATTATAGCACGACGGATCATATATTCACGTTATATTCACTTGTAGAAAAATACTTACTTGGCAACAAGAAACTGTATGTAGCATTTGTAGATTTTAGGAAGGCCTTCGATTCGGTTAATCGAAATGTGTTGTGGAATGTATTGCGTAAACGTAGTGTGAATGGTAAACTATACACGGCTGTTAGAGGTGTTTATAACTCGGTGCTTGCGTGTGTCCGTGTGAATGGCGTGTATTCAGATTATTTTCAATGCCCAAATGGTGTAAAGCAAGGATGTCTCCTAAGTCCCCTGTTGTTTTCCTTCTTCATAAATGAATTAGCAGTAGAATTATAAGAAATGGTAAACATGGTATTCAGTTGATTCCTGGAGCTATCGAATTGTTTTTATTACTCTTTGCTGATGATGTTGTTCTTCTTTCTGGGACTATTATAGGATTACAAAACCAGTTAAAAAATTTGAAACACGAAGCAGATCGCTTAGGTTTGACGGTGAATTTAAATAAAACAAATATCATGGTATTCAGAATGGGTGGTCACTTATCTGTGAATGAAAAATGGTTTCATGGAAATGCAGAAGTTAATATAGTCAACTCATATAAATATTTGGGAATGTTTTTTTCAACAAAACTAAGTCTGAATTATACATGGGAAGAATCTTGCAGAAAAGGCAAAAAAGGCGTCATGGAAATTTTGAAATCTTTAAGAAAACTTAACAGTATTGATTGTAGCTTATTTTGGAAACTATCTGACGCACAAATAGAACCCTTACTAACATATGCAGCTGAAGTGTGGGATTAAGCGGAAAATTGCCAATCGAAAATGTACATACCTATGCCATAAAACGTTTTCTACACGTGCCAATCCATTCGTCAAATACATTGTTGTATGGGGAAACGGGCAGATACCCACTATATATAAGAACATTTGTTAAATGTATAAAGTATTGGTTGAAATTATTAAGACTTCCACTGTCACGATTATGTAGGCAAGCGTATGACATGCTGCTTATGCAGCTGGAGTTAGATAAAATTGGGCTTACAGAGTAAAGAAAGTTCTGTCGGAACATGGTTTTGGCATTGTATGGATATTTCAGAGGTAGGAAATGAACAGCAATTTGTTGCGGAATTTAAAGACAGACTGATTTGTTCCTTTAAACAGAACTGGCATTCAGATATGGAAAATAAAGAAAAATATAGTTGTTTTTTTTTTCATTTAAAAACGTATTTCAACCCGAAAAATATTTAAAAGTTATTACACATAAATGGCATAGAGTAAATTATGCAAGATTTAGGCTACGTACACTTGTATTTAATGCGAATAAGAGATGGTATCAGTCCGGAACGTCCTCAGAACCACCATGCCCTTTCTGTAGATTCAGTATTGATGACGAAAAACACTTTTTATTCCAATGTCCAGCATACGACGAGTTGCGGCAAAAATGTATATTTGCAAAATTTAATTAGACGTGACTAAGAGGAAAGACGTTGCTTCACTGTTAATGTCCGACGATGAGACTGTAATTAAATCAGTTGCTAAGTTTATTGCTGAAGCACAAGAAATACGACAGACACAGCTAAAGACAAAACCAGGTAATGAAAATGTTTAATGATGACTTCGAACTATGTGAGTTTTTGGAAATTACGTCAGTACGACATCTTAGTTTTTGTGGATGGTCGAGACCTTGTACCATACGCATTTTTCTTTATCTCTTTTTCCTACAATGTGAGCATTTTTTTTTTCTTTTCATTTTTGGTTAGGTTTTCGTTATGTTGTATGATGCTGTGCAAGAGAATTGCGGATTAATATTGTTGCTAATCAAATTTTCTTGAATCTTTAACTGTTTATTTAAAGATCAATTACTCTGTCGATAAAACGGAGACATTGTTACTACCCCCTTGTCATAGACCTTTCAGGTAATGACAATAAAATGTCAAAGTGTCAAAGTGTCTCTCTCTCTCTCTCTCTTTCTCTCTCTCTCTTTCTCTCTCTCTCTCTTTCTTTCTCTCTCTCTCTCTCTCTCTCTCTCTCTCTCTCTCTCTCTCTCTCTCTCTCTTCTCTCTCTCTCTCTCTCTCTCTCTCTCTCCTTGTCAAGTGCTTTCGTGCATAACAGCCAAAGTTCCATGCAACACCTTTCTGTCAACATAGGCAGGCACGCACATCCACACACATACATGCACGTGCGAACGCATGTGCTTTGATTTTTACTTCCATAAAGAGTCGTGATGTTCCAGATCAATTGACTGAGTTACATATGCATATAGTAAAATAATCTGCCTCATATTTAAATCAGTGTGGTATGAACAGTGACGCTGAAATCAAGGAAAAATTGGCTCTTTATCAACCTCTGTGTGTGTGTGTGTGTGTGTGTGTGTGTGTGTGTGTGTGTGTGTGTGTGTGTGTGTGTCTGTGTGTCTGTGTGTCTGTGTGTGTATCTGTGTTGTGTGTGTGTGGTGTGTGTGTGTGTGCGTGCGTGTGTGTGTGTGTGTGTGCGTGTGTGTGTGTGTGTGTGTGTGTGTGTGTGTGTGTGTGTGTGTGTGTGTGTGTGTGTGTGTGTGTGTGCTCGGTAAACATGGTTTTGTTTGTTTGATTTTGATTTCCCTTGTAGGGTTTTCTTCACCTTAGCAAGGGCATGCAGGAAGAAAGGGTCTGCCTGAAATCTGATCCTTGATCCGAGTTTTTTTCTGATTTCAGCGTCTAAGGTGTCTCTAGTGGCATTTGTTCTGTGTTTTCCCTCCATAAGTTGATGAGACTGTCAGGATTGAGAAAGCATTGTGTCAATATTTTAGTGACTCACAAAATCAGTCGCAGCAGCAGCAGCAGCAGCAGCAGCAGCAGCAGCAGTAGTAGTATTAGTAGTAGCAGTAGTAGTAGTAGTAATGGTAGTGGTAGTAGAGTAGTAGTAGTTGCAGCAGCAGCAGCAGTATCAGCAGCACATGTAGTAGTGGTGGTGATAGTAGTGGTAGTCGTGGCATTTTTGCATTGTTATGAAGATGATGATGATAATGAGGAGGACGACGACAACGACGACAATGATAATGATCATGATGGTGATGATGATAGTGACTATTATTGTTATCATTTTTACTAGTATGATAATTAACCTTATGCCTCCAATCGTATTGTCAGGTCTTATCAAAATAAAAAATGCACAGAGAGAGAGAGGGGGGAAGACACAGAGAGAGTAAAGACAAAGGGTTTGATAAGGGATTTGACCTATTACTGTTTATTGAACAATACTATAATGCAAAGAATATAAACTCAAACAGATTTGTCTTTGTATCAGAACTGTTCTGTCACGTTATTATTTGTTTGTTTTTGCTGTTTGCGTGCCCCATGCACAAGCTTATCTTCTGCTTCTACAAAGACACTATAAAAAAGAGCAGCAGTCTGTAGAATGAGCTTGCAGTAATGGAGTTCTGGCGTGACTGGGAAACGTTCGGCGAGCAGCTATTCCTCATTGTCAACGCTTCCATTACCGCTACAGGTTCTTAACGGATTGTGCCAAGGAAGGGAGAGAAAAAGGGCAATGAGGATGTTCCTTTACGGACTACGTGATCTGTGTAGGACTTATTTTTCTGGCAATTTCACAAATGTGCGCGCGCCCACGAGAGAGAGAGAGAGAGAGAGAGAGGAGAGAGAGAGAGAGAGAGAGAGAGAGAGAGAGAGAGAGAAGAGAGAGAGAGAGAGAGAGAGAGGGTGGGGGGGAGGGTGAGAGTTCAGATGTAAGTCGCCTTTGTATATATTTTTATACCAAGAAACGGTAACTATGAAAACAAAAATGATGATGATGATGATGATGATGATGATGATGATGATGATGATGATGATGATGATGATGATGATGATGACGATGATGATGATGATGATGATGACGATGACGATGATGATGATGATGATGATGATGATGATGATGATGATGACATTGATAACTTAGTAATAACTAATCTGCGTCTTAGATGATAATACGAATAATCCAAATCCATACATGAAGATTTCAAAACATGCGCTTTCAAAAAATAGCAGCTTCCCCACCCATCTAAACTCATTCACATGAACCGCATTTCCCGTCCTTCCCCACCGCCCTTCCATACCTTTTTTCCCATTGAACAAAAAAAAAAGGAAAAAAATCCGTGTGGTCCTGTCCTGTGGGTGGTCTTCATGTTCTACTATACATTCAAGGTGTCTTATCTGCCCTTTCTCTATGAATGCACAATCTCTTGTATTATTTGATAGGTCTAAGATCATCTTGCGATGAAAAGACGTTAAATAAAACTACTGAACTGAACTGTGTTATTTGATATGGAATAAATGTTGACACTAACGGGTGTCCGGATTTTCTGTAGTTCTGTTGTGTGCAGTGCCTTCTATCTGTGTCTCGTACTAATTCCATGCCACAAACCTAAAAGAAATGTTACACGGTGCATAAACAAGAAGAAAAAAAATCACATTTAGTCAAGTTTGGTCCAGTGTGTCAATCTTTTTTTCGGTAAAGTCTTCCGTAGGATTCGGTTGAAATGAGACAGGTGATAATTAATCATTTAAGAAAAATGAAAAAAATAAAGAAAAAGGGGAAGATGGTTTGAAGAGAAATGGTGCCAAAGTCAATGTCTATAGAGCATGTGTGTGTGTGTGGGGGGGGGGGTGTTTGTGTGTGTGTGTGTGTGTGTGTGTCTCCCCCTCTCTCTCTTATGCGCCCCGGAAAGAAAGGAAGGAAGAAAATGTTTTGTTTTATTGGTTTGTTTTTAGCACTTTGAACTTGCATTGAAAATACAATTTTACAGGGGGCTTGCTCCTCATCGGTTAGTTGTTTTTTTGTTGTTGTTGTTTCTTTTGTGAGTAGTGATTTGTGCTCTTCGGGGGGGGGGGGGGGGGGAGGAGGAAAATGCCCGTAACTTTGGCGAAAGCAGTGGATGATAGAGCACATATTTTTTTAGTAAGGTAAGGTAATGTTGCTTATAGCCCAGCCGATCGCAAAGGGCCATATCAGGGCTGTCACCACGTCAAAATCAACTCACAAAGTCATCACCAAAAAAAAACAAAAAACTTTCACACATCTCTTTAAAAAATACATCTTCTAAAACGCACCAGAAACTTCGTTAAGATTCTTTCTTCCGTAAAATCTTAAATCAGATGAAAAATGTTAATCTCTCTCAGAAACTCAAAGATCAATCTCTGAACAGGTTTTCATGGACTCTGCTGTAAAGTGTTTATGTCTCACATCGTGCAGATTGTTCATGGACTCTGCTGTAAAGTGTTTATGTCTCACATCGTGCAGATTGTTCATGGACTCTGCTGTAAAGTGTTTATGTCTCACATCGTGCAGATTTGTTGGACAAAAGGAAGGGAAGAAAAAGAAGAAAAAGTTTGCAATGAACATGAAAGCTGAACTCTCAACCATATGCTAATTGTTGTTGATTCTGGGATGAGAATGTGAACATGTTTGATCATTTTCAATACAAATTTTTATCGCAATCTTAAATATCCAATGGTTTATTTTCACTTTGATCGTGACCGGAATTGTTTCCAAATTCTGCTCTGCTCACACATTCGATAGGCAAGATGTGGATCCTGTGATCGATCATTATATAAGTAATTAATTCAGATTACTGCTTTGTCTTTATATAGCGAGTATCCTTTACAGAGGAAGTGGTACTGGAACCCTGACAGCCCCTTCTCAGCCCTTGGGATGATGATGTCCGCTGCTTAGAGAATTAATTGTCTTTCTTTTTTTATTTGATGGAAAGAATGTAGTACTTTGAATGATAAGAATATTGAGGTCTGTGAATCCAGAGTATTTTGAATAATAAGAGCTGGGGTTTGTGAACCCAGCGTGAATTGTTTGAACATCTGTGCAACCTAAAGGGAAAACACTATTAAAGTTTGTACAGTGAGCGAATGTGACTTGAACATAATCTTTTTGCGAAGAGACGTCTCGTTGAATGGTATATTGGCCAAGAAAAGAAATAGGAAATATTAATACCCCTTGCGCCAAAAGATGTGAGGCACAAAATTCTTATTTTTACCGGGAGAAACTCTAAAATTTTATCCTGGTTTGTTTTATTGAAAGAAAGGAGTCAAGTGTGTTGCTGCGTGCGGGGCACATAATTGTCTTTGTGTGCGAACGTGTATGGTAATGGGTTTGGTATGTGATCATGGAGGGGTTCCCCCACCACTGTTCTTTCTCCACCCCGCAACACCACTTTCCCTCTTACTCCATTCTTCTCTCTCTCTCTCTCTCTCTCTCTCTCTCTCTCTCTCTCTCTCTCTCTCTCTCTCTCTCTCTCTCTCTCTCTCGTTTATCCAGAAAATCAATCTGCTAACCCGCCATACTACTACTAATAATAATAATAATAATGTATAGATTTTATATAGCGCAATTCTTGGGATCAACTCATTGCGCTCAACACACACTCAAACACTCGCACTAACATGTGTTCACACACACACACACACACACACACACACACACACACACACACACACACACACACACACACACACACACACACACACACCTACCGACACAGGCGCACTTATCAAGTTCATCGGTTCAAGCGTAAACAATACAGTTTTGCATGCAGTACATATAAAGTCAGGTCAGAATAATAGACACAGCATTAATGGTTGAAGAAGGCTTTCCTAAAGAAGTATGTTTTTAACTCTGACTTGAATTTAGATAATGTAGGCAGGTCACGTAAGCTGTCAGGAAGAGAATTCCAAAGAGTGGGCGCACTAAAGCTAAATGCTCTCTAAACCGACTGTCTTCAACGAGCGCCTAGGAATTTTCAGAAGTTTTTGAGAAGATGATCGAAGAGACCGAGAGTTTGATAGGTGGACAGAGAAGCAGAAAGATACTATGGGAGTGTCCCATCAAAGTAACGATAGGCAAAGACTGCAATTTTGAACTGCCATCGATATTTGATGGGAAGCCAGTGGAGTTCACGCAACAAGGTGTAATTATGCTCGTTTTTTACGCTTTTTGAGCACAAGCCGAGCTGCACAGTTCTGCACCCTTTGTAATCGTGCAAGCTGTTCTGAAGGAAGTCCTGCTAATACAGAGTTACAGTAGTCTACTCGGGACATTACCATGGCGGTGATGAGTCTGATTGTTGCCGTGTGGAGAGGTAAGACCGGATAGAAGCAATACGTCGCAGTTCCAAGAAGCATGCACGACAAACATTCGATATTTGGTTCTGCATAGAGAGCGTTTGATCAATGCTGACACCTAAATATTTCACTGACTCTTTGAATGGTAAAACAACACCATCAATTTCTGCCGACTCTGCTTTAACCATCTTGACACGAGAGGAGGTACCAACAGCATGATCTCGGTTTTGTCACTATTCAGCTTGAGTTTGTTGCTGGTCATCCAGACTTTTACGTCCCTAAAACATGCGGTAATATCTGATTGAGCACCTTGAAAATCGCTGGTGGTTGCGCTCTTAGAGAGTTCAGTGTCATCTGCGAATTTGTGGAAGTCACTACCAACCAACCAACAAGCCAGCCAACGAGCTAACCTCTTTTCCGACCAGTCAGCCAACCAATCGATCAAACAACAAACCAAGCAACAAAAGAACTAACTATCCAGTCAACCAAGTAACAAACAGACCAATCAACCAACAGGACAACTTGTCTGTCAATCAACCAACTGTTCGTTCGAACAGCTAGTCAGCTAACCATTCAACTAAGCAAGCATGCAACCAGCTTGCCAAGGAGGCTGCAACGAGGCACTTATCAAGCCAACTAACCACTGGCAAATCAGCACCAATCAGCCAACCCAATCGATCAGCGAGTTGAATAGCCAACAAAGCTACTAAATCGCCTACTCTTCAAACAATAATCTCTCTCTCTCTCTCTCTCTCTCTCTCTCTCTCTCTCTCTCTCTCTCTCTCTCCTCCTCTCTCTCTCTCTCTCTCTCTCTCTCTCTCTCTCTCTCTCTCATGTGCATATGCACACACCATGCATATACATCACAGCATTTCATTCTTTGCACCATTTCATCATACCGCAAGTGTGGCATCCCTCACACTTAAGACCAACATCATTATTTTACTGCTAATATAAACATCAGGTGGGAAGACTGCAACTTTCGAGCAAGAGAATGGCAAGACTGGCTATAGTTTGGGGCATGCAAGGGACCAGTTTGTCTAAAGAGCAATGACATCGGCAGACTTGTGTGCATGGTCCAGCGGGGCTATTCTTTTAACCATTCCTGGTGGTCGAGGCTAACATCTGGCAGACACACGCCAGCATCAGTCTGTTGATTCTCTCTCTCTCTCTCTCTCTCTCTCTCTCTCTCTCTCTCTCTCTCTCTCTCTCTCTCTCTCTCTCTCTCTCCTCATCACAAATTGAATTACTGGTTTTCATAAAAAGCTTGCACAGAAAGTATTATTCAAATATTTTCAAAATGTTAATCACACTTTTTCTTCCACATTAAGACTGCTGAAAGAGCAAAATGAATCACAGTATCCTGCTGGCACTCCTGTGATGCGACGATTGATTGTGCCCCTCTCTTGGAACAGGTACTATAGGTTGTCTGTATAATGGAGCTTGATACAAGAAGGGTTTAGCATACAGTTCCTGCATAAACATCTACGCGGAGTCGGATAGAGATTCAGATTCAGATGTTTTATTCTTACGAGGAGTCGGAGAGACAGACAGACACAGAGAGAGAGAGAGAGAGAGAGAGAGAGAGAGAGAGAGAGAGAGAGAGAGAGAGAGAGAGAGAGACAGAGAGAGAGAGAGAGACAGAGAGAGACAGAGAGAGACAGAGAGAGAAAGAGAGAAAGAGAGAAGGAGAGATGTGCTGATTCAAAATGAATAAGTACGATCAACACAAACACGCTCATTAAAACTTTAAAAGTAAAGTGTGCAAGGAAGACATTCAGGAGTAAGAGGTAAAGATCTAGTGAACGGGACACCAGACAGACAGGTCTGAGAACCTTTAACGTCAGTCACATCACCAATCTGAGCTGTGAAGGCACATGCCGATTCCTTCGCAGGGCTCCCATCGATTTTGACAGTACTACTGTAGTTCAGGTTACTCTGAAATCTCTGGTATTTCAAATTGTGTTAGAAGGCATTGCATCATGAATAACTAAGAGCATAGGTCAACACACTTCGAATATTGCATCAAGTTACTGGTGTGTGTGTTTTACTGTACCTCAAATGTTTCGGCCGTGGATCCCGTCAAATTGTGGACTACAATGAAATGGAATAGCAAGCAAACTGGCTAGAGATAATGCCTTGAGAAAAAGAAAAGTATTAGAAACTGCATTTATTAACACTGGACAAGCAGGCGTGCATTTAATTTGTTATTGAAAACACGTATGCAAAGTGATTACATGTGAAATAAATCTGAACTGTTTTACTACACAGAATATATTTCGAATTTCGTTCGCAAAAATTGTTTAAATGACGGGAAAACTGAATGGTTTCAAAATGTATCATGCGCGTACGCTCACCCAGTATCTCATTATTATATATCTTTATTTTCAAAGTTTACCATCTGTACGTCACGAGTCTACAATTAATGTACCAAAATTGGAACCAATTAAAAGTCTTGAACCACAAAACAAAAATCTTACAATTAGCAATGTGATAGCTGATGTTAAGGTTAAAAGAAATTCCTCACAAGCCAAACAATTAACCAGGTTATAAGAAATTTCTCACGAGCCAAACAATTAATCATCGTTTTGATTGACTTCGGTTCAGAGCACATTTCAGAAAGATTAAAAAGGTGGCCAAATGGTGAAGCATTTTCCCTGGAAGCAAAACGAGCTTTGTTCTGCCGTTTGAGTCTTAGCATACCTGAGACGGTGGTCAGTGCATTAATTTTCAGACTTGATGGTAACTCAGTACCAGTGTAGGCTGCAGTTAGCGTGAGTAAAGGAGCCCTCAGCAGTACAGGAACTAATCCTGCAGAACAAAGGTGGCGCTGTATCTTAGTGACAATCTCTATACAGGTACAGCAATTTAGGTTTCACACAGAGAAAACTGTCGTGACGATAGAATTATGCCACACGTAACAGCACTCTAAAAAAATAATATGATGACGTTTACATCAGATTTACCCTACGTTTGACTGTTTGTTTTCTTTCTGGAGGCGGTCGTGCTTGGTACGTCAGACGTGTAGACCAATGGCATCCATGTTCACGTCATGCTTGATTCGATCAGTCGACTAATCGATCTTTGCTAGACTTTGGCCAGACAACCAAATGATCATTTTTCTCTAAGTTGGCCCATTACACTCAATTTTCCAATCAGGGCTACGTCAGTCTGACGCCACTCCTCCACCCCCATCTTCTCACTCCTGAAACTCACCTCTCTCTCCGTCCCTTTGTCTCTGTCTGTCTCTCTCTCTCTCTCCCTCTCTCTCTCTCTCTCTCTCTCTCTCTCTCTCTCTCTCTCTCTCGCTCTC
The DNA here is from genome assembly GCA_018398815.1 of Conus ventricosus. Taxonomy (NCBI): domain Eukaryota; kingdom Metazoa; phylum Mollusca; class Gastropoda; order Neogastropoda; family Conidae; genus Conus; species Conus ventricosus. Next base: position 73,001,457 of record CM031607.1, on the reverse strand, counting down.
TCGCTCTCTTCTTCTTCTTCTTCTTCTTCTTCTTCTCTTTTTTTTTCCTCCCAAATGCCTGTTTCCGCCTACATTCCTTCCACTCTCTCCATCTTTTTACCATCCCCCACCCCCACCCCCTCCATTTCCACTACCTTTCAGTCTACCTCTCTTTCGTTTACCTTCTCCGTCTTTCCCTGCTCTTTAACAGGACGTGTAACAGACAGAATGCGGTGTGCAGCGTAGTCGAGAGTGACAGCCGTAAATCTGGAGCGGGTCGTGTGGTAATTCACCACTTTTCGTCTCCTCCTCCACCACCCCATTACCACACTCCTTTTCCAAACTTCGTTCATCCTCCGTCCCTTCTCTGTCTCTGTCTCTCCCCTCTCTTTTCCTCTCTCTTTTCTCTCGCTCTCTCTCCCCTCTCTCCCCTCTCTCTTCTCTCTCTCTCTTTCCTCTCTGTCTTCTGTCGCCCTGCCCCTTTGGTCTCTTGTCTCTTCTTTTTCCTTCTCTTCTCTTCTCTTCTCTTCTCTCTCTTCTCCTCTCTCCTCCATCCTCTCTCTCTCCTCTCGCTCTCTCTCTTTCTCCCACCGTCCCCCCTTTCCCCTCCCTCCTTTTTTTGCCTCCATCTCTGCTCTTATCACAAACGGGATGACTATTTTTAATCAACCACATGCAGAGAAGGCATTATTTTTACCCAGTGGAGTTTTGCTCGAAGCATTTGATATACAATGCATCAGGGAGAGAGAGAGAGAGAGAGAGAGAGAGAGAGAAGAGAGAGAGAGAGAACAACAGACAGACAGACAACAGACAGACAGACAGACAGACAGAACAGACAGATACAGACCGACACAGAGAGAGAGAGAGAGAGAGAGAGAGAGAGAGAGAGAGAGAGAAGAGAGAGAGAGAGAGAGCGTGTAAGCACGAACAGCACAAATACAGTCATTGAAACTTTAAAGGTAAAGTTTGCAGGGAAACATTCGGTGGTAAGAAGTAAAGTTTCCAGTAAAAAGCACATGAAGGGGACAGGTCTGAAAGCCTTTCAGGGTCAGTCACATCACCAATTTGAGTTACAAAGGGCACTGCCGATCCTTCGTACGGCTCCAACGATTTTGAAGTACTGGTTCAGCTTACACTGAAATTTTTGGTGTTTCAGGTTTGCGGTAAGCATTTCAACCATGAACGAATAATAGCATAGTCGACCAGTCAGATAAATCATAGTAAATGGGCCCAATCATCTCACATCCAGTTATGGTGTGTGTTTATGCTGTTCTGGAAGTGTTTCAGAAATGGAGTAGATTTTCCTGAATCTTGTCAAATCACGGACTGTTTGGAATGGAATGGCAAACAAACTAGCAAAAAAAAATAATGCAAGGAAAACTAGCTGTAACATTTGATTAAACTTGATGTAATGTAGGCATGAAATTATTTTGTGACTGGAAACAGGACTTTATAGTTATTATCTGCCAAAAAGGTCTGAACTTTTACACTACACAAGGTATATTTCATGTTTCGTTTGCTAAATTTATTCAATGTACAGATAACAACTGGTTTCAGAATTGATGTGCCCCTATACTCATCCAATATTTCATTAGCATCTTTTTTTTATTTTCAATAGCTACTCTATGTAGTCACGAATCTCAAATGAATGCAACCAAAGTGAAACCAATTAGAAGTCTTAAATCTTTAACGCAAAGCAGAAATTGTACAACTAGGAAAGGAATTGCAGTGTTGAGGTTTAAAAGATATTTCCAGAGAAGATGGTCATTTTATGATTCATTCCCTCGTGACTACCTCCTATTACGTTTATTTATTACGCAATTTTGTTTGCTTTTTGTTGTTCATTCTCAAGAACGCGCCTTTATCCCCCCTCATCTATCAAACTATCTATCTATCTATCTACTATCTATCTATCTATCTATCTATCTATCTATTTTCCCTATCTATCTGTGAGTGCATGGTGTCTGTTCCTGTGTGTGTGGTGTGTCGCGTCTGTCTGTCTGTCTGCCTGCCCGTCTGTCTGTGCATGTTTTCTTGCCTATGTCTTTGCGTCTGTGTGGAGTGAAAACTTGAAAACTCGACTTACCTGTTCATTTCAGAGAGTACGGCGTTTGAACCATTTGCCTCGAAAAATGAAAGAACGCTGAGAGAAAACATTGCAAATATTTACTGACGGATTGTATAGGAAATTGTAAACTGAAGGGTGATTTTTTCCCTATTTGATAAAGTAGATTCTAGAAAAGTCAGTCTGGGAAATCGCTCGGGCATTTTTAAAATACATTTCACCCTGTGTGTAAGTGTTTTAGTGCTCTTCTCTCTCTCTGACTCTCTCCTCTCTCTCTCTCTCTCTCTCTCTCTCTCTCTCTCTTCTTCTCTCTCTCTCTCTCACCTCCCTCCCTCCCCTCTCTCTCTCTCTCCTCTCTCCTCTCTTTTCTCTCTCTCTGTGATGTGGTGTGTGTTTTGTGTGTGCGTGTGTTGTTGTGTGTGTGTGTGTATGTGTTTTGCGTGTGCGTGCGTGCGTGCGTGCGGTGTGTGTGTGTGTGTGTGTTGTGTGTGTTGTGTGTGTGGTGTGTGTGTGTGTGTGTGTGTGTGTGTGCATTGTGGGGTGCATTGTGTGTGCGCGCATTGCGCGTTTTGTGTGTATGTGTAGTGCACGCGCGCGCGCGTGTGCGTAGTAGTATTTTAAATTTTAACGTCTTTTCACAAACTACGTGATTTTAACAAGAAAGGAAAGATGGACAGGCAAAGAGAGGGAATAGAGTTTGTTCATGTTGCATACAACTCTGTGTGTGTGGGGTGTGTGCGTGGGGTGTGTGTGTGTGTGTGTGTGTGGGGGTTTTGCGTGTGTGTGTGGTGTGTGTGTGTTTTGTGGTGTGTGTGTGTGTGTGTGTGTGTGTGTGTGTGTGTGTGTGTGTGTGTGTGTTGTGTGTGCGCGCGCGCGCGCGTGGGGTGTGTGTGAAAGGGAGGGGGTGGGCTGGGAGTGAGCGGAGGGTGGTGTACATAAAATCAGAAAACAATCAGACCCAGAAAGGAATAAACAAACAAACCTACACACACTAGCAATATCAGATAAAGCAAATACCTGACTGGACACAAATCAAGCAGAAAGTAACTTGCAAAGCAAAATCAATATCAATATCGCGTGTGCGTTGTGTGTGTTGTGTGTATTTTGTTGTGGTGGTGTTGTGTGGGGTCTGTGTGTCTCTGTGTCTCTTGTGTCGTGTCTGTGTCTGTGTCTCTGTGGGCTGTGTCTGTGTCAGCGTGTGTACATAGATGTCTAATTCTCTGCACTACAAAGAATGAACATTGTTTGTTGGTTTAAATCAGGGGAGATTCCATTGTGAAATACATGTTTACCGAGCGTTCACTTGTACAAAAGTACTTGGCTTTGTAGAAACTAAACGCTGAGAAGGCAAAATGCTAAATGACTTGATCGTTGACAAATTAACCCGTCAGATGACACTGAGGGTTAGCAGGATACACCAACTGAACAGGAAGCCAGACTTATCCATTATTGTACGTTTCACAAACAAAGATTCAAATTAAAATCCTGAGCCAGAACTGAAACTCGGAGTATCAAATGTTTTCATAAGCGAGAACTCTCCAGACCCTGGGGGAAAGAAATTGAGACTGGCACCATTGTAAGAAAGTATGGCTGATTAAATACAGAGTGACTGTAATTTGCGATTATTGTTGACGTTGACAAAACAAACTGTATGGATGCTGAATGACTGGGAAAGAAGACGTTGAATAGAAAAAGGTCAGTTTTCCTGATGTATACTCAGAGGCATAAAAAACGCGAAAAAAACCCGTATAGAAATTTTTGATGTAATTTGGCTACCGATTCCTTTGAACTGGTTTAATAGAAAGTGAGAAAAAGCAATCGAACACCGCAAAAGTGTCCTTTCAAAGTTCATTCTGGTAAAAATAAGGTCACATGAACTTGACCTTGACCCTGTGTTAACAGCAAAGTCAGTAACTGGTGTGACCACCTCGAGCATTGATCACAGCTGTGCACCTGCGGTACATCGAGCGCACCAGAGTGTTGGTCTACCTCTGGGGACTTTCCACCACACCTGGCCCACAGCAACAGCAAGCTGAGCTGCTGTCTGGGGTCTGGGGGTTTACGGTTCAACGGGCCCCTGAAGGCATCCCAGAAATGCTCTATTGGGTTAAGGGCGGGAGAACGGGCTGGGTGAGGCAGCAGATTGATGTTGTTCTGCCTCAGGGAAGTTCTGCGTACACGGCAGTGTGCGGGCCCTTTCTTGTCCTGCTGAAACAGGTTCTGTGGATGCCGCGGAAATGCGGCAGGATGTGGAGCCTCAAACTTGTCGATTTTAAGAACAGCAGTGACCCCGTTACCACGTCCTGGACCCACCCTTTTGGGAAAATGACTGGCCAATACGGCGATTTATGCCAATAGCCCCCCAGATCATGATGCTTCACCACCCCATGGGGCCCTTTCGGTGATGTTGGGGATCCGTGAAGCGTTCCCCCCTCTTCTCCAGACCGGATGCGGCCATCGCCTGGGTCGACGCAGAACCGCTTTCATCACTGAAGAGACTCGGCCCCAGTCCCGATGGCGCCAATGCACGTGGACTGTGCCCACTGCAGACGGTTTTGGCGATGCTGGATGTCGGATAGGGCGCCGGGCTGGAACGCCTGCATTGGAGACCAACTGTGTTCAGTCGGCGACGCACGGGGCCTGTTGCTGATTGGCCGCCATGGTTCCGACGGGGTTCCTGGCTGTGTTGGCAGCGGTTTGGTAAGGCTCCCGTCGATGCTGACGAAAAGATGGCGGGCTTGGCTGCTGTGGTGACCCTCGCTGCCGCTCCTCGGTCTGTCATCAGTGGTGTTTCTTGCTTGAAAGCGGTCCAGAAGGCGATAGACGGTGGAAATGTGGACTCCAAATGCGATAGCGACCTCCTCATTGGAACCCCGGCCTGCATTGCCCCATTGCTATCAACGATCTTGACGAGAAAGTCTCGGCATTATGTTGGCGCCTCTGGAAGGGATGAATTTTTAACTTTTTGGGGTTTTGGGAAAATTTTTAGCCCCCACAATGGGGCCACATTGAGTTGCAATTCACATTGATGCACGTGGCGTAGGTAGTCCACATGGCAAATGCACTCCTCGTGCCAAAAAAACGCTGACCCGGCAACATTCACCCCACTGTTACGAGGTTACAACCGGGCCCAAAACAAACCCCGTACTGCTAATGGGTTTCACGTGCCAACGACATGCTTACTCCTGTTCACAATGTGAACAATCGTGCACTGTCCCCTATTTTTTTCGCGTTTTTTATGCCTCTGAGTATACATCTCTTCCATTGAGAATTCCCACCAGGAGTTTATTTGATAAGACGCAGGCATTATCGTCCAGTGTGCTTGCAAAAGACATGGAACCCCACTGGGGTTTGTAAATGGAAGCGAGAATCAGCTTGTCGCTGCAGTTCGCGTTGGGGACTTGCTGCCTGCTGGACTGCCCTGTGGACGACAGTGCAGTTAGCAGCCGAGCATGGGTTAAACTTGCTGATGATGGATTAAGTCATGACACCTTCAATACTAGTGAATGCAGTAATGTGAAGGGGGGATTGTTTTTGAGCCCTACCTTGACACGAATTTTATTAACCAGCTAATAGATCATGCGAGTGAAAGAGGGTAGTACGGCATTCAATGACCGCCAGAATTTGTCAAAATAGCGTTTTTCTACTCAATGCCGATAATGTTCTAAAAAAAAAAAAAAAATGGGATTTACAAAAACAATTAAACATGTCAACATACCCTTGTCCTTCCCCCACACCTCACCCTCTCTCTCTTTTCAGGGTAAAAGAAATGCTTGTGAACAAATGTTTTCATCATGGAAGACGTAAACGGGCTGGGATCATAATCTTGCCTACGAAAAGTTACTTGCAGGGGTTGGACGTGAGATGCTGAAAAACGTGAGCGGTCATGAAAGTGGCGGGCAATGGAGCTTACTCTGCTGCAGACTGACGTGTTACGGAACCATCAATAACCTTACTGCAGCGGGGCACTCGGACGTTCTACATCCATCCCTTGTCATTCTGACAAATACACATTGGGGTGGCCCCTCTCTCTCTCTCTCTCTCTCTCCTCTCTCCTCCTCCTCTCTCTCCTCTTCTCTCCCCTCTCTCTCTCTCTCTCTCTCTCTCTCTTTGCGCACCCGTGCGCGCGCACGCGCGTTTGTGTGTGTGTGTGTGTGTGTTGTGTGTGTGTGTGTGTTGTGTGTGTGTGTGTGTGTGTGTGTGTGTGTGTGTGTATGCATGTGTGTGTGTGTGTGTGTGTGTGTATGTATGTATGTATGTATGTATGTATGTATGTATGTATGTATGTATGTATGTGTGTGTGTTGTGTGTGTGAGAGAGAGAGAGAGAGAGAGAGAAGAGAGAGAGAGAGAGAGAGAGAGAGAGAGAGAGGGAGAGAGAGAGAGAGAGGGAGAGAGAGATGCAACCCACCGATGGAGACACTGCGCTGCTACCGATCAATTCGTGGGCGTTCAAGGCGCCTGTTCTGATCCAACATACGCAAGACACCACCTCCTAACTGACGACAATAAATGCTTAGTTGCGGAGCGAGCGCGAGTGAGCTCTCCCTCCAGAGAGAGCCACAACGTCCGTCCAACGACAGCCCCTATGGACTCGCCGATACCGGTGACCCCAAGGGAATCAAGTCAATACCACAGACGTGGAGAGACATCGAAACTGAGGTCACCATGAGAGCAGGTCATGAAGGGCCACAGAATTTGAGACTTTTTTAAAGTTGATAGATGAGAATGAGGATGATGAAGATGATGCTACTGATTTCCATTCTGGTCTGAGACTGCATGACAGGCTGTACCCTACTCATACTTTCATGATACATCCTGGCCTCACCCAGGTCCGAGAGATACAGACATCTTATGTGTTGGTCAGAAATGTTAGCAACACTCTCAGAGGCGCGTCCATTAAGTGGATAAAAGCTCGACTGTGTGGTCCCAGTCTTCCCAATTGAGTCCATAGCAAACTGAACTCGGGGTAGGAGCCGGTCGAGCAGAAAAATCACACATGATTCTGATGGGAATCGAACCCACGAACTCCCAGCCAGGAGTCCGCGACGAAAAACCACTTCGCCACGGTGGCTGGTGACACTGACATTTTTTTTATTGTTCAGTCAGCACTTGAGCCCTATAGACAAGGGGGAAAACAATCGTATTCACCGATGTAAAAAGCTGGAATTTCATATGAACACTCGCTTATTCAAACACATTTCTCCACCGTTCTTTCTTTCCCACCCGGACCCCTTCACCCTCCTTCCCCCCCCCCTGTCCTGCTCTCCCACCACACACACATACATACAGACACACACAGACACACACAGACACACATACAGACACACACACAAGACATACAGACACACAGACACAGACACACACACTCACACACACACACACACACACACACGCGCGCAGCGCGCCCCGCGCGCAGACATTGGATCTATTAAAGAGAGAGAGAGAGAGAGAGAGAGAGAGAGAGAGAGAGGAGAGAGAGAGAGAGAGAGGAATGGCTCAGAATGACAATTAATACAACCGTTCTAACCGGAAAATGGAATGGAAAGGATAAACTCTGAAAATGATAATTCGATTGTCTGGATGTAGTCTGGTAAGGAGAAATGTGTCGACTAATCGGATTAAGTATGATGTGAACATCGTTGAAAAGCGCTCTGTCTGTCCGACGTAGGAGATATAAATCGCCTCAGGAAACTTATTTTCATCGTAAATGTTATTCTATTGATTTGCATCATATTAGTTCGAATTGTACAGTTCCAGCGTCACAGCTGCTTTTCTCTGTCTCATACTCCTCTAAGTACATGACCATTGTACAGCGGCTAGATGGATCATTGTACAGCGGCTAGATGGACAGACAGACAGACAGACAGACAGACAGACAGACAGACAGACAGACAGACAGATAGACAGATAGATAGATAGATAGATAGACGGACGGATGGATGGATGGATGATAGACATATAGATAGATAGATAATAGATAGACAGACAATAGATAGACAGATAGATAGATAGATAGATAGATAGATAGATAGATAGATAGATAGACAGATAGATAGATGCATGCATACATAGAGAGCAGATAGACAGATAGAACGTATATAGATACATAGAGATATAAAGATACATAGTTATAGATATAGGTACAGATGTAGATGTAGACACAATTATGAACAGCAACAGCAAGTCATGATGTTGTTCTGTTGACCTTGTGTTATCAGAAACTGCAGTAAAAGGGTTGTTGATGTCCTCAACCGATAAATCTGGTGAGAGAAAGAACTTATGATACTGTTCTTATATCAAACGTTTAGTGTTGTCCAGATGGAGTTTCTGTCTTTGCCAGAGGAAATGATTAGGTTTTTTTTTTAAATTTTGAGCTGCTTGCTCAATTCAGTGGGAAATTATATGATTTTGTTGTATCTTGAATTTTTTCTCTGTGTCTGTTGACTGCATTTGATTTTCACGAATTTTATTAATAGCTGCATTGATTTTGTCACTTAGCCTTAGTGGTTCATTACACATTTTAATTCGCTTGATTTGGATGGCACCTGCGTATCAAAAAACATGCACAACTGAGTTGTACCATGCGGCAAGAGCTTTGTCGGGATCATTATGTTTGATAAACGTCTGAGAAACGGTTACAACAAAAATAATAGAAAACAGAATTCTTCTGCATAAGAAACAACTGTGTTTGCATATAGGATTTTTTAAATATCTCTTTCTGATCACTTTAAGTAAACCAGAAGATAACAGAGAGAGAGAGAGAGAGAGAGAGAGAGAGAGAGAGAGAGAGAGAGAGAGAGAGAGAGAGAGAGAGGGGAGAGAGAGAGAGAGAGAGAGAGAGAGAGAGAGAGAAACGAAGATAGGGTCCTCGAGGAGGAACGTGGTAGGTGGAGAGCGAGACGGGAAGAGGCGAATACCACCACGACCTCACTCCAGGCTTACGACGGCCACACTTTCCCAAAATGCTGCACACCACACTCTGTCTCTTACACTTCCACCTAACGAGTGGTGAAAAAAAGAAAAAGGCAAATGAAAAAATGAAGCAGACGACAGGTGGAGGGAGCGGCGGGGAGGAGGTGGGCGTGGCGGGAGAAACTAAAAAAAAAAAAGAAGAAGAAGAAAGCGAGGGAGGGGGATTTCGAGAAACAAGTAAATTTTTAAAAGAAACAGACAGACGAAGACAGACCCCGCCA
>CM031607.1:72987947-72991218 GCA_018398815.1 Conus ventricosus | reverse complement strand
AATTTTGTTTGCTTTTGTTGTTCATTCTCAAGAACGCCGGGTTATCCCCCTCATCTATCAATCTATCTATCTATCTATTACATCTATCTATCTATCTATCTACTATCTATCTATCTACTATCTATCTAGTGAGTGCATGTGTGTCTGTTCCTGTGTGTGTGAGTGTGTCTGTCTGTCTGTCTGTCTGTCTGCCTGTCTGTCTGTCTGTGCATGTGTGCTTGTGCCTATGTCTTTGCGTCTGTGTGGGAGTGAAAACTTGACACTCGACTTACCTGTTCATTTCAGAGGAGTACGGGCGTTTGAACCATTTGCCTCGAAAATGAAAGAACGCTGAGAGAAAACATTGCTATATTTACTGACGGATTGTATAGGAAATTGTAAACTGAAGGGTGATTTTTTCCCTATTTTGATCAAGTAGATTCTAGAAAAGTCAGTCTAGGAAATCGCTCGGGCATTTTTTAAAATACATTTCAGCCTGTGTGTAAGTGTTTTAGTGCTCTCTCTCTTCTGACTCTCTCTCTCTCTCTCTCTCTCTCTCTCTCTCTCTCTCTCTCATCTCTCTCCTCTCACTCCCTCCCTCTCTCTCTCTCTCTCTCTCTCTCTCTCTCTCTCTCTCTCTCTGTGATTGTGTGTGTGTGTTTGTGTGTGCGTGTGTGTGTGTGTGTGTGTGTGTGTATGTGTGTGTGCGTGTGCGTGCGTGCGTGCGTGCGTGTGTGTGTGTGTGTGTGTGTGTGTGTGTGTGTGTGTGTGTGTGTGTGTGTGTGTGTGTGTGTGTGTGTGTGTGTGTGCATTGTGTGTGCATTGTGTGTGCGCGCATGTGCGCGTGTGTGTGTGTATGTGTATGTGCACGCGCGCGCGCGTGTGCGTAGTAGTACTTTAATTTTACGTCTTTTCACAAACTACGTGATATTAGACAAGAAAGGAGAGATTGACAGGCAAAGAGAGGGAGATAGAGTTTGTTCATGTTGCATACAACTCTGTGTGTGTGTGTGTGTGCGTGTGTGTGTGTGTGTGTGTGTGTGTGTGTGTGTGTGTGCGTGTGTGTGTGTGTGTGTGTGTGTGTGTGTGTGTGTGTGTGTGTGTGTGTGTGTGTGTGTGTGTGTGTGTGTGTGTGTGTGGTGTGTGTTGCGCGCGCGCGCGCGTGTGTGTGTGTGTAGGGAGGGGGTGGGGCTGGAGTGAGCGGAGGGTGGTGTACATAAAATCAGAAAACAATCAGACCCAGAAAGGAATAAACAAACAAACCTACACACACTAGCAATATCAGATTAAAGCAAATACCTGACTGGACTACAAATCAAGCAGAAAGTAACTTGCAAAGCAAAATCAATATCAATATCGCGTGTGCGTGTGTGTGTGTGTGTGTGTTGTGTGTGTGTGTGTGTGTGTGTGTGTGTCTGTGTGTCTCTGTGTCTCTGTGTGTCTGTGTCTGTGTCTGTGTCTCTGTGTCTGTGTCTGTGTCAGCGTGTGTACATAGATGTCTAATTCTCTGCAGCTACAAAGATGAACATTGTTTGTTGGGTTTAAATCAGGGGAGATTCCATTGTGAAATACATGTTTACCGAGCGTTCACTTGTACAAAAGTAGCTTGGCTTTGTAGAAACTAACGCTGAGAAGGCAAAATGCTAAATGACTTGATCGTTGACAAATTAGACCTGTCAGATGACACTGAGGTTAGCAGGATACACCAACTGAACAGGAAGCCAGACTTATCCATTATTGTACGTTTCACAAACAAAAGATTCAATTAACATCCTGAGGCCAGAACTGAAACTCGGAGTATCAAATGTTTTCATTAGCGAGGAACTCTCCAGACATGTGAGGGAGATGAAATTGAGACTGGCACCATTGTAGAGAAAGTATGGCTGATTAAATACAGAGTGACTGTAATTTGCGATTATTGATTGATCGTTGACAAAACAAACTGTATGGATAGTGCTGAATGACTGGTAGAAGAAGACGTTGAATAGAAAAAGGTCAGTTGCCTGATGTATACTCAGAGGCATAAAAACGCGAAAACAAACTGTATAGAAATTTTGATGTAATTTGGCTACCGATTCCTTTGAACTGGTAATAGAAAGTGAGAAAAAGCAATCGAACACCGCAAAAGTGTCCTTTCAAAGTTCATTCTGGTAGAAAATAAGGTCACATGAACTTGACCTTGACCCTGTGTTAACAGCAGAATGTCAGTATCTGGTGTGACCACCTCGAGCATTGATCACAGCTGTGCACCTGCGGTTACATCGAGCGCACCAGAGTGTTGGTCTACTCTGGGGGACTTGCCACCACACCTGGCCCACAGCAACAGCAAGCTGAGCTGCTGTCTGGGGTCTGGGGTTGAGCTGGTTCAACTGCCTCTGAAGGGCATCCCAGAAATGCTCTATTGGGTTAAGGTCGGGAGAACGGGTGGTGAGGCAGCAGATTGATGTTGTTCTGCCTCAGGAAGTTCTGCGTAGCACGGGCAGTGTGCGGCCTTGCGTTGTCCTGCTGAAACAGGTTCTGTGGATGCCGCTGGAAATGCGGCAGGATGTGGAGCCTCAGAACTTGGTCGATGTAATGAACAGCAGTGACCCCGTTACCACGTCCTGGACCCACATTCTGGAAGATGACTGGCCCAATACGGCGATTTATGCCAATAGCCCCCCAGATCATGATGCTTTCACCACCCCATGGGTCCCTTTCGGTGATGTTGCATCCGTGAAGCGTTCCCCGCTCTTCTCCAGATCCGGATGCGGCCATCGCCTGGTCGACGCAGAACCGGCTTTCATCACTGAAGAGGACTCGGCCCCCAGTCCCGATGGCGCCAATGCACGTGGATCTGTGCCCACTGCAGACGGTTCTGGCGATGCTGGAGTGTCAGGATAGGTCGCCGGGCTGGACGCCTGCATTGGAGACCAACTGTGTTCAGTCGGCGACGCACGGTCCTGTTGCTGATTGGCCTGCCATGGTTGCCGACGGTGTTCCTGGCTGTGTTGGCAGCGGTTTTGGTAAGGCTCCCGTCGATGCTGACGAAGAAGATGGCGGTCTTGGGCTGCTGTGGTGACCCTCGGTCTGCCGCTCCTCGGTCTGTCATCAGTGGTGTTTCTTGCTTGAAAGCGGTCCAGAAGGCGATAGACGGTGGAAATGTGGACTCCAAATGCGATAGCGACCTGCCTCATTGGAACCCCGGCCTGCAGTTGCCCCATTGCTATGCAACGATCTTGACGAGAAAGTCTCGGCATTATGTTGGCGCCTCTGGAAGGGATGATTTGAACTTTTTGGGGTTTGGAAATTT
>CM031607.1:72977947-72985447 GCA_018398815.1 Conus ventricosus | reverse complement strand
GGCTCAGAATGACAATTAATACAACCGTTCTAACCGGAAAAGGGAATGGAAAGGATAAACTCTGAAAATGATAATTCGATTGTCTGGATGTAGTCTGGTAAGGAGAAATGTGTCGACTAAATCGGATTAAGTATGATGTGAACATCGTTGACAGCGCTCTGTCTGTCCGACGTAGGAATATGATCGCCTCAGAAACTTATTTTCATCGTAAATGTTATTCTATTGATTTGCATCATATTAGTTCGAATTGTACAGTTCCAGCGTCACAGCTGCTTTCTCTGTCTCTACTCCTCTAGAGTACATGACCATTGTACAGCGGCTAGATGGATCATTGTACAGCGGCTAGATGGACAGACAGACAGACAGACAGACAGACAGACAGACAGACAGACAACAGACCAGATAGACAGATAGATAGATAGATAGATAGACGGACGGATGGATGGATGGATGGATAGACATATAGATAGATAGATAGATAGATAGACAGACAATAGATAGACAGATAGATAGATAGATAGATAGATAGATAGATAGATAGATAGATAGACAGATAGATAGATGCATGCATACATAGAGAGCAGATAGACAGATAGATACGTATATAGATACATAGAGATATAAAGATACATAGTTATAGATATAGGTACAGATGTAGATGTAGACACAATTATGAACAGCAACAGCAAGTCATGATGTTGTTCTGTTGACCTTGTGTTATCAGAAACTGCAGTAAAAGGGTTGTTGATGTCCTCAACCGATAAATCTGGTGAGAGAAAGAACTTATGATACTGTTCTTATATCAAACGTTTTAGTGTTGTCCAGATGGAGTTTCTGTCTTTGCCAGAGGAAATGAGTTAGGTTTTTTTTAATTTCGAGCTGCTTGCTCAATTCAGTGGAATTATATGATTTTGTTGTATCTTGAATTTTTTCTCTGTGTCTGTTGACTGCATTTGATTTTCACGAATTTTATTAATAGCTGCATTGATTTTGTCACTTAGCCTTAGTGGTTCATTACACATTTTAATTCGCTTGATTTGGATGGCACCTGCGTATCAAAAAACATGCACAACTGAGTTGTACCATGCGGCAAGAGCTTTGTCGGGATCATTATGTTGATAAACGTCTGAGAAACGGTTACAACAAAAATAATAGAAAACAGAATTCTTCTGCATAAGAAACAACTGTGTTTGCATATAGGATTTTTTAAATATCTCTTTCTGATCACTTTAAGTAAACCAGAAGATAACAGAGAGAGAGAGAGAGAGAGAGAGAGAGAGAGAGAGAGAGAGGAGAGAGAGAGAGAGAGAGAGAGAGAGAGAGAGAGAGAGAGAGAGAGAGAGAGAGAGAAACGAAGATAGGATCCACGAGGAGGAACGTGGTAGGTGGAGAGCGAGACGGGAAGAGGCGAATACCACCACGACCTCACTCCAGGCTTACGACGGCCACACTCCAAAATGCTGCACACCACACTCTGTCTCTTACACTTCCACCTAACGAGTGGTGAAAAACGAAAAAGGCAAATGAAAAAATGAAGCAGACTGACAGTGGAGGGAGCGGCGGAGGAGGAGGTGGGCGTGGGCGGGAGAGCTAAAAAAAAAAGAAGAAGAAGAAAGAAAGCGAGGGAGGGGTATTGCGAGAAACAAGTATTTTAAGAGAAACAGACAGACAGAGAGACAGACAGCCAGATCAAGAGGAGACGGACAGACAGAGAGACAGAGAGAGATGGAGAGTGGACAGTGACAGAAGAAAAAGAAGAAGAAGAAGAAGAGGAGGAGGAGGATGAAGAAGTTAGTTAGTTAGTTAGTGTTATAGGTCCAGCGACTACTAGGAGCCAAATCAGGACCTCAGCTATCATATCTAAGTCTCTAGATACAAATACCCACACTAGTATTAACACATTGTTTAAAATTTATGAGGACAAAAGCACAATTATCTGTTCAACTCCGACGACACCTGTATACATTATTAAAACACTATATTTTATAAAATAAGTTTACCTCTTCAAAAAAGAAAAAATAAGATCTACTGAAATCTCACGAAAAAGAACCGATAAATCACTGTGGAAAAAAACCCTTCCTCTGATAAAACATCAAATCAGCCCCATTCGTAAAAAAATGTTTTAAAAACCGGGAACAAGCTTCACACCAACACACCATGGGGGTTTTCCCTTCTAAAAACCCCCAACTGTGCGTTATTTAGCGTGGCCCAATATGAAACCCCGTAAACAAAACCGTTCCTCTTTAGGGTTACGAAACCACCCGAGGGGAAAAGGGTTTTTGGGTTTAAATCGGGAAAATTTTTAAAAAAATTTTTTATGAATTTAAAATTAACCTTTTCATTCTGCCAAAAATTCCAAAAATACAAACTAGTTTTTAAAAAGGTTAAGATCAATTTGAGGAACAAACTGCATAGGCCCCCTTTTAAAGACTTGCCCGAGAGCTTTTTGGGCGCTTTTTCCACCACTATTTCCCAAATAGATTCCCCCATTGGCTGGGACCCACAAAAAAACTATATTTTTTCCCCGAAGAGAAAAACCTAAATTATGAAGTTCATAATATCAGCCAAAACTGGAAACACTTTTTTTAAAAACCCAAAACCCAAAAAAAAAAAAAAAAAATTTTTTTCCCCCCCCCCCCCCAAAAAAAATTTAAACCCTTTAAAAAAAAAACCCCCCCCCCCCCTTTTTTTTTAAAACCCCCAAAAAAAACCCCCCCCTTTTTTTTTTTTTTTTAAAACCCCCCAAAAAAAAAGGCCCAAAAAGTTTTTTTCCCCCCCTTTTTTTTTAAAAAAAACCCCCAATTTAAAAATTTTTTAAAAAAAAAAAAAAAAACCCTTTTTCCCCCAAAAAAAAAAAAAACTTAATTTAAAAAAAACCTCCAAAAAAAAAAAAAGGGGGAAAAAAAAAAAAAAACCCCATTTTTTCCCCCTTTTAAACCCAAAAGGGGAAAAAAAAAAAAAAAAAACCGGTTCCCCAAACCCGGGGGTTTCCCCCAAAACCAAAGGGTTTTTTCCCAAAATTTAAAATAAAAACCAAAAACCCCTTTTGGGGGAAAGGTAAAGGGGAAAACCCGGGAAAAAAAAAAAATTTTTGGGGGTTTTTAAAAAAAAAAAAACCCCCAAAAAAAATTTTTTTCCCAAAAAAAAAACCAACCTTTCCCCTTTTTAAAAAAAAATTTTTTTTTTTCCCCCCCCCCCTTTTTGAAAATGTTTTGGGGCCCCAAAAAAAAAAATTTCCCCAAAAAACCCCAAAAATTTTAAAAAAATTTTAAAAATTTTTTCCCAAAAAAATTTTTTTGGGGAAAAAAATTTTTTTTAAAAAAACCCCCCGAAAAAAACCCCTTTTGGGAAAAAAAAATTTTTTTAAAAAAATTAACCCTTTTTTAAAAAAAAAACCCCCTTTTAAAAAAAACCCCCCAAAAAAACTTAAAAAAAAAACCCAAAAAATTTTTTTTTTTGTTTCCCCCCGGGGGGAAAAAAAAATTTTTGGGAACCCCCCATTTCCCCCCAAAAAAAAAAAAATAAAAAAAAGGGGGGTTTTAAAAAAAAAAAAAATTGGGTTTTTTTCCCCCCGGCCTTTTTTTGGGGGGGGGGAAAGGGTTTAAAAAATTTTTTTTTAAACAAATTTTTCCAAAAAAGGGGTTTCCCAAAAAAAGGCCTTTTTAAAATTTAATTTGGGGGTTTTTAAAACCCCCTTTAAAAAGGGGCCCCCCCCCTTTAAAAAAACCCTTTTAGAAAAATTTTTTTTCCCCTTTTTTAAACCAAAAAATTTAAAATTTTTTTAAAAAAAACCCCCCCCCAAAAAAAACCAACCCCTTTTTTAAAATGGTTTTAAAAAAAAAAAAAAAAGGGCCCCCCATTTGGGGGGGAAAAAAAAAAAAAATTTAAAAATTTTTTTTGGGGGGGGGGAAAAAAAATTTTTTAAAAAAAAAACCCCCAAAAAAAAAAAATTTTTTCCCTTTTTTCCCCAAGGGGATTTTCCCCCCCCCCCTTTTTTTTTTTAAAAAAAAAAGGGTTTTTTAAAAATTTTAGAAAAAGGCCCCTTTTTTTTAAAAAGGGTTTTTTTTTAAATTTTTGGGGGGGGGGTTTTTTTGGAAAAAAAACCCCTTTTTTTTTTCCCCCAAAAAATGGGTTTTTAAAAAAAAAAAAAAAACCCCTTTTTAAAAATTCCCGGGAAAAACCCCCGGGGTTTTTCCCCCCACCAAAAAACCCTTTAAAAAAAATTTTTTAAAAAAATTTTTTTAAATTTTTAAAATTTCCCAAAAGGGGAAAAACCCCCCTTTTTTTTTTAAATTTTTTTTAAAAAAAAAAATTTTTTTCCCCTTTTTAAAAAAAAAAAATTTTTTCCAAAATTTTAGGGCCCCCCCTTTTTTAAACCCCGGGAAAAACTTCCCCGGGGGAAAAAAAATTTTTCCCCAAAAAAAAAAGGGAAAAAAAAAAAGGGGGAAAAAAAAAAAAAAAGGGGAAAAAAGGCCAAAACCCCCCCCCGGGGGGGGTAAGCAAATAGGGAACTGGTAGTGTTGGATCCGTATGATCTTTCCTGGTTTAGGAATAGGGTTAACAACCGCCTCTCTCCAAGAGTGGAAAATCCTGAACACCAAACATGATTAAACAGAGACAACACCACATTTAAGCCCTCAGCTGGCAAATGTTGAATAAATTGATAATGAATGTCATCTGGTCCAGGAGCTGAGTTGTTGGCTTTCAAAATGGCGTCCTTTAACTCATCCATGCTGAAAACGCAGTTGTAATCCTCAGTACTATCTGGCTCGAAGGAACAAGATTTGACTCCGCTGATCTTTTGATACGCTGGAATTCCTTGCAATAATGATCAGCTGACGAATTTTGATGGATAGTAGCAGCTAACAAGTTAGCAACCTCCTTTTTATTAGTAATAATCGATCCATTTACTTGCAAACATTTTATAACGATGTAGCCGACTTTCCTTAATCTTACGGATTAGTTTCCAGACTTTCCTTGAATTGACCTTAAAGGACGATTTGAACAAAAAAAATTTCCAAGATTCTTTCTTCTTAGTTTTAAAAGTATACCGACACTTAGCCCTACACGCCTGATGTTTAACTTTGTTCCCCACCATAGGAAACCTAGCAAAAAAATCTTTGAGCACCTTTTCTCTTACCCTTTAAAGTTTTGCACTCTTTATCATACCAAGGGGTCTTAACATCATTTGGTTTATCACGGGACTTGGGAATAGCTTCCTTAGCACTCTCTACTATCACTTTAGTGAACTGCAAAACAGGATCATCATAACTCCGCAACAGATTCATAGGCAGTCTACTTAAAATCTGTTGTGATAAAGACTCCAATCTGCAGAGCGAAACTTCCATGTTTCCCGAGGGGACTCAGGAGGAAGGAAGAAGAAGAAGAAGAAGAAGAAGAAGAAGAAGAAAGAAGAAGAAGAAGAAGAAGAAGAACAACACACAACAACAACAACAACGGAGGACAGAGAAAGAGAAGAGACACACAGACAGACAGACAGACAGACAGACAGACACACAGACAGAGGTAAGTGTCAGGGAAGAGAAGATGGGTGAAGGGGTGGCTCAGACGGACTTAGTCCTGATTGGAAAATGAAGTGTAATGGACCAACTGAGAGAAATGATCAGCTGGTTGTCTGGCCCATGTCTTGCAAGGACCATTGAGTAGACTGAACGAATCAAGCATGATGGGAACATCGTTCCAGCCATCTGTGCTTCTAACGAACCAAGCACAACCACCTCCGGAAAGAAAACCAATGTTCAAACTTAAGGTAATTCCAGTGTAAACGTTATTGTATTGTTTTATCATGTGCTATCATCACGTATTGTCTAATTCTGTCCTCACAACAGATTTCTCTGTGCGAAATCCACATTGCTCTACCCCGGCAAAGAACGCCACAAAGGTATAACGCCACTTATTTCTGTGCTTTTTTTTTTTTTTTTTTGCTCGTTTCTTTCTTCCTTATTTTTAACCGTATTTCAAAAAGATTTGTTCTGATCCCGCGAAAGATTCCTTCACTAATGCTGATTGCGTTCTACATTGATTTTGCTGTACCTCCATGTCTAAAAAACAATCAAACAGAAACGTCGATAATTATCAAAGGTCTGGTAAAATTCCAACCACAGCACGAAGTTTGCCTCTCTTCCAGGGAAAGTACATAAACAACTTGCTACCTTTTCCATTTTTCTTACGGGTTCTCTGAGCTACAAAAGCCAATCAAATGGTTAATGTTCGCTTTGTGACCAAATAAAGACTGCATTAAGTGAGCATCGTTTCGAGGTCTAAATGTTTAAACTTATCGGAAATGAAATGAGGCAGGGAACAGTAAACGATAAACAGTAAACAAGTGTGTTAGGTTTTCTTATGGGAGAAAAACATACCCCACTTGTTTACTGTTTAAACTTATGTTGAGTGAAAACTAGATTTTTCTCTTTCTGGATCCGTTTTTAAGCAGGGGCTCTTATTTGTTCTTAACCCGCCTTCTTTATAACAGCTTAAATCATCAAAATTTGGTCCAATAGAGGCAATGGATTCTTGGTGTGCTATAAATGTGCCCACAAAAAAGCATAGCTGAAATTGTTGTCTTCACTTCAGACGTCCTATATTGCTGCACATATTCTTTGATAAGAACACACACACCACACACACACACACACACACACACACACACTACACACACACACACACACACACACACGACGCACGCACGCGTATGCACACACAAACACCACACCTACGAGCGCACTCACGTACGCACACAGATAGACAGACAGACAGACAGACAGATAGATAGATAGAAAGATAGGGTTACGGATGGAATGGGTGGTGTCTGCAGGTGTCTGACTGTCCGACTCTCACTCAGAATTACGGATGCATGCACGACTTTTCCAATGCACATACACACACCCACTCACCCAACATTGACAGCCAGGCAACAGAACACTTTTTTTTGTTTTATGCTGCCCGAGCCATCAGACAAACATATATAATAAATGCAAGAACATTAATAGGTCGGCACGCCAACCATAAGGCGTACACACAGAACTATATATATATATATATATAAAGGTATATCGCCACTTATTTCTGTGCTTTGTATATACATCCTGAAGAGAGCATTTGGCTCGAAACAATTTTGTCGTTTTTATCTTTTCCATTTTTAAAACCTTGTTTTAAACTGGTATGTCGCTCCCTGCTTGGTTGAGCACTTTTGGAATTCTGAGTGGCGTTTTGGCTCTAACTTTATATATATATATATTATATAATATATATATATTATAATATATATATAGTATATATATATTATATATATATATATAGTTAAAACAAGTAAAAAGAGGAATCTTAAAACTATCTACAAATTTGTTTCGAGCGCATTGCGCTGTCATCAGGGTTGAGCACTTAAAAAATGTTTTAGGCTTTTAAATATACTGATCTTATATTATATATATATTATATATATTAATATTATATATATATATATGATATATATATATTAAA
>CM031607.1:72976600-72977847 GCA_018398815.1 Conus ventricosus | reverse complement strand
CTGTTTCTCTCCCTAGCCTAACGGTTAAATGAATGACGCTCCTGATGCAGATGTGATAATATCAAGACCGGCGAATCAGTCTCTCATGTGAAATCCTACCGATCATAACTACACTTTCAGTGGCAGTTCGGATGCTCGTTATTTCAAAGGAGGTAAAAAGCTGAAGTTTAACCTCAAGGATGCACTCAGCTGCAGATTAAATTAAACAGAGACGTGGAAATGTGCAAATGAAATTTTACCTCTGTGGTGCGCTCATTAACAGAAGAGCAGGTGCAAATTCACGTCAGGATTTTGTTATGATGAAGAAGTTGCCAGGGGCAATACAAGAGAACAAAAAAAAACAGCGAATACAACGAGAATGTTTACTGTGTAATGCAGGACAATACCATACAATACAATACAGTGCAATATTACACCATACAATACAATACAAATGTAACAGAATACAAATGCAAAGCAATGCAATATAATATACTCTGCAATACCGCAAAATACGAAATTACGATGCAAAACCGTTCGATAGGATGCAATACAATGCAATGCAGTGGAGTACCATACAACACATAGCATCAATAGGATGCAAGACTATACAGTAGAAAGAAACTCGTGGAGAGCGTGGCAGCAGAGAGTCCTCAGAAGAGAAGCCCCCTTCAAGCAAGTGTTTCGGCCCTTATCTCCTGACACTCTAGGGGGGTTGGGCCACACCGGTTCATGACTCTGGGTGTCCCTCTGCTGCCCCTTTTTTCCCATCTTGGAACGAGCCATGGCTGGGATTTGAACCCATTTACAGTATGATATAATACAACATGACACGATGCAATAACATGCAAGACAATAGGATGCAATGCACTTGAAATACACTACAACAGCATACAACACAATATGATCCAAACACAAATAGCGCAGTGCAGTACACTACAACGTAATGGGTTACAATCCAATTCTATACAAGATGAAGTCTGGTGATGGACACACAATACACACATTACAAGGCAACACAGCACAATGCAATGCATGCACTACCGCAGACAGAATGCAATAGACTGCACACAGTATGATATGAGACCACTTCATGCAAAACATAATACAAAAACAATCAGCAGAACACCGTGACACTGGGTTTTCGACGAGAGAGTGACCAAACACATATTGCAACACACAAAACACAATAAAGAGATCATTGACCCAATGCGTCCATTTTGTTGTTGTTGTTGTTGTTTTTTTTTTGTTGTTTTTTTTGGTTTTTT
>CM031607.1:72957857-72965357 GCA_018398815.1 Conus ventricosus | reverse complement strand
TGCCGAAGCTGCCAAGGCTGGACATTGTTATCGTCCCCAAAAACAGTCCTCACCTTGTAACCACCCACATAGAACAGCAGCAAAACAAAATCCACAGAGAGAAGGAAAGAAATGCGATGAAGTAGAAAGAAGACTGAAGAAAAAGAACTGATGACGCAAAAGCAAAGACCGACCACTTACGTCATAGGGAAAATTTTAAAGAACAAAAACCTTCCAAGAAGAGCGTAAAATCAGATCTGCCTAGGGTGTTGTTTCTACACGATTCCATAGCCAACAAAATCGATAGCAAGAGGTTGGGAAATTCGTACTGCTTCAGAGCAACATCCAAAAAGGCGTATGTAACAGAGGAACTTCCAAGAATGTTCAAGGCTGAAAGTGATTCTACAAAACCCATGAAATATGACGCTCTAGTCATCCACACAGCAATAAATGACCTGAAAAAGAAGTCTCCTGAAGACTGCTGTAGAGACTTTGTTGTAAACATTAAAACAATTGTTAAGAGTCATCCTGATCTCAAAGTAGTGGTCAGCAAAGTGTGCCCTAATCAGAAACAAAGATCTGAACATCAAAGCAGAAGTGTTCAATGCTCTCGTCATGCAACAGCTAGCTGATTTCAACAACATCAGTTTCGTGGGCATTCCAATCTACCAACCAGCCCGCGACATCTTCAGGATGGTCTTCATCCAACCTTCCTCGGAACCAGTAAGATGGCAGCTAACATCGGGCGCCACGTGAGAGACCTGTTCTGGAGGAAGCCCAAGAAAGCAACCAGGTTCCAGCACCACCCACCCAGACCCTTCCCCATGTACTACGACGACCTGTTGTTCGCTCCCAATTCATGGATGAACAGATTTGCTGTGCTGAGTGATTGTTGATCCATTTTCTGGGGATTTCTTTCTGAGAGAGGGTGGAATAATTTTTTGCAAAATACCAGCACCTTCTTGACTGTTAGTTTTGTTTTAAACAAGGTGCCATCTTGTAATCTCATCACTTTGTAATTAACCTCATTATCATAAAAATAATCCCATAAATTAATTCTTTATTACTGCGAATACCAGTATATTAGTTTGCTAATTGACACAGTTTGTTATCTTTGTTATTTGCTATTTTAAATATTATAAAAGTTGCTTTTTTTTTTTTTTCTATTTAGGACAATACATTTTTCATTCTTCAGTGAGCATGACGAAATATTCGAATTTGAAAATATTGCAATGGAACTGCAGATCAATATCAACAAATATTCACGAACTGATTCAACATCTCTCAGATCATACGTATCAAGTGTTAATATTACAGTCTTTAAATGCAACTGAACAAAAAATTCCAAAATTGCAAAACTTCTATTACCCTCCAATATTCCAAACTAACAACGAAACAAGGAGGGTTACTACTGCACTATATATTCAAGAAAAAGGTTGAATACTTTGAAATAGAACCACCCATTTCAAAGAATGTTAAAACCATTAATGCATGTGCAGCAAAATTGAAACTCAACGAATTACTTACATTAAACGTTGTTTCCATTTATTTGCCAAAAGGTCCTGACAATGAAAACACAGAATGGCTTCGCGCTATACCAGACCAGCAAGAAAAATGGTTAATAGCAGGTGATTTTAACTCACATGCCCCGTTTTGGGATAATGAATGCGAAATAGTAACACACAATCGTTTTGTTGGAAATATAGTAGACTGTTCATTGAGTCTGTTAAATGATGGCAGTGTAACAAGAATACCTGACATTTCACACCATCGAGCAACAGCAATTGATTTAACACTTATATCTCCTGCCATAGCTCCAAGCTGTGAGTGGTCTACCTTCAAAGATCCTCTTGGTAGTGATCATTTGCCAATAATTATTACCATTAAGGGTAAACAATCCGTTCAAAACCGCGCTAAAGATAAGATCCCAAATATAATTATAATAAAGCTGTTTGGGATAAATTTGAAAACATACTCTCTACTTACAATTGTGAAGAGATAATGTCTGATAACATTGACACAAGCTACGCGAATTTTGTTGATATTGTTTTACATGCAGCTGACCTCTCAATACCAAGGTGCCATTCTGACGCATCAAACAAATATGCAGGCAATGTATGGTGGAATGCTACTTGTGAAGAAGCAAGAGAAAAAAAGATGCAGGCCTATAAAATATATTTAAAAGAAAAGAAAGATCCTGACAAAATTGCTGAAAAGAACAGAGCAAAAAATCACAGTAACAGAGTAATCGAAAAAGTCAAGGAGCAATATTGGTCAAATTTCTGTGAAAGTGAAGTACATGACCACAAAGATCTTCAGAAAACATGGAAAAAATTGAAAGACATAAAAAATGGAATCAGTCTTCCTGAATATCCCATAACTTTAGAAAATAATGAGTTTCCTTCAAAATTTGAAAAGGCTGAAGCATTTGCAAATATTTTTGCAAAAAGTAGCAACAGGGAGGGCCTGACAGAAAAACAAAAGATATACAGAGAGAAAATGGAGGATAAGGAAATGCATGAAAAAAGTCCCATTAACAGTCACTACACAAATGCTCCCCTTACATTTCAAGAAGTAAAGGATGCAATTTTCTCTATTGGTTCGAAAAGAAAATCAGTGGGACCAGATGCGATTTCCAATGAAATGATAAAGCATTTGCCAGTTAATTTCACAATGTTTCTGAACTTATTTTTTCAGAAATGTTGGTCTAAAGGGCTTCAACCATCTTTGTGGAAAAAATCAATTGTAACCCCTATCCCTAAGAGAGGGCAAGTCAAAATCAGACAAAAACAACTACAGGCCAATTGCTCTCACTTCACATGTGGGAAAACTTATGGAAAGGATTATTCTAAAGAGACTTGAACATCATTGTGAAAAAAATGGTATAATACCAATACAACAGCTGGCTTTAGAAAGGGTAGATCTACAGTTGACCATCTTGTAAAAATTACAACACAGGTTAAATATCAGTTCGCACGTAGGAAAAATGTACTTGCCACGTTTTTTGACATTAGAAAGGCATATGACCAAGTCTGGCATTCAAAACTTCTGAACAAATTGAAGTTAATAGGTCTCTCTGGGGTGTATGTACAATTACTTAAAAACCTTTTTAAGTGGTAGAACAATACAGACGAAGGTAGGAAATGTATATTCTAATGAAAGACATATCCAGATGGGAATCCCACAAGGAGCTGTGATAGCTCCTATCCTGTTTAATATTTTGATCCATGATCTTCCTAAATCATTATCAAAAAAATGTTGAACTAGTACAATATGCGGATGATATCTGTATATGGATGAAAGTTACTTTAAAACGTCCACACACCAGTTAGATCAATCAACTATATTAAAAAGATATATCAAAATGAACTAGATAAAATTAGTAGGTACATGACTGAAAATGGATTGTCCCTTTCAGCTGAAAAATCGCATATGGTTCTGTTCAATACTGGTTATGATCCTAATCCTCTGCCTTCATTTCAAATTGATGGATTATGCCTTGAATATAAAAAAGTCGTAAAATTTTTAGGAGTAAATTTAACTTCTAAATTGAGCTGGAATTATCACATACAAACTATTCTAACAAAAGCTAAGAAAACTTTAAATTTTTTGAAAATGGTGAGTCAACAATCATGGGGTAAAGACAGTAAAGTATTAACACATTTAGCTACTGCGCTTGTACGATCAAAATTATCCTATGCCCAGGAGACATTTTTCTCATCCCCAAAATGTTTAATTAAAAAGTTGCAGAGTATCGATAGTAAAGCTTACAAGATAGCTCTTGGTGTCCCGGTTCATACATCAACTTTAAGAACTTATATGGAGATCGGAATATTGCCTTTTGAAGAAAATATGAAACTTGCATGTGCAAAATATATTTTAAGAAGTCATACAGTACAAAATCTTAATACCACTGAAACTGAATTAAAATCAGAAATAAGTTTTCCTAAACGGGCACAAAATATCGATTCTCTAAAATCGATAGCCTCATACACATCCGACTTATTTACAAAAGCAGGCACTGCCCCTCAAAACGTAGCTCCTCGGGTGTTTTTAGCACTATCCCGGAATGGGAACTTAGTAGAGCAAATTATGACATAGACTACACAAGTTTTAAAAAAAGTGATGGACCCTTGCTGCCAACGTATGCTAAATCACATATAAATGAAACTTATATAAATCACCTTAAAATTTATACAGATGGTTCTGTACTAGATAATCATTTGTCTGGTTCAGCATTCATAATTCCATCCTTAAAAATAGAGAAAGGTTACCACCTTGGTAAGAATATTTCCATATTTACTGCGAACTTGTTGCCATTATTATGGCATTACACTTTCTTCTTGATTTTCAATTTCCTGCATTTCAAATACTACTTTGTGTTGATTCAAAATCAGTCCTACAAGCTCTAAAATTTTCGAATACAAGTGTGAGAGCAGAACTCATATCAGAAGTCTACCACTTAATTCATTTTTTGCTTTTACGTGGTTCCTATGTCGATTTTTGTTGGGTTCCATCACATTGTGGATTATCTGCGAATGAAAGGGTAGACCAATTAGCCAAAAGGCTGCTATCACTGAGACTGATTTAACAAAGATATGCATTCCTTTATCCTTACATGAGAGTTATAGTCTTTTAAAAGACGTATCCTGGAACTCTATTTCAAATAAGCGAAAGGCACCAGAAACAAAAAGGGGATATTATTTAACAAGATATCAGACAATAAAACAGGTATCAAGAATCTCTACCAAGAGTGGATTTTAAAAAGTTTGATTTTTAGATTGAGGCTTGATGCCTTTAAAACCAAATTCTGTAAACATGTGACTTGCATTTGTGGCCAGCAAATCACCCCGTTCCATCTAATTTTTTTGTGCGATAGAATGAAGCCCTACTTACCTGCTTGGTTGTTGAACACTGAACCGTCGATGTCAGCCTTTGAAGACGTCATCTCCAACGAATCAAACATTTTTGAAGTTGTTCATGGATTGATTAAGAGCCCAGTTGGACATTTACTTTAACGTCTATGTTATTTTCCCATCCTGATGTTAGTTGCTTATTTAGTGTTTCTTTCAAAGTTTTGGATTCAGTAATGTTTGTTTTTTGTTGTTGTTGTTGTTGTTGTTGTTGTTGTTTTTTTTGGGGGGGGGATGGGGGGTTGTGGGTTTTTTTTTTAATTTTTTTTTTTTTTTTTTTTTTTTTTTTTTAAAATATTATTTATTTTATCTAGGCCTAAATGCATTATACATACCTATGTACGCCCAAAATCAACACCAACCGTTCGCATGCATACACCCAAAAACACCACATGCACACACACATAACACTTACATTCTGTCTAAGATCACTGTTAGGTGGATAGACGTTAAATTAAAGAACGAACACACACACACACACACACACACACACACACACACACACACACACACACACACATAACACACACACACACACACACACACACACACACACACACACACACACCACACACACACACACACACACATATACACACACTCACACACACACACACACACACACACACACACACACACACACACACACACACACACACACACACACACACACACACACACATTTCCCTTTAAAAGGACGATTTGCAGGCACCAGAAGAAAGAAAGAGAAAAAAAGTATGTAAGGTGTACAGGATTTCAGAGGACCAACTTTTGTGTCTCGGTTGGTGATTTGAGAAACTGATTGCAAACACACAGAAGTCTAATCAAATGAAAAAATGTTGGCTGACAATTAAACGATGTCTTAGATGACAGTTTTGTCTAGAATCTCATGTTGAACGACGTGCTACGAGTACACGTGTTCCATAACAGTCTCAGTTTGCTGGTTTTACTGTTGTGTTTATGATCCTTTTTAGGTCGTCGAGGTGACAAGCTCTCTCTCTCTCTCTCTCCCCCTCCTCTCCCTCTCTCTCTCTCTCTCTCTCTCTCTCTCTCCCCTCTCTCTTCTCTCTCTCTCTCTTTCTCACACACACACACACACACACACACACACACACACACACACACACACACACACACACACACACACACACACACACACACACACACCTGTACATACCGAATTGTACAGCCTTGACAATTATTTTCCTGTGAATTAGACCACGCCTGTGTAGATTTGATATTCACATTCCTACACCATTCGTTCAATTGCCCCCATCCTCATCTAGTTCCCTCTTTTTATTTTATTTTGTTTCATATCAATCTTTGCAAAATCATCGTCTTATTAACTCGAAAATTATTTGCTTGTGTTTGTTTTTCACAGAAGCATTTCTTGTGAGAAAGTACAGTACAGTTTTGGCAGACTCGAAAATTGATTGGAACACACGAAGAAATTTCGACTTCAGATTCTTTCACAAACAAAACAAATGAATGTGATAAACACATAAAGTGAAGAATGCGTGTGTTATCTGCTGGCGAGAATAAGCGTGGGGAGGGATACCTTATGTAATCTGACAGATCCACATTAATACGTTCCCTCTGGTTCCCTGTCAAATCTATGTTCAAGTAGCACTCCGCTGTTATGTTGTCATTTGCTTGTCCCATCCATTAGGCGTGTAACCCACAGCTTTCATAATCTGGAAACAACTCCAGTCTGCTGTATCTCTTCTTTGAAAAGTTTATACCTCACTGGGAAGTTGATGGAGCTGTATCTTCGCAATGATGCTGAGATGTCACAGTCAGATATGGCTGAGCTGAGCTTCGTTCCAACCTCTTCTGTGAACTGCTGTCATTGATCGGGATGAACCCAAGAAACTTCAGAGAAAAGCAAGATCTTGGTGAAAAGTTCTGCACACAAGCAGGAATCAGCATCATGCCGAATGGAGACACACGGGAAGAAGAGGACCTGTCTACTTCGAAGTATCACCAAGACTTCGGCTGTCAAGAAATCAGCCGCTGGCAAAAATAGCCTGGGAAGTGAAGGTGAGGACTCTTTGTGAAGTGAAGGGATTAGGATGAGTGAAGAGAACTTGAAGCACACAGGGATGTGTGCATGGGACAGAGGGACAGAGTGAGAGAGAGAGAAGAGAGAGAGAGAGGAGAGAGAGAGAGAGAGAGAGAGAGAGAGAGGAGAGAGAGAGAGGGGGTTACAGTGTTTCACACCAAACAAATCGTGATGTACATCACCAAACGGAAACGAAACAAGCATATGACAATACCAGAATAAGGAAGTTCTTCCTCAAGATTTTCCACAAGCATGAAAAACAATGTGACAATCAAGAAAAACAATGTGTATGTGGAATAAATATTATATTTATCTAAACAGGAGTTAGTGTAGTGAGAGTTAACCAGCTGAAGCACACTCGCGCCCTTCACTGTATGCTATCTGTCATTCATTGTAAAATCTACAGTCTGCTAATACAGCTTGTTTTAAAGGTTTAGAGGTCAAAACGCGCTGTTTTTGCATGACCATTTGTTCGTTTCTGTCTTAGAACGATCTCGAAACAATATGAATATTCTTGCTTCAACACCTATCCACATTCATTCTAGT
>CM031607.1:72940357-72945357 GCA_018398815.1 Conus ventricosus | reverse complement strand
AATGAGATGAAATTTGGTCCCAGCTAGTGGATCTGTGGAATGTTTGTACCTGCACTGGAGTGGAGGAACAGAAGTTATAAATTGGAAAACAAACTTGTTGTTATGATGAAAAAGTTGATTATCGTTTAGTAAATTATTCCCTCGAGAGGAGGGGGAGAAGAAGAGTTCTTGCAGTGCGCCTTCTGGTTGTTTGGAGAGACTGCGTGTGCACGGAGTGAATGCTGAGCTGAGTGCGTGCATGCATTTGTGCTCAGTGTGACATCACACGACACCCCCATCACTGTGTTTGATGCAGAACCTATCCCAGACATTGCGGAACTTCTTTGTCAACTGTCAGAAGGAAAATAATTTGTCAAGATAGATTTAACTAAAGGGTATTGGCAAACCCCGATGGCTGAAGCAGACAAGGAAAAAACAGCTTTTCAGACACCTTTTGGACTGTTTCAATGGACGAAAATGCCATTTGGATTACAAAACGCCCCAGCTTCTTTTGCCAGAATGATGCGCGCACTAAAACTTCATGAGTGTGGAGCAGTAAGTTTTTTTTGATGACATTTTGCTTGCTGCAAAGTCATGGAATGATCTTCTGGATAACTTGAGAGCTGTTTTTTGTAAACTCTGGAATTTTGGTCTGACGGCTAGACCATCCAAAATTCGTGCTGGATTCCAGACTCTTGAGTTTTTGGGTCATGTCATTTCTGTTGGGAAAATGACACCGGAGGAAAAGAAAATAGGAAAGATCTTGGCCTTGAAGAGACCCACTACAAAGAAACAGATAAGATCACTCCTTGGATTGTTGTCCTATTACAGAAGATATGTACCGCACTTTGCGTCTTTGACAGCCCCTTTGAGTGACTTAACTAAAGGAACAAAAAACAAAAGTATCGTCTGGTCAGATGAGTGCCAGAAAGCTCTGGAATGTGTTCAAAACACCCTCAATTCATTCCCTGTGCTGCTTTTGCCCTCTCTTTCAGAGGATTTTGTTTTGAGAACTGATGCCAGCTCCAAAGGTATGGGAGCTGAACTTTTGCAAGAAAAGAATGGATGGTTACACCCTGTGGAATATGCAAGTAAAACGTTCTCTAACACACAAGTCAAATACTCAACAATTGAGAGAGAGTGTCTTGCCATTGTTTAGACTTGTGAGAAATTTGCCAGATTCTTTACTGGAAGACAGTTTCGGCTACAAACCGACCACAGGCCATTGACGTTTTTGCAGTCCTCCAAGACCAGAAATAGCAGGCTGTTAAGATGGGCTTTGTCACTGCAGGAGTTCAAGTTTGACATTGAGCCATTACCTGGAACTCAGAATGTCATGGCAGATTTTCTGTCCCGTGCGTGAGAGCACATTATCTTTCGTGCAGCTGTAACTGCAAAAAAAAAAAAAAAAAAAAAAAAAAAAAAAAAAATTAGTCTGTTTCTGCTGTTTGTTTTCATTGTGGAAGGACTTTATTATTCTGCTGTTTGTTTTCATTGTGGAAGGACTTTATTATTCTGCTGTTTGTTTTCATTGTGGAAGGACTTTATTATTCTGCTGTTTGTTTTCATTGTGGAAGGACTTTATTGACATTTTGGCAGTGTTATGTCTGCTACTGTCAATCTGAATTAATAAGTAGTTGTGACTGATCTTTTTCCAAAAGTGCATATGTATTGGCATTAATGTCTCATTGTAGGATGCTACTTTGTGAATGTGTGCAGAATACTTCATTTGATGTGTTACAAGTGTTGTTGGTTTTTCACGTCGGTCCATTGTGAAGAATGAAAAAAAAGTGTTTAACTTTCGAGTGGACTGCTATATTGTATATTCTTGCTTGATGGAAGGCTTTTCACTGGGCAAATTTTTCTCATCAAGTGAGTCATGAAGAAATTATCATTTTGTGAGGATTTTGGGACACATGTTTATGTCAGAACAGGCAAGAAAACCTATGTTTACATTTTGGTATATATAAACATGATTGGCATTTGGAATTATCAGTATCATTATATGTTCTTCGTGTCTATGTAACTTGTGATTTATGATGGAGTATGATTTTTTTTAACAAAAAAGGGAAAAAACTGTTTTTGCATTTTTTTGAAACTAAGATTTTGGAATGTGATTTTGGATCTTTATGATGTTCATAAAGGTTAGTTCTATGCATTGATGGAAACTCTTGTATGATGCAAAATTGATGATTGATGGCTGAAGTTGTATATTAACTGGATATGTATGTGTATTTTGAAAAAAAAATTCTTGGCGAAAGTTTTTTTTTTAACCCGGGATGGGGGGGTGTCATGTGATGTTGCCTCACATGGCGACATGTGACGTTCCGTCGCGTACACCCTTATTTGTTATAAAGCATTTCCCTAGGTAGGGAAGAGGAAAGGTAAAAGAAAGGATAATTTGCATGGCCTGACCAGTGTGATCGGTGTCGCTGGTGGCTATAGACGTAGGGTGATTATTGGTTGAATGGACGGACGTTGTCCATTGGTCAAGTAACCAAGGGCTGGTAATGCGTAGAGTTAGATGAGAACTCACTGAATATGTACTCAGGAAGAGCGCAGGAAGGAAAAATAAAGTATAGGAAGGAGATGGCTTGGGGACACTGACCAGACAGGTTGTTTGGAACTGCAGAACGAGATTCACCTGTATTCTACCATTACCAGGTGAGGTATAGACAGATGGGGAGAGAAAAGAGAGAGAGTTAAGAAAAGGAAAAAAGGGAAAAGAATTTATCATGATTCAGATTTTGAAATAGATTACTTACACGGACTTCATTCGTGTTTCAGCCCTTCCCGGTGCTGTGGCAGCACCAGTAACGGGTTAGGCGACTGAGGCAGTCGCAGAAGTAGTTGGGCTCCAGTGCTGCGGCAGCACCTAATTGTGAAAAGGACTAGGACTGCGACAGTCGTGAGAGAACTTAAAATGGTTGTCATGTTGTCCCATTACGAATTTTGATTGTTACCCTGGTCAGAACTGTATTTTAAGCCATCTTTTGATTCTTCTTTGGAGAATGTATACATTGTTTCTCGAGTGAGGAGAAACCGTTAAAAGATGTATTTGTGAATTATTATGTATAATGAAATGAAATTTGGTCCCAGCCAGTGGATGTGTGGAATGTTTGTACCTCCACTGGAGTGAAGGAACAAAAGTTATAAATTGGAAAACAAACTTGCTGTTATGATGAAAAAGTTGATTATCGTTTAGTAAATTATTCCCGGAGAGGAGGGGGAGAAGAAGAGTTCTTGCAGTGCGCCTTCTGGTTGTTTGGAGAGACTGCGTGTGCACGGAGTGAATGCTGAGCTGAGTGCGTGTATGCATCTGTGCTTAGTGTGACAGATACCCAGGTCTACAACTATCCTTAGATGGCCAAGTTTCCGCAGTATGTGAGACGGATTTGAGAGAGAGAGAGAGAGAGAGAGAGAGAGAGAGAGAGAGAGAGAGAGAGAGAGAGAGGGAGAGAGAGGAGAAGATAGAGAGAGAGAGAGAGAGAGAGAGATGGAAAACGGAAACAAACTGTTTTAATTCAGCAATAGGCCACACCCCTTCTGAAGGGGGTGCGGTGGTCTGTAGACATTGACACATTAACAATAAGAGAGAGATAGAGAGAGAGAGAGAAGGAGAGAGAGGAGAGAGAGAGAGAGAGAGAGAAGAGAGAGAGAGGCGATTAACGAACCAATCCTAGTGGACTGAAAAGAAAGGGCATCCACAAGTGTATAAGAAATGTTAATTTTTCACTCCATAGCACACCCTTTCTAATGTTCTTCTCAAGATTTCCTTGCACGTCGGCAAATTTCTGTCTGACAAGAATGTGAAATCCGAGATCATTAGAAATACTTCCAAGAGAAATGCAAAGACATCCAAGGGTTTGTATTTCTGGAAGCTGAGCCAGCCAGTTGATCTGGAAGAAGATATACATCAAAGGGGGGAGGGGGGAGGTAGTGGGAGGGGGGGGGGGGGGTGTGTGAAGTGGAAGGCGGGGATGAAGTGGGGTAAGAGGGTTCTTCGTTCACACTCTTTGTTGTTGTAGGTCACTACACATTTACAAAAGGAGATATTGAGGGAAGTAGAGGGGTATCCTAGGAATTGGGTAGGCGGAGGTTGGGGGAGGGGGTAAGAGGTTAGGTAGACACACTGATCGAGTTGGGGAGGGCGAGCTAGAGGGCAGGGGGTAGGGGAACGAACATCTACCACTCCCCCCCCCCCCCCCCCACACACACTCCACATACACACATTCCCACCCACAGTCTTTCCTCACGTTCTGGGGCCTTTGCATGACTGATAAAGCGCCCATGGCTCTAGTGCCCACTCCCTCCCCGCCTACCACCACTACAACCGACTCTCCCCCCCCCCTCTCTCTCTCTCTGTCTCTCTGTCTCTCTCTCACGCGGAATAAAAAAAAAAACGGTCATACACACAAACTCCACTCCCTATACAGGGGGTGTCCATAGGAGCATCAGCCTGCGTACGCAGAAGAAGAAAACTCTCTCTCTTTCTCTCTCTTTTCTCTCTCTCTCTCTCTCTCTCTCTCTCTCTCTCTCTCTCTCTCTCTCTCTCTCTCTCTCTCTCTCTGTCTGCTTGACTAAACACAATGTAAACATGTTGTAGCATTCTGCAAGAGCAGACGCGCTGACTCTCTTTCACTGGTTCCGAGATTTAGCTGGTCCCTGATCACGCGATGAGTTTACCCATCACACACATGTGCTGCTAAGTGCTGGGCAGAGCATGAAGACATGACACTTTCCCTCTCCTGGACAGATAACAGGGGAATCAAGGCCACTGCTGGTGGACGTCCTGCAGTGTCCATTGGGAATATTTACAAACAGTCACTGTGGTAGTTTCACATTTGGGAATTAAAAGTCTCGAAATACTGACATAGAGTCTCACTGGAGAAAAGTAAAATTTTCACGTTACCCATTATTTATTTCCTTACATTCAAATTAGTTATAAATGGTTTATGTTCAACGTTTGCAGGCTGCTGGGTTCCAGAAAAAGTTAAAGAGTCAGTGCATAACTTTGAGAA
>CM031607.1:72920357-72922857 GCA_018398815.1 Conus ventricosus | reverse complement strand
TGAGAACCTGACCAAACCGTCATCATCGCCCTGGTATCAAGAGGAACTGGTCCTCACAGACTGTTTCATGACCCCCTAGGTCAACGTTCAATGTCATGCAAAAAGGCCGCTTCTGCCAGCAAAACGTCTAAGGGCATTTTCCCTACCTATTTTATCTTATGCAGACTTTATGAAACCTGGCTTTTTAATTGGGAAAGGTTTAAAACTGGAATGATCAGTACGCAAATATTCACATGACTTTAGTAGACTATGTTAAGTGCTGTTGATATTGATATTCAAAAATGCTTTATAAGTCCACAACCTTCCTCTTTCTCCTTCTTTCTTTCTTTCTTTCTTTCTTCTTTCTTCTATCTTTCTTTCTTTCTTTCTTTCTTTCTTTCTTTCTTCTTATTCTTCTTCCTCTTCTTCTTCGCCATCGTCGTCGTCGTCGTTGTTGTCGTCGTCGTCTTCGTCGTTGTTGTCGTCATCATCATCATCATCATCGTCTTCTTCTTCTTCTTCTTCTTCTTCTTCTTCTTCTTCTTCTTCTTCTTCTTCTTCTTCTTCTTCTTCGTTTCTCGAAACGAGGAAAACCGAGAATTGCCTCTTCTTTTTTCAGGCATTAATTAGATATGTCCAGCTTTGTGGCGCCATGGTTAACGTCAATAACTATGGCTTCAATAACTATGGCTTCAATTTCTTCGCAGGCAGAACCATTGCATTTCTCCCCAGGCTGATTCCTACTCCTAGAGCTATGGGATCAAATATGGAGACTGAGGCTATTAAGCTAAGCCTAATTTACTTCACGTCCAATGTCATTTACCTTGCGGATGCATCATTGATCAGATTTCCTGATTAACACTGCCATTGCCTCTTTTTCCTTGAGCCAGTCTGATACCAGGATAGTCTGTAATGGAAAGTTAAGAATAAACTCCTGTCGCAAAATGTGACATTTAAATGGATCTCAGCAGGATCAATCTCACACCATCCTGACAATCATCTATTTCAGCATCATTCTCACCATCATGCGCACCCTCATCAATCTATCTCCAAATCAGTAAACATTGCCGAAGTTCAAAACCTTTCTTGTCCTGCTCTGAAAACAACCCCTTAATTCTGGGTTACTTTCACTCCCTGAATGATTGAAATTCAAACGAAACTTTCTGGTGTCATCAGAGTTATACAGGACCATCAATAGTAGGGGAGGGGGGGGGGGGGGGAGGGGGAGAGAAGTGTAGTGGAGAGTTGCCAGACGTATTGGTGTTCTCTACCCCGGAGAAGGGCGATTTTGCGATTGAACGAGTTCTGGTATTAGTATGCTGCTTGATAGACGGTTCTACACACACACACACACACACACACACACACACACACACACACACACACACACACACACACACACACACACACCACGCACGCACGCATGCACGCACGCACGCACGCACGCACGCACGCACGCACGCGCACGCACGCACACACGCGCGCGCGCGCTCACAACACACACACACACACACACACACACACACACACACACACACACACACACACACACACACACACACGCACGCACGCACGCACGCACGCACGCACGCACGCACGCACGCACGCACACGCGCGCGCGCACACACACACACACACACACACACACACACACACACACACACACACACACACACACACACACACACACACACGGTTCTACAAAGCATCGTCATGCTTCAGCAATAGTGGAAGGTTTTCTGATGGCTGGGGTCCTAATGGTAGCCTGACACTGTTCGTTCCCTCTGGACTCCTGGCTCCGAGATCGCGACAGGACGAAATGGAGCGTGGCGTTTTACGAAGAGGTATGTGTACGTCAGAGAATGGGTTTGAAATTGGTGTGGGTACAAGGGTGAAGGTGAGTGTATGGTAGGGAACAGGCTAGTGTAGGTGTGAGGGTGGAGTGAGTGTGCTGAGGAGAGGTAGTGAGGAGGTGGAATGGGGGGAGCAGGTGCGTGTCATTCAGTATTGACGTTACTTGAGTAGAATTCCAAGGCCCACCATTTGCAATATTTTTCATGGGACCACATTCCGTCTAATTATTCAAGCATGGCATCGGTGTTCGTGTTGTTGTTGTTGATGTTGTCCATCCAGTAGTTGTGCTAACAAATGGGGCATCGATATCTATCTCATCCCAAGGACGTGGATGGTGGTGGAATCAGCAAACATGTTGACACTGAAGAGACTGTTCCCTTTACTCTGGCTTTCTCAAACCAGAAGTTGAATCCATGCCCCTAAGACCAAAAGAACAATGCTGTAGACAACAGGCCAAAGTGTTCGAGATGAACATCATCCTAGTAATGTTGACAAAAAAAGGGAATGCACAGTAAATCTTTGTTTTTTTATGTCTGTTTTCTGACTTTTGTTTATAACTTAACTCTGAATCTGCAGGTGTCTCTCTTTGTGTCTGTGTGTCGCTCCATCTGTGGATTGACAGCTGATGTTATTGTTCAAGCATTAACGCTATTGAGCCACTCGTCCT
>CM031607.1:72905357-72915357 GCA_018398815.1 Conus ventricosus | reverse complement strand
TGAACTGTCGGTCTTTTAATACACCACCAGCAGGAATCGTTTCTGATTTTGTGATGTTTTTTTCACAGAATTAGAAGCACCTAATAAAGTCCTTTAGGACTGGATACACTCAAGTCATGTCTGGAATAGCAGATGTCTGCGTATTTATGGAATACCATGCTCTGAAATATATCTATGGAGAGATATGAGTGTTTGAGCCTAACTGTACAGCATTTCTCTTACTGATAAAAAATCAGTGTTGCTACATCCATTCCCTGATGGTGAGTTTCAGTACACTTCACAAAGGGATAACACCGTCCACTGTGGACTGTGATAGATTATAAGCCTGCTGTAGTGCCTTTGAAAGAGAGAAAAGAGAGAGAGAGAGAAGAGAGAGAGAGAGAGAGAGAGAGAGGGAGAGAGAGAGAGGAGAGAGAGAGAGAGAGAGAGAGAGAGAGAGAGAGGAGAGAGAGAGAGAGAGAGAGAGAGAGAGAGAGACAGACAGACAGACAGACAGTCAGACAGACAAAGATAGAGAGACAGGGGGACAGAGGCAGACAGAGAGACAGACACAGAAAGACAGACAGACAGACACGCGCGCACGCACGCACGCACACACACACACACACACACACACACACACACACACACACACACACACACACACACACACACACACACACACAACAGAGAGAGAGAGAGAGAGAGAGAGAGAGAGAGAGAGAGAGAGAGAGAGAGAGAGAGAGAGAGAGAGGGGGGGCAGTATGTGGTTGGTCTGCCATTTCAGCTAGAATGTGTCCTTTGATTAGTGGATTCCCTGAGGGACTGAAGAGAGTGATCAGGCTTGATAGTACCTAAGCGTGTTCAGACTGCTCTCCATCTTTTACAGTCCGAATACCTGATTCCCCTCCCACATCTTTCTTTTCCCAGGGGAGAGAGAGAGAGAGAGAGAGAGAGAGAGAGAGAGAGAGAGAGAGAGAGAGAGAGAGAGAGAGAGAGAGAGAGAGAGAGAGAGAGAGAGAGAAAGAGAGAGAGAGAGAGAGAGAAGAGAGAAAGAGAGAGAGAGAGAGAGAGAGAGAGAAGAGAGAGAGAGAGAGAGAGAGAGAGAGAGAGAGAGAGTTTCTTAACAAATCAACAGAAACATTTTGTTTTGAAACTTTTGGTGGAACTCTAAACACATAGTATTGCTTTTAACAGGTCAAAGTGGATTGGGTTGAGACACAGAAGAAGAACGCTTCCGATTGCATAATAATAATAATAATAATAATAATAATAATAATAATAATAATAATAATAATTGTCACGAGTTTGTCACGAGGCCTACGACGTTCGACCCACCTAGGGTGGCGGAATTACTTATTTGTTTATTGTCGTTGCTGTTGTCGTGTACCCGTCCCTTGGTGTGGCTTGTGGTGCGGTTGCACCTTGGTATAGTTCAGCTCAACTTCGGTTTGCTTTCTCTCTCTCTCTCTAATTCCACCGCCCGTGCTATTCATCCTGCAAGTTCACGGTGGCCGGTACCTTTCTCTCGAACTTTCTGTCTATCGGCCTCTCGCCTGTCTTTTTACCTGTCGCACGTGCTTCGTTTCTTTTAGTTTGAAGTATGCTCACTCTGTGACACAGCATGGCATGTTGGCCGCCATTGCTGAGGGAGGTTAGCTCTTGACTCGAGCGGAAGATGTCTCTGGGGGCGCCTGCTCCAGTCCCGGTTCTTTACCATGTCATCGAGAGTACAGTCTGTACTTTCAATTCCTGCAGTCGGCCTGTAGGAGAGGGACATCATTTCTTCTGTTTCCGCATCTTCGCCTCTGTCCTCTCGACTGGACAGAGGGTAGAGAGAGTCCTTTGACCCGCCTCTTCGGGTCACCCACGGGTAGCTGTACCCTTCTTCCTTCCTCCTT
This sequence comes from Conus ventricosus, assembly GCA_018398815.1. Taxonomy (NCBI): domain Eukaryota; kingdom Metazoa; phylum Mollusca; class Gastropoda; order Neogastropoda; family Conidae; genus Conus; species Conus ventricosus. The sequence continues at coordinate 72,913,477 of CM031607.1, read as the reverse complement.
CCTTCTTCTTTTCCTCCTCTCCGACTCTCCTCCCAGCTACGTCCTCCCCCCCCCTCCCGGGGCTTCACCTGGAGCACGAACTGGATGGTGCCACGTGCTGGTCGAGGCCACGTTCTGGCTGAGACCACGGACGGGATGGTGCCACGCGCTGGTCGAGGCCACGCCTTGGTCGGGACCGTGGACTGCTAGAGGAGCCCGCCGTCTCGACTGGCCGGCCTGGACCCCCGTCCAGGACCTCCAGTAACAGCTACGTCCCCCCCCCCCCCCGGGACACGCTCTTCACTGCCCGCTTGGGAGTCGAGGGTGTCGGCTTTGGGCGACTCCCTGCGAGAACCAACCCGGCTCGGAGCACCTAGTGCGACAGGGTGCTCCCAGCAGACTTGACAGGGGCAGGGGTGTGGACGCACTCCATGGTGTGAGAAAGGATCGATACTGGAGATATTTCTTTATAATTGTGTATATGTCATATGTGCTGGAATGCTGTAATTGTGATTGTGTACGTCGTATGGCGAAATATTTATTTATAATCGTGCATGTTGTGGGTGTGGGAGTGCTTGATTGTGATTGTGCATGTTGTGTGCGTTGGAGTGCTTGATTGTGATCGTGCATGGTGCGTGTGTTGGAATGTTTTATTTTGCTGGTGTGAATAAATGGGGTGTTGTATCGTAATCTTTATCGTGTGGTCCCTTGCGGAGCGTATGAGGTCAGTCACTCCCTTCACTCCCACCTAGACCGATCCTGTCAGGGCAGACCTCCAGGGGTCGGTCGTGACAATTGTGGGGGCTCGTCCGGGATTGAAGGGCTCTGACTGTCTCTCTCGTTTCGCGGAGTACCTGTTTAGTTTTGTCTGTTTGTATATGTTTGGTCAGTTTGTCGTGTTCGTTCGTGGGTGGTTGGCTGGGTGACTCTAGCGTGAAGGGAGTCTTGTTGTGGCCTGAGGGAACATCCGGCGTGACTCGGGGTCGAGGTGAGACCGAGGGGAGTCGACCGAGTCCAGACCTCCTTCCGCCGGGTACCTCACGCAGGTACGGCCGTAAGTCTTGCCTTTCTGTTGCCGCTCAGTCTTCCATTCCTGTTTTGTATTTAGCCAATTCTTGTTTTTTTTTTCTCTACCGGTTGTTGAGTACAGGGGGTTGCATCGGACGCTAGTGTTTTTTTTTTCCTCTCCCCGATTCCGTCTGCTAGTTTTTTTTTTGTTTTTTTTTCGGCCAGCCCCACCGCACTGTTGCTCGTGCTGTAGAGCGCGGTGTTGCCAGAGTGGGGGCAGCCGGACATAGTTTTTTTTTTTTTTTTTTTTTTCGGTGAGCCCCACCGCACTGTTGCTAGTGCTGTAGAGCGCGGTGTTTGCCAGAGTGGGAGCAGCCGGAACTTGTCCCACCACACGCACACACACACATACACACATATACACACGCCCCTAAAATATTAGTTTTTTTTTTTTTTCTCTAGTGGAATTGTTTTTCCCCTGTATTTGAAAAACTGTAGGATATTGTTGTCATTGGCGACGTCCGGCGCTGGTGGTATGGCGACGCGGGCGTCGAAGAAGAAGGGTATTCAAAATGTTACTGTAGTCCCTACTATTAGTACCAGTACTTCGACTACGGTAACTTCTACCTATTCCAGTGCTGTAGCAGGTAGTCCAGTGAGTACTTTTACTACTTCTTCGCTGGGGGGTCTCCCTGTCGAGACCCCAACTGGCACTTCCGCTCGGAAGCGTCAGAGTATAGCGAAGCAACTGTGGGCTTCTGTTGAGTCGCAGAGACCGAAACCTTCTCCTCTCCAGGCTTCCCCTCGTAAGGGGCATGCCCCAGAAGACTTTCCTTATGGAAAGTCGAGACCCAAGGGATGGGTCAGACGGATCATCCTCCCGGGTCGGGAGTGGTGAACCCCGCTCAGGATATCACCTCTGTCCTTATGTTTCTGGAGCGACAGCGACGGGAGGATGAGGCCCTCCGTAGGAAGAGGTTGTCAGGCAGGATGCCCAGCGCAGGGAGGAGGCTGCTAGACAGGAGGCCCAGCGTAAGGAAGAGGCTGCTAGGCAGGAAGCCCTTCGTAGGGAAGAGCTGGATAGATGGAAGCTCTGCGCAGAGAAGAGACTGACAGACAGGAGATTATGCATAAGGAAGAGGCTATCTTCGTAGGAAGAGGCTGCTCAGCGTAGGGAGGAGGCTGCCAGACAGGAGGATCGGCGTAGGAAGAGGCTGCCAGACAGGAGGATCGGCGTAGGGAAGAGGCTGACAGGCAGGAAGCCCTCCGTAGGAAGAACTAGACAGGATGAGGCTCTGCGTAGGGAGGAGATGGAACAGCTTCTTTCGCGGTCTCCCGCGTCTGTAAGTCAGGGGGTTAGTCACCAGGCAGGTGATAGAGTCAGAGGCCCGAAGTTAAAGCTTCCAGAGTTCAGACCTAGTGAGGACATTGATATGTTCCTAGAGCATTTTGACAAAGTTGCTTGTTCATATCAATTGTCTGAGGAACAAAAGGCTATGCACCTTTTTTCTGGATTATCTGGTGCTGCAAGGGAGTGTGTGCTCACTCTAAATGAAGGTGCGTCTTATGCAGACATGCAGTTTGGCACTGCGTAAGCGTTTTTCCCACCTTACCCCAGAGACGTACAGGAGGAAGTTCAGGTCCATGAAGAAGAATAACGACGAGACCTTCGTGCAGTTTGGTGATAGGCTGCGCAAAACGCTAGGGTACTGGCGTCAGTTAGCTAAGTTGAGCTGGAGGATCTGATCCTCATTGAACAGCTCACCAACACTGTGTCCCCAGAGTTGAGGATCCGGATAGGCGAGACAGCACCTCAGGATTTCGCGGCTGCGATTCACACCGCTGAGGTTTTGCTGAAGCTCGCAGGCTTATGGGCATCGCCCAGATACGGAGAGGAAGCCCTCCACAGGATTTAATAGCAATAAGGTGCCGACAACTGCTAGTGGGGTGAACAAGGCAGGCAGTTCATCGGGATTTCAGCGCCCCGACTGTGTTTTCTTTGTGGTCGTCCTGGCCACATTAGGAAAGATTGTCCTAAAGCCGCTGGTAGTCGTGGGGCTAGTCCTTTCCAGCATCCTCGTGCCTCGGCTAACGTGGGTTCCATCCCAGCTTCTGGTGGTACAGAGTGCCCTGTGTTTCTTTCTGTTGTTGGTTCATCCTTGGTCGACACCATCAGGGATTCGGGAGCATCAACACTCTTTTTGGATAAGGATTTAGTTTCCCCTAAGGCCCGGCGGGGCGCCAGTTATGATGTGTGCGGGTTGGAGGCTGGTTTTTACCTCCACCCGTCCTTCTGTACTTATTCCTATCTCCACCCCCTACTTCTGTGGCGAAGTATGGGCCATTGCGGTGGAGCGAACCTATGTATTCCCTTCTCATAGGGAATACTGTCACCTTTGCTGACGGACGCAGTCAGTCCGTGTCTACGGATCTGCCCGTACAGGCGTGTGTGGGAGTCACCACACGCGCCAAAGCTAAGAAGCAGGAACAGGAAATTGCGTCCCGTTCTCCAGCCGATCTCTAACGAGGTTCTGGCAAGGGCCGATCCTGCTAGCATTATCCGTCTTCAGGCCAGGACTTGGATGTCCAACGCCTGCGACAACTGGTGGATCATCCCGCTCAGTCTGCCCGACACACCAAGGTGAGCTTCAAGCTCCACAAGGGATCCTCTTTAGGGTTTCCACTCAGGCAGATCGTGTGGCCAAACAGCTTGTTGTTCCCCAAAGCTTGAGAGAGTCTGTTCTCCGGCAGGCCCACGATTCCCCCATGGCGGGTCATAGGGCTCCAAGCGGACTCTCGAGCGAGTAAGACAAGACTTCTTTTGGCCGGGGATGAACTCGCAGGTTAGCAGTATTGCCGCAGTTGCGATGTCTGCCACGGACAACGCCTAAGGGTCGCTTGAAGCGTGTTCCCCTAGGGTCAGTGCCACGGGTTGGGGAGCCATTTAGCAAGGTTGGGGTCGACCTGGTGGGACCCATTAATCCTCCATCCGATCGCGGTCACCGCTACACTTCGGTAGTGGTAGAATCTGCGAGTCGATACCCAGAGGCTGTCCCGCTTAGGACTATCGATGCCCCTACTGTTGCTGAATCTCTCAGGCAGATTTGGACGCGCACTGGCGTGCCCAAGAAGAAGTACGGCCGAAGTTTGTACTGGAGAGCGATCATCATCCTCTCCAGTGCCTGGACCGGATCCGGCCAGTCAGTCGTCGACTCATGGGTTGGGCAGTGGAGCTGCAGAGTCATGCGTTCACTTTCCGTCATATCAAGGGTTCCTGTAATACGGATGCTGACTATCTTAGCCGAGCTCCGTAGTTAGCACATTGGAAAATCAGTCAAGGGACAACCTCCCCTCAACCAGGTTATATCCGCCTTTTGGTCTCTGTATCAGGTGCAGTGGCAGTTGTCACTTCAGTGAGGTTAACGGTAGTGAATCACCAATGGTTCGGATTGTTACTTTCATGGTTGGAAGGTTCGCTTAGTTGTTTGATAAATGTAGTATTATGTATTTCTCGGGGTGATTCTATCGTGGAATGTTGTATTGGATTCATCGTACTCTGTCGATCACAGAGAGTTGGGTTCGGTCCCATTGTTGTGAGTTTGCACATGCGTCAAGGTTCAAAGGAGCACTGTATCTCAGAGAAACAGATGCTTTTAGAAGGGGGGTTTGTCACGAGTTTTGTCACGAGGCCTACGACGTTTCGACCCACCTAGGGTGGCGGAATTACTTATTTGTTTATTGTCGTTGCTGTTGTCGTGTACCCGTCCCTTGGTGTGGCTTGTGGTGCGGTTGCACCTTGGTATAGTTCAGCTCAACTTCGGTTTGCTTTCTCTCTCTCTCTCTAATTCCACCGCCCGTGCTATTCATCCTGCAAGTTCACGGGTGGCCGGTACCTTTCTCTCGAACTTTCTGTCTATCGGCCTCTCGCCTGTCTTTTTACCTGTCGCACGTGCTTCGTTTCTTTTAGTTTGAAGTATGCTCACTCTGTGACGCAGCATGGCATGTTGGCCGCCATTGCTGAGGGAGGTTAGCTCTTGACTCGAGCGGAAGATGTCTCTGGGGCGCCTGCTCCAGTCCCGGTTCTTTACCATGTCATCGAGAGTACAGTCTGTACTTTCAATTCCTGCAGTCGGCCTGTAGGAGAGGGACATCATTTCTTCTGTTTCCGCATCTTCGCCTCTGTCCTCTCGACTGGACAGAGGGTAGAGAGAGTCCTTTGACCCGCCTCTTCGGGTCACCCACGGGTAGCTGTACCCTTCTTCCTTCCTCCTTCCTTCTTCTTTTCCTCCTCTCCGACTCTCCTCCCAGCTACGTCCTCCCCCCCCTCCCGGGGGCTTCACCTGGAGCACGAACTGGATGGTGCCACGTGCTGGTCGAGGCCACGTTCTGGCTGAGACCACGGACGGGATGGTGCCACGCGCTGGTCGAGGCCACGCCTTGGTCGGGACCGTGGACTGCTAGAGGAGCCCGCCGTCTCGACTGGCCGGCCTGGACCCCCGTCCAGGACCTCCAGTAACAGCTACGTCCCCCCCCCCCCCCCGGGACACGCTCTTCACTGCCCGCTTGGGAGTCGAGGGTGTCGGCTTTGGGCGACTCCCTGCGAGAACCAACCCGGCTCGGAGCACCTAGTGCGACAGGGTGCTCCCAGCAGACTTGACAGGGGCAGGGGTGTGGACGCACTCCATGGTGTGAGAAAGGATCGATACTGGAGATATTTCTTTATAATTGTGTATATGTCATATGTGCTGGAATGCTGTAATTGTGATTGTGTACGTCGTATGGCGAAATATTTATTTATAATCGTGCATGTTGTGGGTGTGGGAGTGCTTGATTGTGATTGTGCATGTTGTGTGCGTTGGAGTGCTTGATTGTGATCGTGCATGGTGCGTGTGTTGGAATGTTTATTTTGCTGGTGTGAATAAATGGGGTGTTGTATCGTAATCTTTATCGTGTGGTCTCTTGCGGAGCGTATGAGGTCAGTCACTCCCTTCACTCCCACCTAGACCGATCCTGTCAGGGCAGACCTCCAGGGGTCGGTCGTGACAATAATAATAATAATAATAATAACAATATCATATTCACTTGAACTACCGATGCGCACAGTTAAGAATGAGTCGATTACTAACAAACAAATGTGACACCATGTGTGTGTGTGTGTGTGTGTGTGTGTGTGTTTATGTGTGTGTGTGTGTGTGTGTGTGTGTATGTGAGTGTGTGTGGTGTGTGTGTGTGTGTGTGTGTGTGTGTGTGTGTGTGTGGTGTGTGTGTGTGTGTGTGTGTGTGTGTGTGTGTGTGTGTGTGTGGTTACAATGCTAAAATGCACCGACTTCCTCAGTACAAGGTAAGTGCAGTACCATGGCTTGTAAGAGTTCGTTGTAGATTATGTGGTAGGTGTTCGGCTCGCAGACGACAAAATGCACCAGGCGGTACTGAAACGAAGAGGATCCTTTTATTTACAAACGTTGAAGAATATAGGAACAAAAACAAACATTCAGGTTCAATAAGTCGTACAGGAACTCAATCGTACATGCAGCAGCGAATATTCTACTAATGGCAGCTTCTCGTCGACTAGACTCAAATTCAATAAAGACTCGAACACTTCTAGACTAGAACTCTTCAACAAATCTTATTTCTCTCTCTCTCTCTCTCTCTCTCTCCTCTCTCTCTCTCTCTCTCTCTCTCTCTCTCTCTCTCTCTCTCTCTCTCTCTCTCTCTCTCTCTCATCTGTGTGTGTCTCTCAGTCGCACAGCTCTCCTTCTTTCGTATGATATAGTAAGAATATTCTCGAACCTACTCGATTATTCTTTTCTAGAATATTCTGCATATCAGAAAGCTTAACCAATGAAATCGCGACGACAGTATGCAAATGTAATTCCGTCAGCTTCTACAACATTCTCGAACCTTCGGCAAAGCACTAGCAACTTACGGAAACCTGGTGAACATTGTAACATAATCTTGAATATTCCATTCACATTATCAATCGATCCAAAACAATACTGAACAATCAGGCATACATTCACTTTCCAAACGTTTTAAACAAATCAAATATAGCACTACATTGACCGAAAATACAAAGATCTAAAAGCGATAAATAAAAGGAGGCTTGCAACGCGTCATTATTGCTTTGACGTCTTTCACAAAAGTTCCCCCTCTCTTGTCTCTCTTTTAAATTGTAACAGTGTGTGTGTGTGTGTGTGTGTGTGTGTGTGTGTGTGTGTGTGTGTGTGTGTGTGTGTGTGTGTGAGAGAGAGAGAGAGAGAGAGAGAGAGAGAGAGAGAGAGTCAAGAGATATAGCCTTCTTGAACGCTTCCTATGTGTCCATCCTTCTCTACGTCGATCTATTTCTTTCTGTACCAGTTGAGAAGTCAACCTTCCTCTCAACCACAGCTACAGTACGATTCACACAGCACTCTGACCTAATATAAGTCTCAGCACGCTATGGTGCCATCAACCGAGATGAGACCTGTGGTCAAAGACAATGGATCAGTCTGGCACTTCCTTTGTTGTCTATCGGTTCCAGCAGATATTTGGTCGTTACTGTGAAACAACCTACAAATATTTCTCACCTTACTTTGTCAGTCTTGATCGTCTGCATGGGGTGTCTTTGTTAAGGCGATAAAACATAGAATGAACGCGTGTGGTATGATTGACCTGGTGATGTGAGCAAAATACGAGGTAGACGCAGAAGCGGTTTCTTCCATTCATTAGTAATGGTCCCGCTTGTTCTGAAAAGGTATAGGTTGAACCACTTAGAAGAAACGTAGAAATTGTACGAAAGAGGTGTGTGTGTGTGTGTGTGTGTGTGTGTGTGTGTGTGTGTGTGTGTGTGTGTGTGTGTGTGTGTGTGTGTGTGTGCGTGCGCGCGTGTGTGTGTGTGTGAGTGTGTGTGTGCGTGTGCGTGCGCGCGTGCGTGCCTGCGTGCGTCCATACGTGTGTGTGTGTATGTATGTATGTATGTATGTATGTATGTATGTGTGTGTGTGTGTGTGTGTGTGTGTGTGTGTGTGTGTGTGTGTGTGTGTGTGTGTGTGTGTGTGTGTGTGTGTGTGACTGTATGACTTTGTGTGTATGTGTGTGTGCATGTGCGTATGTGCGTGCATGTGCGTGTGTTATGCCACATTTATTCTCAGCAA
>CM031607.1:72892857-72900357 GCA_018398815.1 Conus ventricosus | reverse complement strand
CCTAAAATAAAGGCTTATGAAGGGATTTTCCGGATGCCAGTAGGCTGCCTCGAGGATGTGGAGCAAGAGGACAGAGCGCTAAATCGCTGTGGAAGTGGCCAGTGCCCTGCCCTCATGGGCCCGGGGAGATAAGACGGAGAGATCCTTATACGCCTGGGCGTAGGCCGATCTGCCCATCTTGGAAGCATCTAGATAGGACTGGGAGGAGCGCCTGGGGCGCGGGTTCCCAGTAGCCCCGAATGGAGCCAGCTGAGAGCCTAACGAAGAAGATAGGAGAAATAGGAACTACCTATCTGAAAATTGGAAGGCCAGATGGAGGAAAAGAGATGAGCCCAGAAGGCCATCTCTCCCCTTGGAAAAGGGCTCACCCTGTGGGGGATTGGGAATGGGGGGAAGGCGTATGTTATGAGGCCAGACCAGGGAGGGTGAGCGACTCTGGGCCTGAACACTGTTCTCTACTGGGCTGAGGGTTAGCCTGCTGAGGGTCCCTTCACTCAGTGAGGAGGAGGAACCCCGCTATGTGTGTCGCGCAGAGGGTGAATCCCCGCACGGCAACAGTGGAGAGGGGCCTCTATTCGGGGGAGAGGCTGAGGGAGCGAGCCCCCTTCCCCTACCCCCTTTTTGTTGTTGTTGTTGACACAACAAGGCACCGAAGTGTTGTCCGTAGGCAGGAGAACAAGTCGGTGCGAGACTTGGAGTTGGAAGCGGGGGAAAGGAGGGAGAGGCTGAGGGAGCGAGCCCGCTTCCCCCACCCCTTTCTGTTGACATAACAAGGCACCGAAGTGTTGACCGCGGGCAGGAGAACAAGTCGGTGCGAGACCTGGGGTTGGAAGCGGGAGAGGGGAGCCTGCCAGGCGCTCACTGTGCGTCCCGCACTCCCGAGGTATGAGGGTTCTCAAAAGGGACAGCCCGAGATGGAGGGGAGTGTAGAGGTTGAACTAGTGCCACTCTCCCTACCCGTCCGCTCGTAAGGACAGGAACACGAACGAGCGTGTATTTAAGATACTGAGCCATGCGCTTTTTTGTGGCCATAGTCAGCATGCGTGTGTGGTTTGTGAGCCCATAGATGGCAAATGAGGCGATCTTTCGCACACAGAACATAGAACATAATGTTTTGGGGATCCTAACAACCAGTACTGCTTACCTTGACCCCAAGATCCTGAAACGCACACTTTCCTGACATGTCGATTGCCTTGAGCACCGACGGGAAAATGGCGGATGTAAGTATCGCGTCTTCACGCGAAACGAGACTATACAAAACTAGGACGAGACCTTGGGAAATCAATACTTCAAGGCGAGTGTCGTCTGCTACGCTAGGCCCGTTTGTCGGAACCCATTAAGAACATATTTCAGTGTAAGTACGACTGCTTCCCAGATTTTCTGGAACCCCGATCTTGCCAGGGAGAAGTAGGTAGCGTCTGTGAGATGGGAGTATAAGGATGGAGTTTCCCATGGACGACTCCCCCAGTCACCTTAGGGACTGTGTCTGCTGGCCGAACCGAATATTCTGGTAGGATTGTTTCGGTTTCGGCCTAGAGGGAATATTAGGGCGCTTGGCGGGCAGTGCCTTAAGCGCCGGGGAGCGAGAGGACCGTGCCAGCATGGCAACTCTAGCTACCAACAGGCACATGCATCCCAGGTATCCCTTATGAACCAAAAAAAGGACTTTAAAGGACCAATGAAAGGACCCTACCAAAATAAAACAGGACCAACCGAAATATCTTCTACTGTCTGTGTTTTTCACATTTGCTTCAGCTCTTCTTGTTTGTTGACAAGTTCCTTCTCTAAGAGGGTAACTGTTTCTTGTTTATTTTTGGAAGAACTACACAGTTCATTGGCTTGTCCTAAGAGCCTCAAGCTGCTTTGCTGCTGGGCTTTGAGGCATAGTGCATCAGCTTCAAACAGCAACTGTTTGCCATTCTTTTCTGTGGCTGTCTTTCTCCTCTTGAGGGTGTGGATCTCTTCCTCACACACACACACACATTCATGCAAGCACCCACGCACACTCACACCACCAGACCTGTTTACCCCTCACTTCACCTTTCAGTGGTCAAGGCGACCCAAGTCCTAGTTTTGAAGCTCAACTGTCAGTAGTCACAGCCACTACATATTCTGGATCTACCAGCTATCCCTTTGAGTTTCCTCCTTCCCCTTTTCTGTTGTCCTATCCCTTACCCTTCCACCACTGCACTGCCCAGCAACTAAACTAGCATGGGTGTCAGGTTTCACAAACCCAGGCAGGCCTTTCACTTAGTCATGATGGTTGCCTTGCTCTGTAGTGTGTGTGTGTGTGTGTGTGTGTGTGTGTGTGTGTGTGTGTGTGTGTGTGTGTGTGTGTGTGTGTGAGTGAGAGAGAGAGAGAGAGTGTGTGTGTGTGTGTGTGTGTGTGTGTGTGTGTGTGTGTGTGTGTGTGAAAGGGATGTGTGTGTGTGTGTGTGTGTGTGTGTGTGTGTGTGTGTGTATGAAAGGGATGCATGTGTGTGTGTGTGTGTGTGTGTGTGTGTGTGTGTGTGTGTGTGTGTGTGTGTGTGTGTGTGTGTGGTGTGTGAAAGGGATGTGTGTGTGTGTGTGTGTGTGTGTGAAAGGGATGTGTGTGTGTGTGTGTGTGTGTGTGTGTGTGTGTGTGTGTGTGTGTGTGTGTGTGTGTATGTGAAAGGGATGCATGTGTGTGTGTGTGTGTGTGTGTGTGTGTGTGTGTGTGTGTGTGTGTGTGTGTGTGAGTGAGCGAGTGTGTGTGAGTGAGCGCGCGTGTGTGTGTGTGTGTGTGTGTGTGTGTGTGTGTGTGTGTGTGTGTGTGTAAGGGATGGAACCAGCATGCATGTCTGACAAAAGGGGCATAATCAGAACAAGCTTATCTACTCTGTTTACTTCCCTTGCCTGGGCTGTCACTATCGACCTTTTTTTTTGTCCACCCCCCCCCCCCCCCTCCCCACACCTCCCCCTCTCCATGGTTCGAGATTGTATGACCGTAGGACCATAATTAACAGACCATTTCCGTGGAAACTATTCATGATTCTGTAGAGGTACACAGGTCTGACACACCACACACACAGGTCTTTATCAGACGTGCTTGGAGTGGACGCTGAAACATGTGTCGGTTCAGGCTGTCAAGTTGGCTGTGAATCATCATGACTCTGGGGCTGCGTTGAACCAACAGCGAAAAAATCAGCAACACTGCATCTACTGTCACTTTGATGCTGTTTCTCTTTCTTCTGATGCTTCACACTTTTTGCGTGTTGCTTTAGCATGGATTCTCCCATTGAGGCGATGTTTACGGAGCAATCGCAAAACGCACAGCGCGCTACATGTTTGTCGCTCAGAACTTTCTGCAACCAGTCCTTGTAATCCTTGTCTCTCAGCCAACGATCTTGAAAAGAACATTTGCCCGGCATTGTGGACGAAAAAACTGGGCTTAAAAGTTTCAGCAGGTAAACACGTGTGAACGATGCAAGATGGCGCCTGGAAGTATCGTCAAATCTCGAACGCGAGACTTGCGAGGAAACTGGCTGTGAGAAGCATCGTCTGCTTGCGGGACCCGACAGAAATGCCGATCTTTTGATTTCATACCTGAAGTTCTTTTCCGCAACCGAAAGTATTCTTTTGTATCGCAAAATTAAAAGACTTTAACTGACCAAATTGCATTTTAAAGGCCCTTGACAAAATATTAAAGGACCTCTTGGTCAAATTAAAGTACTTTAAAGGCCTTTTCTGAACAATTCTAAATATAAGGACTTTAAAGGACTTCAAAGGACCCTACGACCCATGAGGCAGTTAAAGTGGCTCCTGACTGTGCTGTCCACCGCAGCTGAAAGGTGATGCGAGATCCTGTTGACCAGGTGTCGCATAACTGGGTTGCTGAACAAGAGAGAGTCCATCTCCTGGTGTGTCTCGGAGCCCGAGTCCGATGACACTGGGACGGCGCCATCCTCCTCCGGCTTGCGCACCCCTGGTGTGAGTTGCTGGACCTTCCCAGATGGAGGTGAGGGACTGTGGGGCGGTGATCCTGGGTTTAGATCGCTGGGCAGGGGGCGGCTCAGTGATGTCAGTGAAAGAAAGGACATTGTCAGAGGGTGGGGCCTCCCTCACAACCAGGTCAGGGTTCACCGTTCCAGGGTGCGCACATCGTACAATGAGGAGAAGGCTAGTTCTTCCTCATCTTCAGCCTCAGGGTGGTCTTGTTCCTGGCAGGTTGGGTGGAATCTTCGTCAGGAGGCAACTTCAGGGATGCGTGTGGGTCCCGCCCTAGCCCTAGCTGGGTAGTGGGGGAATGCGAGGGCGGGTCCCTCGTGGCTCTATGATCGGTGGCCAGGCTAGGTTGGGGGAGCCCGTCCTGCCGATCGGACAGCGCCCGAGGTGGGAGACCGAGGTCGACCCAGGTGGATGAGGCTGGGTGCCACATTCGACCGTGGAGTTGGTCGTGTTGCGTGTTGCAATTAAGCCACTGGTCTCTCTCGGGGGCATAGAGCCACCGGTCCCCGGGGAGGTAGGCAGGCTGTGGCGGCCCTGGGGTGTGGGCAGGATGTCCCGAGGACCCAGGTAACCTGAAACACCGGGTGGGGGGGGGGGGGGGGGGGGGGGGGGTTATCGAGGGGCCGTGGCCTGTCGTACCCGCCCAGGGACGTGCACTGCCACATACACGTCCTTGGTGTGGGCCTGGGAGGGCCTTAGTGGTGGTGGAGAGGACGCGGTAGTCGAGCCCCCTACCCGCATATGTGTGGATTGGGCTGGCTGTGGCACCGTGTTCCTTCCCCCAGTGGAATAAGTCAGGTTACCCTTGTCCCGCTGGCTGATCCTCCCCCGGAGGAACGGGACCGCGGACGTTGCCCAAGTGGGAAGCCGATTAAGTCGACTCCCAGCGTCCTGTACCCCTAGGGAATATGTGGCGGTCGATTGGGGTTGGTCGACAGCCCTTGTGCATGGACATGACCGGGCTCTTGGCGTGGCATGACCACGCACCCAGAATTATGGACACCACCGAGGTCGTGCGTTGGGGTGACCATAATACTGCTTCCGGAGTCATGGCGCTCCTCGAGCACAGGTGTTGCCTGCACCTATGCCTGGTGGGGCAGAGCGCTGTGAGTCCACGTATCAAGTTTGGGGGGAAAAGTGAAACGTGGCTCATCAAGGCGAGTGGCGGGTGGTGATTCCATCCCAGACCCGTCACCCGTGCTGGTCCGCGGCTCGGCAAGGTTCCCCAGGGGCCAAGGGTCGCGTGACACAGCATGATAGACAGAAGTCTCACTGCGCGTTGGGAGGCTAGAGGGCAAGCCGGCCAATGGAGACGGGGGGGGGGGGGGGGGGGGGGGGGAGAATTTCAGTGAGAAGATTTGACTTGGATCACCCCTTTGAGGGCAGCCTTGCCCTTAGACTTTCTGGGCAGGTCAAAAGAGAGACAATTAGAAATGGCGGCCGCTTGCCTAGTAGCCTTCGGACGCAGCGATCGTGTGTCCATCGGACGGGTAGAGGAGGAAAGGTCACGCGTCCCCTCCGCGGAAAAGTCATCTCCATCTACCCTGACCGTACGTTCTTCCATGAGAACGGATTGCTCTGGATGGGAATCGACCCGCGGGTTCTCCGGGAATGTGAGAGACTTCTGAATGGTGAAGTGGCTCGACCCGACGGTGTCCTTCACCATGTTGGGCAATGGTGGCAGAGCAAACCCGGAGCACACGACCACAAAGAGGAGACAAAATGGTCGATCGAGAAGAAGTAAATTAATCTCGATCGGCCGTGTGGTGTTGTGTAAAGGAGTCGAGAAATTGACAGAAAACTCGAACTACCCGTACACGCCACCAACAGCGAGAATGCTGAGTAATGTTAGATATCAATCGTGATCAGCGTGTAGTATTACGAACTTGTACTAGGACAAAATTTATAGCACTAACGTGGATATTGTGTACTAGTACGAAGATATTGAGCACTAAACCGTCTAAGGCAGACCCAGTACGAAGTACGGGCCGGCCAGAACACAAAATGGTGGGAAACACGACCGGCGAGGAAGAAAATGGCGGCCGACGACCGGCGAGTGTACGATCGTGGAAGATAAACAAAGGGCGTGTGAATCACGACAGTACCGACGATTGTGAAAGGAGAGAAATTATTCAATCCAATCCCACCAGGAGACTCTCGATCTACATTGTAATAATGATACATGGGGTAGTAATAAATGTGCACACGTTGGTAGATCAAGAGATCGTCGAGACACCCGATCTACCAGTAGTAATGATAAATGGGGGTAGTAATAAATGTGCACACGTTGGTAGATCAAGAGATCGTAGAGACACCTGATCTACCAGGAGTAATGATAAATGGGGAACAGATAAATGTTACTAATGGGGTACTAATAAGTATGCACAGCTGGTAGATCAAGAGATCGTAAGACACTCTCTCTACCTGTAATAATGATAAATAAGGTACAGGAAAATACGCCCGGGGAAGCCGCGTACCGCCACACAAGGTGCATTGCGGTCAGGCAATATGGTGGACACGCCAACCGTCGTGGCACAATCCAACATGGCGGATCGATTGACCGGGAAGGGATCGATCGCCGAGAGTGACGCGCACTGGCGCGCGAGAGTAAAATACCCCTGGTGTACCTGTAATAATGTTAAGGAGGTACTAATCAATGTGCACCAGTTGGTAGATGAAGAGATCGTAAAGACCATCAATCTACCTGTGATAAATTAGGTACTAAACACATGTGCACCAGTAGGCAGATCAAGAGATCGTAAGTCACTCGATCTACCTGTAGTAAGGATGCATAGAGTGCCATATAGGGTACAAATAGATGTGGCCTGGGGAAATCCCCGTTACCGGCAAGCATGTGCGATCGAAAATGGGCACCATGCGGTGAGGCAATATGGAGGAGAAGCCGATCGTAGTGGAAAATCCAAGATGGCGGGTCGATTGACCGGTGAGGGTTAGGTCATCGAAAGAGAAGCAATGGGCGCGAGAGTAAAATCGACTGACGCACTAAAGGTATACGAGGGGCAGAAAGGAGACTCCGTAGAGGGAATGTTAGGATAACAAATCTTTATTATTGGCTTAAATGATTGACGGGAGATAGAAAGGCGAACTCTTCTTCTTCTTCCTCTTCTTTCTTAAACACGTCCGCAATCCTAATTTGATGGTAGCAATGTGGGTACAAACCCGATCGACCGTACTAGACGAGCGATCGAAGAAGACGATCAGGAGTAGTGATGCAAGGAAAGAAGGAGATAATAATAGAGGAGGAAAACCTCCATAGCAGTTGAAGCGCTACGAAGACCGAGGACGACCACGCAGGGGTCGGCCGAAATGGCGAGAATAAAGATGGCGGCTCGAGCGACCGACGAAGATCGATCGTCGATGTGAATGACCGAGATGGCTATTGGGAATAAACAACACGCCGAGATCGATGGAAATCGGTGGAAATGGGGAAGAAAATAACGAGAGAGTGGCTGACGCGTTACTACAAGGGTGACGCGTTCCCAAACCCGGCGAGTAAGGGACGAATGGAGA